>CM049807.1:19126324-19416324 GCA_027422405.1 Ptychobarbus kaznakovi
GGTCAAAGGGGTTTGACTAGTTTGGGAATCTGTGCATCACATGACACATGGTAATTTGTTATATTTTACATTGTTTCCATGGTAAAAAAAAGGCTGAAGTTTGAAGATTGTTCATGCTGCTCTTTTATCATAATATGCAGAACATAGTGATCAGGAACACTAAAAAACTCACAAAGCCAGCATATGCACTACATGTATTAGTACAAATCTTCAGAAGTCGAACCGTATTTTTCAGTTTTTGCAAATCATAATTCACTATCATCCCCTCTGCTGTATCCCAGATATTGTATCATGTTGATGGAAAAGACAATACATTTAGACATATGATGACAGAGTTTACATTTGTATTAAATTGTTGGTTTTTCCAAACAAGATTTATGATGCTGAAGAAGAAATTAGTTTTGCACCTCGTGTAAAATCCAGTAGAGGGCGCGACACTGCAGCAGGCGCTTTAGTGACTGGATTGACTTTGAAGACTTTGTTCACATCAGTTTGGTTTATATTTAAATTTGTAAATCTAGTTAACGTGAAGTGAAATTGTTAATTAGTATATCTATGGATGTGAAGATTTGTTTGTGTGTCTCTGTGGGTCTGGTTTTGCCTACTGTCTGGTAAGCAACTATCCACAAAGACAGTAAAACCTGATAGTAGCTGCATTGTAATGGGGGAAACCCACACTTTAAAAAGTGCTTTAAAAAGCATTAAATATTAAACAAGCAAGATTTGAAAAGTAAAGGTAATACATCTGATCATCAGTCGATCTTTGGCAGTGAGCGATAGTCTACTGAGGCTCTCTGGCTCCTTTGATAGCAGCATGGAGATCTACACAAGCGATGAAAGGAATACAAATGATTTTTTTTAAACGACGTTGACAGTGATGAGCATTGTGGGAGCTGAGCATTTTGACTCAGTAGGAGGATAAAAAACTAACAGCGGGAAGTTAGAGAAACACTGTTGCTCTTGACGGATGAAAGAAGAGTAGAGAAGACTTGCAGAAAGGGAGGAAAGAGCAGCACAACTTGTCCTAAATGACTTGAATTTGCTGGAGCGGCTTCTCAGCGGGATAATGTTTATTTACAGCTGAGAATCCCCTGAGCACATGCTGAAACACACACTAATAACAGACTGATCACACATCTGCATCTACGGCTGTGGTCTCTTATCAAGCCGCTAATTGTGAAGCAACAACAAACATGTTGAAACCGTGTTCATTTTGTGCAGTGAATGCTCGAATTCTACTTGAATCAAGACTGTTGGATCTATCTATCTGATCTGATCCTGCTGACTAAAAATAACTTTTATTTGCTGGTTTACTGGTCTTAACTGGTTTAAGATGGTCTCCCAAATAAGCTGGTGTTCAGCTATAAAAGTGTTCAAAACCCTAAAGCATGCCTGCCAAAAAATGTTTGTGGAGAGCAGCTAAGACTGTATTCATCATATTTTTGCATCCATCCATCATCACACAGTACAAGTGTAAGGTACATGGCGTCATTTGCTGTTTAGTTCTGCTCATCAGGCAGAATGAAAGGCTGTAATGAGCTATGAATAAGAAGAGAGATGAGCTGTCACTCAAACGGCTGGACAGCCTTCAGTGTCTGTCAGCGTGAAGAGAGACAACTGTAAAAATACTCTGAAAGACCAGACTGATTTCAGGAAGTTAGAGCCAAGACCTTTGAATGACACTGAGATTACGAGTCTGTCTGTCTGTCTGTCTGTCTGTCTGTCTGTCTGTCTGTTTGTCATTTTGTAAGCTATAACTGAAATTAAAAAGCATGTTTAAGAAAGCATACATAAAAAGTTATATAAATGCAGTTATATAAATGCATAAAACAATATAAGTAGTATTATTACTATTATAAATACAATTATATTAATGTAAAATATTTTACAATGAAATGCATTTACATTATTTAAAAAAATAAAGATAGAATGAATATAAATAATATTGTTAATGATAACACTGTATAATATAATACAATTATTCAAGTAAAATTTTTATTTATTTTTTCGAAATAAGAATAGAAAATAATAATACTAATAACAAAAATAACATATTACATTTAAATAAAAATAGTATTAATATAAATAAAATATTATACATAATAACAATATGAATTTTAATTAAAATAAATTACAGAAATAAAGATAAGATTTAGAAAAAAAATAAGAATAAATAGTAGCTATCAATAATAATAATTAATTCAAATAAAAAAATAATTAATATAAATTAAATCTGTACTTCTGTCTATCTTTTTAATGTATTGTATACACGATGTCCTAAATGTCAGAATTGGAAAACAGATTCTCAGATTTCAGGCTGTAGTTCCTCCAGAGCTGATATTGCGTTTCACAGTTTCACAGATTCCAGCTACACGATGATCTTAAACTCTGAATCAGAAAGAGGTCAGAATGCTCCGAGGACTCATACCATCTCAAACAGGCTCTGAAACAGACCTTCGGTTCACCGCGTTCTTCCCGAGATTACAGCACATCTGTCATCCTTAATTTATGACAGCGATGAATCTTGTCCTTTGGAAGACCCTCTCTCCGCTCTCCTCCAAACACAATCAAGCGTGTCCTCCGCAGCGCTTCTCCAAACCGTGGAGTCGCCTGTCAGCTTTACTTACGGTGATGCTGTGGTTAATACGGCGGTGGTCTCTATTGATCTGTCTCAACTTGTTTGCTGTATGCTCCACAATAGAGAAGTGCATATATTACAGAGCAAATATTCATATGCATCTGTGACACACATTAGCCCGTCTTCTTTTGCTCATGTCTTCCACAGCACATTTGTACTTTATATGGGTTTGGTACAGCAGACATACTCATACAGTCATGTTTCCAGGATACAAGTTAGACTGATCTGAACTTTTATCTCCAGCTAAACTCTCCAGAATGAATGAATGATGCATTTATATAGCGCTTTATTGTGTATTGCACACCCAAAGCGCTTTACAATCATGTGGGGGGTCTCTCTTCAACCAGCACAAGTGTATAGCATCCCCCTGGATGATGCGACGGCTGCCACAGGACAACGGCGCCGTGCGCTCACCACACACCAGCTACAGGTGGAGAGCAGAGAGAGTCATTGAGCCAGTCAAGTGGATGGGGATTATTAGGAGGCCATGATTGACAAGGGCACAGAGAGTCAGGACCTCAGTTTAACGTCTCATCCGAAAGACGGTGCTTTTTGACGATATAGTGTCCCCGTCACTAAACTGGATGTTAGGACCCACACAGACCACAGGGTGAGCACCCCCTGCTGGTCTCACTAACACCTCTTCCAGTAGCAACCTAGTTTTCCCAGGAGGTCTCCCATCCAGGAACTGACCAGCTCAACCCTGCTTCAGCTTCAGTGGAGAACCAGTCTGGGACTGCAGGGTGATATGGCTGCCACTGAACTGAGTGATGACAGCAGAGTAATGTTGAATTTTGCTGGCTGTGGAAAAACATGTTGCCATATGGAATATTCCTCCTCCCCCGCCTCTATAATTAGACTGTTTGAGTGAACATAGAGATTGAGTGATTCTGGAATAGTGCGTTTAATGATCGTTTCATGAACTCATGCCAAATAAAAGCAGCATGTTCCAGTGAGATACTATTTAAAAATTTGGGCTGAATATTTCCAATTACTGAATGAATGGATGGATTGATGATCAGAAGCCCATGTTATACAGTACATGTGGGATCTGTGTTCACATACTCGTGATATTAATATGGTGAAAAGCAAATATTGTTCACTAAATATGTACACTTCCATTTTATAAGAAGCTTTAAAAAAATCTATACTGCTCACCAAGGCTGGATTAATGTGATAAAAAACAGTGATATTTTGAAATATTATTACAATAAAAAAAAAATCTGTTCTAATTATCTAACTAACCATTATCAGTCTTCTTTGTCACATGATCATTTAGAAATCATTGTAATATGCGACTTTGATACTCAAAAATTCAAGCAATCAATCAGTAAAGCAATGTTGAAAACAGTTGTGCTGCTTAATATTTTTGGGAAACCGTGATACCCCACCACCACCAAAATTCTTAAATTATACAATCATTGCTAAATAAAATAATATAATTGTTTTCTTTATTTATTTATATATATATATATTATTTTTACTTTTATTTTTCACATTTATTTGTTTATTGTCCAAAATTATAACTCTGATCACTTAGACAATAAATTGCACATCTCTCATCAACAAATCACACAACTTGAGTCATATTTTTTTTGCCGTTTATTCACCAAAGTACAGTACTTACAGTTATGTATGGTTAGGGGTTTACTCACATTTCTTACTCTAAATATGATTTCTGCCTCATCAAGCACAACTAATGATCTTAAAGCTCCAGTCTGTCCCCTGGTGGACATATACAGCATTGCACTACACCGAAACTAAGATCTTGTCCTTTTGCTGTCTTTGTTGTTTATATTTCCTGTAAAGCTGCTTTGGAACAGTGTGTTTAAAAAAAAAAAACATTGTATAAATAAAATGTCTGTTTGGCTATTATAATCTACAATTATATTCAGGCTGTTATGTTTGGAAACAAAATGTGCTGAATATTTTAACCCTGCTCTGTTGTATTCTTCACCATAACAGTTAAACGCAACAGCATTTGCCTGTCTTTCTCTAGAGAGACAAGAAAAGCGTCGAGAACACTTGACTGACACGTGGGTCAGGCTTTGTGTTTGGGTGTGTGTGAATGTGGGTGTCTGTGTGGGTAGAGAGATCTGGGTGAATAATCCAAGCGTATTTTTCATGCTTCAAGTACTCGGGAAACAAGTATATGCACTTTTGAATAAAAACAAAACATATATTCTCAAATACAGTGGCCCCAAAATGCATTTGAACACGTCACAGTTAAAAATGTAATTGTAGAGGATAACATCAATTACAATATTTTTTTTCTCAAAATTGTATTGTTTGCCTAATGTTTTTTTTTAAAAACAGTGATTTTTAGTGCATGTATGTTAAGTCTATTATCCAAGTTCACACAGGTGGTTTGGTATTTTATATCTAAAATAATGGCATTAGGTATCCAGATATTGTGATATGCCTATATAATAAATATATGTACTGCATGTTTTAGAGTGAAGCACTGTGGCTTAAGTGGCACTGTTTATTAACACACGAGCAGCTGTGTTAATATTGACACTTTGGGCCCAATTTGGACATTTTCACTTAGGGGTGTACTCACTTTTGTGGCCAGCGGTTTAGACATTAAATGCTGTGTGTTGAGTTATTTTGAGGACACCAAACTTAACACTGTTATACAAGCTGTACCTCACTACTTTACATTGTAGCAAAGTGTCATTTCTTCAGTGTTGTCACATGAATAGATATAATAAAATATTTACAAAAATGTGAGGGGTGTACTCACTTCTGTGAGATAATGTAAGTTTGGATCATTTTAATGCGCATTTGGGAATGCAAAACATGCCAGCATCCTTCCATACTTGTAATAAAAATCTATTTTCAACAACAGAGAAGCTTTAAGGTTTCGCGGTTTCCCTCAAAATGCAAGTTTGGTGGTTTAATGTTTGAAAATTAACAAGTTAAAATAGAAGTGAATATTAGGACTTTTACTGTTGTAATGTAAAATACAATTATTATTTTACATGAATTTTCTCAAATATTATTTTATTTTACATTGACATGAATACTTTTTTTACAGTTTTATTTAGTAGCGGTAATAATAATAGTTATCTTTATTATTTGTATTATTACTATTGTTATTATTAATCAGCTGTATCTATATATCTTATCTATCTATCTATATCCTATATATATATATATATATATATATATATACACACACACACACAAATTATGCAGCTCTACAAACAAGCATAGTAAACCTATTCGTTTGGAATACTAGTTTTTCTGCCAAATTACAAGTTTTTTTCAATGCGTTACTTGCCGTTTCTTTGTAATTGTTTGTGAAATAGTATTTTTTTTATTTTACAGTAAAATATTACAGTACTAGATTTTGGGGTCATTTTAGTAAAGTAATAATTTAAATTTTTAGTAATAATTTCTAATTATTTATTATTATTATTAATCATCATCATTATTATTATTATTAGCCTTGACTGGCTATATAACCTGGCAGCCCTATACAAAGAAGCGCAGCAAACATTACTTTTTTATCACACATTTTTATCAGAAAATATCATTTTATTTTAAGCCCCTAAATCGTGCAGCCTTTCACTGTAAAAAAGTTGTAAATATAACAAAGTTTATCTGAATTTTTTACAAGAAAATTCTATTTCATATTTTTACTTCGAAATATCATGTAACATTCAATGTGTTATTGGCTGTTTCTTTGTGAAATACTAATGTTTTTTACAGTAAAATGTTGTAATGCTAGTATTGTTTGTTTTTGTCATTTGTTATAGTTTTATAGTAGTAGTAGTTGTTGTAATAATAATAATAATAAGTATTATTATGGCCATATTGATATATAACCTATGCAGTATACAAAGAACAGCAAACCTGAATTTTTATCACACATTTTTATCAGAAAAAAAATAATTGTATTTAATATAAGACCATAAATCGTGAAGCCTTGCACTGTAAACAAACAAACAAAAAAGTTATAAATAAAACAACGTTTATCGGTGTGTTTTACAAGAAAATAACATTTCACTTTTTTCTACTTCGAAACATCATGTGTAATTTAAAGTGTGTTAGCCTACTTGTTATTTCTTTGTAATTATGTGTGAAATTTCAGAATGAAAATGGTTTCCACACCAAATTTTTGTGGTCAGTGTACCTCAAACTCTTTGGGGTCACCATATACCAGTTGCTGTTTGCTCGAGTAAGAACATGTTGTCTTTGTTCTTTGAAGTTTGAATGAGAAGCACAGTGTGTCTTGAATGAAGGCGAGCTGCTTTTGAAAGTCGCTAATGAGCGCGTTCACACCCTCTTTGTGTTTCGCACACATCCAAAATGTCTCTCTCGCGCACACGGACACACAACGTGCCGCTAAGCCAATTTGTGTCCATCTCACACTGTCCCTCCCCGCTGACTCTCCCCGCACCGGTCCTCCGCTCTCCTCTCTCCTCTCACTCGCTCCGCGCGGCTTTCCTCGCGGAGCAGCATGTGCGCTCTCAGTGTCACGACGCGCGCATCTCTGATTGTGGCGGAGTGTCTTGTTCTGTGGTTGTAAAGCGTGGATCATGTTTTATTTTCAGCTGGTGATCATGGCAGGCACCGTTCTCCTGGCGTACTACTTTGAATACACGGACACCTTTCCCGTGCACATCCAGGGCTTCTTCTGCTTCGACAAGTCGTTCTCCAAACCGTACCCTGGACCGGAGGAGAGCAGCAACGTACCGCCGGTGCTCGTGTACTCTCTGGTAGCTGCTATCCCCACTATAACCGTGAGTACCTGTGTACATTTCTCTGTGTGCTTGTAGACAGCAAGGATCAACTTTAGCATGTGATGAAGGGTCATTGTGTGATTCATTATCAGGATGTATGTGCACATGTGCTTTTGTGTGTGAGAGAGAGAGAACCCTGAGTCATAGTTCACACCTAAATTAATCAAATTCAGTGTTTGAATGTTTTGTATTTAAATTTTAAATTTTTATGTATATTTTTACAATATTTGAATAGTGCTGTATATAACTGTATATGTTTGTGACATTATTTTCATAATATGGGAGGCCCTTTGCCTCTCAGATGTGAATCACTAAATATTCATGACCATTGTCAGGTGAGAGAGTCTATCACAAAACATGTTTTACAAATGTTAAACAATATATTGTTTCTCTGTGAACAGGATAATTTTCAAATCATTTTGTAGCAAAAGCTCTAGTCTACCACATCCGGTTCTCAAAAGTCTTGTGAACAAATATGTAAATTATATATTTTTGGTAAATTTGTTTGTGCCATTTTTTTCTGATTAATTAAACAATTAATGCCCTACTTAAAAAAAACTATCATAACAAAAAAAATCTATAATTCTCATTACCATAATGTACAACATAATAAAGATAATAAGTATGTTCTTTACATTTGTCAAATACTAATTAAATAGTAATACAATCTAATTTTACCATTCAATATAAGCCAACAATTATTATTTTATTATTATGGCAAAATTATAATACATACAAATATTTTATAAATTATAATAAATAAATAAAATCGCTATATGACTATTATTGAGAGAGATTGTTATCATGATGATATCACATTGTCTAAAACAACTTTATCTTTTTTAATAATTTAATAATTTTGTAAATAATTCTGACAATGTTGTGACCTGGACAGACTTTTTGTACTATTCACCCACATGTTTGAAATAGACATATTTGTTTTACTTATGAAGTTGCATGCGCCCGTACTTATTTAATAACCTGTAATGTTGTAGACCGCTCTTATACCTCTTTACATTTCTCAGTAGGCAGCAGAGATTAAATGTGTTGTCCTGTGTGCTTCTCAGACGTTTCTTCTGTGAATAAGTCTTTAATTACACTAACGTGTCTGAGCTGATTTCTCATCAACATGTCAAAGTTATGTGCTCGGTTTTGCCAAGTCACCGAAGTCTGCAATCAAATGTCAACATTTCTCATCAAAATCGGCTCCTCCTCACCTTCAGGTTTAAAGTTAATCGCGAAATGAGATTGAAATGTAAGTTTAAAGTATTGAGCAACAGGTTTAAACTTAAATCGTACATGTAAATTAAAACCAAGATCAAAATTATGGTTTAAATGGAAACGTACTTATTTTTAAACAAGTGGTGCAACAGAATTATTAGATAAACCCTGACTTAATCTATTCAGCTTAACTCTTACTGGTGCAATTAACCCAACCTAAGGTAATTTTAGGAGAAACATCTGAGATCAAGTTGATACTGAAATGCAACATAAGCTAGAGCTCCAGTGAGGAAGGTGTAGACAGCAGCTATAGCTGGATGTGATGGGTTTGTAGGTGATGGTTTTACTGGTGTCTCCCTGCCACCTTACGAACCGGAGGCAACAGATTGTGGGACCCTCTGCCTCCCTCCTTTCCTGGGTCTGCCAGAGCTGTGTGTGGTGCTTCTAGAGTGTGTGTTGTGGGCATGTGTTTTTGGGCCAGCAGTAGATCTGAAGCCTGGAGTACGAGCTTCATGTTGAAGCATGTGTGAGTGTACTGGCAGAGCCAAAAAAAACATGCTCACACTGAAAGTACAGCCAACTGAAGATGCATGAAATGGAGGAGTTCTGTTAGATTCATAAATAAGGGAACGTACAAGGAATCAAGCAAAGCGTAGCGGGGTAGAAACATGGGCAGAGGCTCATTTAGGGATGTTATGATGGCCGGCTGGGGAATGATGGGTTGAGAATGAGAGAGGGAATGAAATGTGCAACATCTGGTGCTTTTGTCCAGCGAGTCACTTTCTGGCAGAGTAACACAGTCACCCAGATTCTTTATTTTGTGCATAAAATAAGTAAAGAATCATGCATAAAAGACACTACCTGACAAATGACACTGAAATAATTGTCCTCAGAAGTCAAGCGTGTCTCAATGACAGTCTAATTATGAATTAAAAGACTAATATAAATTAAAAGGTAATTTGCATGAAGTAATACAAAGTTAAAGTAAACTAATACAAAATAATGTAAGTTGCAGTGCTGCCAAACGATTAATTGCAATTACTCGTATCCAAAATATTATGTTTTTGCTTACATAATATATGTGTGTGTACTGTGTATATGAATTATGTATAGGGCTATAAATATACACAAATGCATGTACAGTATATATTTAAGAAACATTTTATGTTATATATTAAATATATTTATATATAATATAAATTATGAATATAAATATATACACATAAATACATGTAAATATTTTCAAAATATATACTGTATGTGTGTGCATTTAAACATGCATACATAATAAATATACACAGTACACACACATATATTATGTAAACAAAAACTTATTTTGGATGCGATTAATCATTTGACAGAACTAAAAAGTTATTATATTACGCAATATTATATAATTTTGTTTTTGATTATTTTTATTTAATATTCAAAAGTTTGAGGATAGTAGCTAGGCTGCATGTATTTGATAAAAAACTTTTCTCTATTTGAATATATTTTAAAATGTAATTTATTCCTGTGATCAAAGCTGTATGTTCAGCAACATTACTCCAGTCTTCTGTGTCACGTGATCCTTCAGAAATCATAATAATATGATGATTATCTTATTATCGGTGTTGAAATGATTGTATTGCTTCATATTGTAATGGAAACTGTGATACTTTTTTAGGGTTTTTTGATTAATGTGAAGTTCAAAAGAACAGAATGTATTTGAAATAGTAAAGACATTTACAATCCGAATTGAAAGATTCAGCTGGGAGAAGATCTAGAAACTAATTGAGTTAATTGACGTCTGGGCCCGTATTCACAAAACATTTTATCTTACCACTAAGAGTTCTCCTAAATAGCAGTAAAAGTTTTTAGCTGAGAGTTTTCTCTTAAAACCTATTCACAAAGCTGCTGAGACAAAGTTTTACTAAGGAACAGAGAAGTCTTAAGCGCGGAGTAAAGCCCAATTTATACTTCTGTGTCAAACCTACGCCATAGGCTGTGTATTACGGCGTAACCTGACGTGCACCTCTCCAAAATTCTAACAGCGCGTCAATTCTACGCGGACCGCAAGCGCTGTGATTGGTCTGTTAGAACCCCTCCCTCCATATGTACTTGAGTTTTGTGTGTTTATGTGCACTTTAGTATATTTTAATGTTACACCTTCTTATTTAAAATAAAACAAAGCAAAGAACAAGTGTCTTATCATTTATTATACTACATAGCATTTTACATCACTAGTTGTCCGCGACAAACAATGTTGATCTGCCGTGGTACACGTCCTTGTGCAGATTGAAAGAATGCCATCTACTCCTGTTCCGTTGTTGTCTCCTTTTTTTAGTTTTAAATAATGATTTAAAGATCTGATATTTATTTGCCGCCGTCATGGCTATAATGCTTCTCCAAAAAGCCGCTTCTTCTTTGGTTTTGCTGTGGTATTGTGGGTTACACAAGCTGTGCTGTACTGTACTGCACGTCGACGCGGACAACGACGCAGAAGTATAAATGATAACTGATGCATAGCGGTGTAGGTTTGACGCAGGAGTATATATCAGCCTTAATGGCAGGGTTGAACTCGTGGCTATGGATGATGTCAGCATGCTTACTAACTATGCTCACAGTGATTGGCTGATAGTCTCTGTCAGAGATTTATACATAGAAATATTACAGAGTGCAATATTATGTTGCCACATTCAAATAAAGATTTTAAAATGCAAGTGTCATATGTTCAGCTAATTGTCAGCCTCTTACATGTGTGCTTCTCGTAAACAATTTGAGAATATGCATGTAAACAGCATTTTAATTAACAGAGTAGAATAATCAAGGCTGATAGTAAGACATGCCAGCGTTAAAGAAAATCAAACTGGAAGCAAGAACAGCTGTTACTTACTATCCAACTAATGAAAAATAACAATTTTGAGTTGGGATAACCTCCAAAACCAAAGGTGATACCTTTTTAAAAGCTCATCATTGTGCAGATTGCCGCCAACAGCCATTTTAAGATAGTTTGTGGCTTGGTCTTAATGACGTAGGAGTCCTCTTCAATACTCATAACATATCACAGATTTAGGAGCTAGTTTTAGTGCTAAACACTTTGTGAAATACTATTAGAGCAAAAATATAGGAGTCCTAAATTTAGGACTGACACGCCCGTTATTTTTAAGATTTTCTCCTAAATTGACGAGTTATGAGCTACTTTTAGACTTAGAATAGTTAGTGAAGACGGGCCCTGGTCTGTTAGAGAGGCAGAGTCTCTCAGAAGTAAAGATGGACAGAGGCTCTCCAATCTGTGAAAGAGTGCGTAAAAAGATTGTGGAATACTTTAAAAACAACGTTCCTCAACATCAAATTGCAAAGGCTTTGCAAATCTCATCATCTGCAGTGCATAACATCATCAACAGATTCAGAGAAACTGGAGAAATCTCTGTGCGTAAGGGACGAGGCCGAAGACCTTTGTTGGATGCCCGTGGTCTTCGGGCCCTCAGACGACACTGCATCACTCGTCGGCATGATTCTGTCATTGACATTACTAAATGGGCTCAGGAATACTTCCAGAAACCACTGTCGGTAAACACAATCCATCGTGCCATCTGCAGATGCCAACTAAAGCTCTATCAAGCAAAAAGGAAGCCATACTGTATGTGAACATAGTCCAGAAGTGCTGTCTTGTCCTGTGGGCCAAGGCTCATTTAAAATGGACTGTTTCAAAGTGGAAAAGTGTTCTATGGTCAGACGAGTCCAAATTTGACATTCTTGTTGGAAATCACAGACGACGTGTCCTACGGGCTAAAGAGGAGGGAGACCTTCCAGCGTGTTATAAGCGTTCAGTTCAAAAGCCAGCAAAAGCCATGGGGGTGCATAATGCATAAGGTATGAGCAGCTTGCATGTTTTGGAAGGCACTATGAATGTTGAAAGGTATATAAAGGTTTTAGAGCAACATATGCTCCTTACAGACCAAATATTTGTAAACTAGTACATAAATCATATAAATTAAAGTATTTAAATATTATGGAATCATAGTGTTATTTTACGGTCTTTACTGAGCTGAGCTGAACAATAGCAGATGAGAGTTTTGAGAGATTTCAGGTTCATTTGGTGCCGCAGAAATGTCTTAGAGTAGCTGAACTCGTATGGCCCACAAACAAAACTGTTCATCAGAAAGCAGCCAGCGCTGCCCTTGGGTGATGTGACATTTGTTGACACCATAAAACTCAGACATCCTCTGTGTTTTATAGTGTCTGTGTCAGCATGTTGCAGAGACGTTCTGATTGGCCTGAGCTCTATAAAGTCATATTCAATCATCACTGGAGGAGAGGAGATGTCCACATCAGACACCGGGGGTCTCAGGCTCATTAATGAAACTCATCCATCAACAGCGCTATTCCCTTTATCACAGACTACACACGTCACTAATTCATAGTATGTTATAATGGTCTGTCAATGAAAAATCAGTTACAGAATTTGATCTGTATCTATCCTTATTGCTATAAAATGAAAAATAAAAGTAATTATAAATAAATGTGACATAACTTTATATATTTAGTTTGTTGTTTTGCAAAAAATTAACACACACACGCATATATATATATATATATATATATATATATATATTAAGAGGAACAAGAATAGGAATAATATTGTTTGGATTTTATAAGTAATTAATTTATTTGTATATTTTAATATTTTTTAATTGAATATATATAACAATATATCAATAGATAATCTAAAATTCAATATATAAAATAAAGTAAAATACATGTCTTAACAATAAAAATAAAAATAATACAGTGTGTGCACTGTATATACAGTATATGACAATAATGACAACAAATTAATAATTTGTTTATTAATATGTATAATTTTTGTTGTTGTTATTATTATTATTATTATCAATAATAATAATACATGGAAATGAATAGATACAAGAAAGCACAATTAAATGAAATGTAAATTCTTTGATTGGCAGCGTAACAATCAGAAAAGGGGAAAAAGTACTGTGTCTTCCTGTATCTCTGTCTTTCTGTGATTTTATGGAGTGTTTTCTGTCACCTGTTGTCGAGTCATGCTGAGTTTTTCAAGCTGTAACCACTGAAGCTGAAACGACACTCAATGTACAGCTGCTAATACTGTGATTCTGTTCATCTCTTTCACACAATACTCTGGAGAAGCACTGGCTATATCATGTATCTAAAATCTGATAAGATTTTTCGGGTCAGATGTGCACGCCCGTGTGTTTGAGACATTTGAGCCCTGCATCATAGAGAGCTTTTATTTGCTGCTATGAATTCTAGCAAAAACCGAGAGCCCTGAAACATTTCATTTCTCAGTGGTTCAGAGAAATGCTCTTCTCGAGGAAGGATCAAAATAATAATTCTCTCTGATTCAGAAACACTCACACATGTTGTGTAATTCATACTGAGGGCAGTGAGATGTTGGTTCAATCTGGTTTGGTCTTATAATGCCGACGTGATTATATGAACACATGCAAGGTCTCAGGTCTGAAATGAGTTTTCATACTCCAACAGTCCTGCAGTTTCCATCTTGCATTTCCATCTTCACCGTCTACTGACTAATCCATCTAATATAGTGACATATTGAATATTCCATTTTACAGTCAGATTTATATGACATGAGTTACAAATATTAAATCAATAAAACAAAGTGGTTAAACATTAAATTATTTATTTACAATAATATTATAAATAATACATTGTGTGTTTTTAAATGTATAAAACTTAAAATACTCATATTTATTATATATGATATTTATTATTAAATATTTACTATATTATATTTTATATATATATATATATATATATATATAGTGAGTTTAGTTTCACTCATGAAAAAATTTGTGATTTATTAAAGGTTTTTGCAAATTCTCTAGTCAATTCTAGCTTGCAGAAGAGTATATAATGTATCAAATAATAACAAAAAGTGTATGAAAAATGTTTGCAGTGGCGATGATTAATTTGAAGGGAATGTGAGAACAAGAGACTGTTAGCATGAGTGAGACAGTCTGATGAAAGAAAGTCAGAGATAAACACTATCTCTACACTGCATGATCAAAAGAGCAGAGCTAATGCTGAGAGAATGTCAAAAAGAAGCTGTTAATAATTAATGATGTGCTTCTCTGAAAGATTTTAAAAGCTGTGATGTTGCAGGTTTGTTTTCTGAAATTTTGATAGCAGACTGCAGTGTCACTCACACCAGTAACCTACTCCTATATAACCCTGACATATCTAATAATAGTCATTTAGTATTTTTTCAGTAATAATAATATCATATTTATAATAATAATTGTCTTATTTATAAAAAAATTTTTTGTTAACAGAACATTTAATGGAACCTTTAGCCCAAACTGAACAAAAATATGCAATTTGGTGCAATTGCTGATATTTATATGGCCAAAAATTCAGATGAAATTATAACAAAAAATACATATACATATAAGTTTTCACTCTGTATTCCCCAATAATATGTCTTAAGATGATATTGAAATGCTTTGGATGATATTAAATGCAGTTTAATGATCAAATCTGTGTAGTTTTAAAACACATAATACAATGCAATACAATACTGATTGAGAGATGAACAAATAATCATTCCTCAAAAGCCTCATGGATCATATTTAGTGCTCACATTTTAACATGATTTTTCAAAAAATTGTTTATTGATAATAAGGTAAACCTAATTTGCTTCATTCCAGTATTTTTCATTTTGAAATATTGCTAACAATATACATTTTAAAATCAACAAAGATTTTACTGCAAGAAGAAACATTTAGGGAGATGTTATACGATCATACTAAACAGCTGTTTTACTTGCTAAAAAAAGTATAAACTATCAATCAGACAACTGAAGACGTTGTAGATTTTGTGCAACAGGTTTTTAAGCAAATTTTTGATTGTGCTAATAATTAGAGACCTTTAAATATGATACGGTAGGCTTTATAGAGTTAAAGTAGCAGTTTACTTTTTACATACAATTAAAATATACTTATCACAGCAGGTTATCAAGCTCCAAAAATAGCACAAAAAAACAACAACATGAAAGCGTAATAAAAGACATATGCACCACATAGTCTTGTGAACAAACTAACTTTAAAGAAAAAATATTGTAGTCTCGTAAAACCATTTTAGCTGTTCAATTTGCCATAATACTTCCCAAAACTGAACCGTTATACCAGATATGTGCTTTCATATCTTGAGGTATAACTATTTTGAGAATGTTTGTGCATCAGACAGGTCACTAGATCAACACACATACATTTATCAGCCACATAAACTGCTTTATGCTTCAGCGTGATTTGCGGTGTAAATTGCATGAAAACAGTCAAAATATAAGCTTTTGATGTCCAGAGGGAGGATTGAGGTGCACAGCAGATGGCACCGGCTGCTCGAGGGGTGAAAGCGCTGGCATTTTAACATATGGCTGAACTGTGCACCTCTCTGTCGTGGCATGAATGTCTACTCGCCGCCTCAGGGAGGAGGCACTGCGTGATCTGTTCTGCGTCACGGTAAGAGAGGAGATGAAACGGGGTAAAGCAGCAGCGTCAGGCCTCTAGGCTTTCATTCGGTTTCATCACACAATCATCGCTTGACTGTCGGATTCTTGTGTTATGGTTATTTTTTTGAAAGACATTAATACTTTATTTAGCAAAAACTAAATGTATTCAATTGATCAAAAGTGACAGTAAAGACATAATGTTACAAAAGCTTTTTATTTCAAATAAATGCTGTTCTTTTTAACTTTCTATTCAAAGAATCCTGAAAAAGAGTTTTCATGAAAATATTAAGAAGCGCATACGTTTTCAACATCGATAATAATAATAAAATGTTTATTGAATAGCAAATCAGCATATTAGAATGAATTCTTAAAAATCATGAGACATTGAAGACTGGAGTAATGATGCTGAATTCAGCTTTGTGCACATAAATTATATTTAAAAAATATATTCAAATAGAAAACAGTTATTTTAAATAATAAAAACATTTCACATGACTGTTTTTACTGTATTTGTTCATATAAATTCAGCTTTGGTGAGCATACGCGACTTCTAAAACATTTTTTTAAATCTCCCTCACCCAAACCTTTGAACAGTAGATTATAGCCTATATTAGTGTTGTGCAAACATTTACCTTCATAAACATCCAGATATCTTATTTTTGCATTCGCAACTAATTTTAATACTGTAATATGTATTACTTGCTTTTTTTGTCAATAGGATATTCAGTGAAAGAAAAAAGCAACTTGCAATAAAAAAGTCAACAGGGTAATTTTAAAATGTTGACTTTAAATATCAATATTAAAATTAAATCTTTAAATATCAATATTAAAATTTAAATCTAAAATCACTAATATTGTAAAAATATTGATAACATTTAAATTGGATTGAATTGAGTGACTCTGTCAGGCTTTTTTTTTATTTTCCCATCCTACCCAAACCTTTGAACATGTCAACAGATTTCATGCTTGCTTTGATGCTCGTTATCTCAGAATTAGATTGTTAGACTTCAGCCTGCTTTTTTACAGACACAGGTTATTTTTTTTATTATTGTATCAAATTGTTTGGTAGGATTTGGACATCATATCCTGCCTTTGACCCTTTCCTGATCTCACCTGGGTGTCGTTGTGGTGTTGAGATCTGCTTTATATTATTTATTAATATGACACGCATATAAGCCACAAGCCTAATCACCCATGACAGACTAAAAGCTGATAGAAAGGATCTAGAAACGCAGCTTTATCTCATCTAATGGCACATTATTCACACTTGAACTGATGTCCACAGTCTCACCAACACACACACAGTGTTAGACACACATCCTCAATTCACATCATCATCTCAGCCGGCTTTTAAAACAGTAATTCACCCAAAAATGAAAATGCAGTCACCCTTACTATATCATTGCGAACCCTCTAAAGTGTGTGGTGTGTGTGTGTGTGTGTGTGTGTGTGTGCGTGCGTGTGTGTGTGCGTGTGTGTGCGTGCGTGCGAGAGAGAGAGAGACACATGTCAGACTGTGTCAGCGGTCAGGTGCTAAACTGGGAGATGTGTGAGGTGATGCCGTGTCCCTGTCCCTCACTGTCTCATCTCTGACGTCTCTCTGTCTCTTTGAGTTGAAGGTGATAGATTTGATGTTGTGTTTATGGTCTTCGGTTCTTCTATCACTGTCAGGGAAGCACTTGTACAGCATTATAGCTCTGGGCCCGTATTCACAAAACATTTTATCTCATCACTAAGAGTTCTCCTAAATAGCAGTAAAAGTTTTTAACTAAGAGTTTTCTCTTAAAACCTATTCACAAAGCTGCTGAGAAAAACTTTTACTAAGGAACAGAGAGAAGTCTTAAGCTCAGAGTAAGGGCGGGTTGACCTTGTTGCTATGGATCATGTCAGCATGCTTATTAACTATGCACACAGTGATTGGCTGATAGGAGAGGGGAGGGGTCTCTGTATTCATAGAAATATTGCCGAGAACGATATGTTGCCATATCCAAATAAAGGTTTAAAAAATAATGTTAATTGCCACATTCAAATAAAGATTTTAACATGCAGGCTAAGTGTCATTAATTAAACAAATATATGTTCAGCTAATTGTCAGTCTCTTACATGTATGCTTCTTGTAGCGGATGCATATAAACAGCCTTTTAATTTAACAGAGTAATAATCATGGCTGATAGTAAGACATGCAAACGTAAAAGAAAACCAAACTGGACGCAAGAACATCTGTTAATTCTTGCCCAACGGGTTAATGAAAAGGATATAATCAAAGGAGTTGGGATAACCTCCAAACCTTAAAGGTGATACCATTTTAAAGGCTGATTTTCGTCAAATGTTTCTAAAATGTTTATATTCTGAGGCAGATTGCCGGCAACAGCTATTTTAGGACAGTTGTGAGTTGGTCTTAGTGACTTGGGAGTCCTCTTCACTACTCCTATAGTTTAGCGCTAAAACACTTTTGAAATACTCTTTTGAAATACTAAATTTAGGACTGACATACCCATTATTTTTAAGATTTTCTCCTAAATCGGCGAGTTAGGAGATACTTTTAGCCTTAAGATGCTTTGTGAATACGGCCCTGATGTTTAGTTCAGGGGTTCTCACTCTTTTTTTATATATTGATCATCAAGTGGTGGCCCAACACAGTACTAAAATTGTTTATCATTTTCAACGTAAACTGAAAATCCGATAACATGATATTTTGATAAGTTTTTTCTTGACTTTCAGTGTTACTCTGTTTTTTCAGTTAAACATTGTCTTAATTATTTTATTTTATTTATTTTCAGTCCAGTTATTATGGTCTCCAAAATATTGGACATCCCACGCAATTTTTTAACAAGACTTTGTTACTGTCATATCTCAACAACATGAAATGATTAGTTTTAGTTACTCACTTTGTAGTTATACAGCACTGTCTTTATTATTTCAGCGTATTGTATTTTAATTTTCATGAATCTTGTCCCATGCATTCTTATTTTATTTGATATTTTTATTTGTTTTGTTTTTCTAACATAACTTTGTTACTCACTATCATTTTACATTCTTCATAATTTATTTTAATAATCTTCATATTTTATTTTTATTTGATCAATTCTTGTGGTTTTTTACATGATTTTCAGTGCTACTCACTTTTTTGTTTTACATTCTTTGTAGTTTATTTTATTATTAGTTTTTATTTTATTTTTATTTTCAGTAAAAATATGGTCTCCAGTATATTGGAATTCCCCCAAAAAACTAAAATTTGTATGGTTTCATGCTCTAAGCCATGAATAATTAGCAAAAAAATGCATTGTGGTCGACACAAACCATGTTTATTGCATGAACATATATTTAATGTAATCTACTGTAGGTTATATTTTCTTTTATCTTGCATAGTTTTGTTCATGGTTTTCAGCTTCTACCATATACGACAGCCAAAACACTACTACATTACTATCTTCAATGCAAAGGAGACATTCGCATACATTATGATTATTTAAACCCATATAGAAGTGATGTGTGCACACCTCTTACATTGCAAAGCAGAATTAGTCACGTTGATGATCTATTACTCATCAGAACCGTAACCAGGGAGATCAGGAATAATGAGGTTCTGGTGCTGGCATTTGAGAACGGTGAAAATCAGGGACTATTAGCGACTCATGATTCTGGAAACCCCTGCTTAGCAAGAGTAGGCGCATGTTTCCCGCACTCGGATTTCTACCAAATGGAGCTTCAATAATGCCAAAACAAATGGGCTGGTGGATGTTTTGGCGGCTACTGTTTGTTTCATTTGTGTTTTTCTCCTCCTCAGATTCTGGCCGGCGAGGTGATGGTGTTTTTCATGACGTCGGAGGGCACGCAGGAGAAGACCATAATCACAGCCGACTGCTGTTTCTTCAACCCTCTGCTCAGACGCATCATACGCTTCCTAGGTACTTCAGCATTCACCGAAGAGGATGATGGGAATTATGTCATAAGGAACTAAAAATGATCCTACTAGGAAGAGAGCCAGTGTCTCTAAGGCACAGATAACTACATTTAAAGAAAATATTTCTTCTTATGATCCATTTTCATGCTACAAACTGTGATATTAAAGACATCATATGCAGTTTAGGATTAATGTGTATTTTTTTTTTCAACCGCAGGATTTTAAGTTAAAATACATGGGAATATAAGTGGATGTATGTTTTAAATGCTGAAACTGATTACAAAGCTTTTATTGTTGTTGTTTTTTTACAACTTTTAGTCATTTTTGTAATTTTTTGCAGTTCACTTAAATAGTCCTGCAATGTGACAAATGCTAATGTGAAAGTACAGATATTTCAGGTTGTTTCTGAAGTTCATAAGAACTGCAATGTATAAATAAATTGACAAGAAAGAAAAAAAACATTTAAAATAATTTCAGATGAAGAATATCGTCACATGGTGGGACACTACTGTCACTATTTGACCATTCAAATACAATATTTTATGACCAATAACAAATACTGTATGATGGCCAATAATATAAAATAATTTTTATTTTATTTTAAGAGCAATAACAAATATGATGGCCAATTCTGTTTGTTTGTTTATTTATTTATATTTTATAATCTGTCACAAATATGTTGCCAATATTATTTTATGTTATGACCAATAACAAATATGATGGCAAATATTATAAAGTTATTTTCATTTTATTTATTAATTTAATCACCAATAATGAATATGATAACAAATTTACACTTTATAATCTGTAACAAATATGTTGCCAATAATATTTTATTTTATTTTTAATTTTATTTTACGACCAATACAAATATAATGACTGTTATTGTAAAGTTACTTTTTTGTATTAATTAATTTCATGACCAATAACGAATATGATGATCAATATATTTATTTTATTTTATTTGTATTCAATTTTATGACCAATAACAAATATAATTAATGATATTATACATTTTTATTTTATCAGCAATAATGAATACGGTTGCCAATATTCTAAATATAGTTAATTTAATTTTATGTTCCATACAGATATGAACTCAATATATTATCAGCCCCAATTTTTACATGTTTTCCATTTGTTTCTGAAAGCTTTGGTCTCTGTCCTGTCACTCAGGTGTCTACACCTTCGGCGTGTTCACCACCACCATCTTTGCCAATGCTGGACAGGTAGTGACAGGAAACCAGACGCCTCACTTCCTGTCAGCGTGCCGACCAAACTACACAGCACTGGGCTGCCATTCCAACCTACAGTACATCACAGAGCGCAAAGCCTGCATGGGAAACCCCCTCATAGTAGCATCTGCACGTAAATCCTTTCCCTCCAAAGATGCGGCCCTCAGTGTTTATTCTGCAGTGTATACAGTGGTGAGGATAATGAACCTACAACTATTTTTAATGATGTGACTGAATCTGAAATAACTTCCTTATGTATGTACTGACAAACAAAATAGTGCAGATATACCTCTGGAGTTTTAAGCAATCTCACAAACTTCAGTGATTGTTAGCTAGTGACTGTGATCAAAAATGGCACGTAAAGCTTAAATATATTCTTAAATACAGTAATAATATTCTACCTTGCAATCATATAGTTTTCTTTTAAAATGTCGATAG
Organism: Ptychobarbus kaznakovi; assembly: GCA_027422405.1. Taxonomy (NCBI): domain Eukaryota; kingdom Metazoa; phylum Chordata; class Actinopteri; order Cypriniformes; family Cyprinidae; genus Ptychobarbus; species Ptychobarbus kaznakovi. The sequence continues at coordinate 19,148,007 of CM049807.1, forward strand.
GCAATCTGCAAAGCTTCTAGAAAAAGCATGTCACACTACTGTGAATTCCAGTGCTTTTTGTGGTGATTTATGACGGTTAGTACTGGTCCAGCTGGTGCTCTGGTATGGCCATGTCATCAGAAAAAAATAGTAAAACAGGTTCAGCATGTTCTCTCTGGTGATTCTGGTTAAACAAGGATGTTTTGGTGGTTAAAGGTCAATTCACACCACACTAACAGATGCAGACCAACACAGACAGCAGACTGAGTACAGTACGTCATTTCTCAGACGTTCCAAGACCGGTCAAACGCAGATACAACATGCATGTGTGAGCAGTCTGCAGAACCTGACGAACATGTTTGTTGCTGTCGTGTGGTGTGTGTGTGAAGTGTGTGTGTGTGTGTGTGTGTGTGTTGTGTGTGTGTGTGTGTTGTGTGTGTGACTAATAATTGTGTGTGAAGTGTGTGTGTGTGTGTGTGTGTCAAACCAAAGTGTGTGTGTGTGCATGTGTGTGTGTGTGTGTGTGTGTGTATATATATATATATACACTGAACAAAATTAGAAACGCAACACTTTTGTTTTTGCCCCCATTTTTCATGAGCTGAACTCAAAGATCTTAGACTTTTTCTATGTACACAAAAGGCCGATTTCTCTGAAATATGTGACCCTCTCTGTAAAAACCAGGCTAAAGTCTAAAAATCGAATTCTGAGATAACGAGCATAAAAAGTTTGATTACAAGCATTAATTTCACTATAATTTCAATATTTGACATGGCCTTACATGTTCTTTACAATATGTAGGATGATTTTATGCAGAAAATAGTAAATCTCAAAAAAACGACTTTAGCTGGGTTTTCACAGAGTGGGTCAAATATTGTTCACAAATCTGTCTAAATCTGTGTTAGTGAGCACTTCTCTTTTGCCGAGATAATCCATCCACCTCACAGGTGTGGCATATCAAGATGCTGATTAGACAGCATGATTATTGCACAGGTGTGCCTTAGGCTGGCCACAATAAAAGGCCACTCTAAAATGTGCAGTTTTACTGTATGGGGGGAGGGGGGGTCACACCGTTCCTGTTCTTAGCTGACAGGAGGGACACCCGGTGTGGTCTTCTGCTGCTGTAGCCCATCATGCGTTCAGAAATGGTATTCTGCATACCTTTGTTGTAACGAGTGTTTATTTGAGTTACTGTTGCCTTTCTATCATCTCTAACCAGTCTGCCCATTCTCCTCTGACCTCTGGCATCAACAAGGCATTTTCGTCCACACAACTGTCGCTCACTGGATATTTTCTCTTTTTCGGACCATTTCTCTGTAAACCCTAGAGATGGTTAGCAGTTTTTGAAATACTCAGACCAGCCCGTCTGACACCAACAACCATTCCACGTTCAAAGTCACTTAAATCCCCTTTCTTCCCCATTCTGATGTCTTCACCACATCTAGATGCCTAAATACATTGAGTTGCTGCCATGTGATTGGCTGATTAGCAATTTGTGTTACCAAGCAATTTAACAGGTGGTGTACCTATATAGTGGACGGTGAGTGTATATATTCTTCACATGAAATCACAAACTAATAATGAAAAAATAATACTAGATACTTAATAAAATATCTAATACTTATAAAATATAAAACACTAATTTGAATACTTATATAAAAGTAATTCATAATAGTTTTAAAGCCATGCATTATAGCAATGTGCCTAATTGTACTTGTATCAGGCATGTTTTCACTACTATCTGTCTGTCTGCGCTTGCAGATGTATGTGACGTTGGTGTTCAGGACTAAAGGGACCCGTCTGACCAAACCCACACTCAGTCTGACTCTGCTGTGTCTGGCCATGCTGGTCGGTGTGGTCAGAGTGGCTGAATACCGCAACCACTGGGCCGATGTTCTCGCTGGATACTTCACTGGCGGAGCCATCGCTGTCTTTCTGGTGAGAGCGTGTGAGGTGTGATTAAAACAGCACTGAAAGAACAAGATAATTGCATGCAAATACAGGTAATTTATAATATACATGTATAAAAAGTGCATATACACTACTATTTTAAAGTTTGGGGTCAGTAACTGAACAGCAAATAAGTATTGAACAGCATTGTATTGACCTAACCCTACCCATGATTTATTCCTAAAATCCGAGGGAAATGATAGCTGATTAGCAAGGGTGGAGAAGCACATAACCCTGACTGTAAGCCTAAAACTGACATTTCCTGAAAAGTTATCCCTCAATTCCTTATGGGTTTGTTGGAATGATGTTCCAGTAACAACAAGGATGTTGATCCAGGAACATGTTGTACTTTAAGAAATCATGTTCACCATTTCTGAAGGATCATGTGACACTGAAGACTGAAGTAGGGATGCTAAAAATTCAGATTTGATCACAGGAGTATATTACAGTTTAAGATATGTTCAAATAGAAAACCGCGATTGAACAATTTTTATAATATTTCACAATATTGCAGTTTTTACTGTATTTTTGATTAAATAAACAGCCTTTGTGAACAACTTTCAAATGCATTAAAAAAAATCCAATCTCTCCATCACTCGCTCCACTGCTGCTTCTCTTTATTCCCTCTCTTTCTTCACTCACTCTTCTCTCTCTAGGTGACGTGTGTGATCAACAACTTCCAGCAGACAAAGCCACCACCCCCACCGGTGCGACCCCAGCGCCCTGAGTCTGTGCTGGGCATGCCCATGGTGGCGCTGCCCTGCATAGAGAGTCCACTTGAAAAGTTAAGTGGCACTCAGGTAAGGGGTGGGAGTGGGTTAGTGGCAGGGCTGCACACATAAGGGGGATGGATTACACCCCACCCTGTCCTTCTGTGTTTGACCCAGTGGACCCTAATGTGACTCCCAAGACCCACCCAGCCCCTTTACTAGCATGTCCAACCTGCACAACCCAAACACCAACCACAGCACCCTGCAAAACCCACTGACGCTCTGGAGGATTGATCTGCTCCTTGCTTATCCCGAAGAGACGTTACATTACTTTTATAATAGAGTAACTGAGAAGCAGCAGAATGTTTAGGACCATTCATTTGTTGATCCCTCTGTGGTTTGATGGGAATTTAAAATCTCTAGAGTAGATGTACCTTTACGACAAAGAAAATGGACTGTGTAGCATGTGGAACTTCAAAGACGGAAGGCCATTAGATGGTTTATTCTGGGAAAAATGACCGCAGTGTGAGCTTCCCTTCGTAGGCCACACTCATCCTCCTCACTTTTGAAACTACTTTGCCTTCTTTTCCGCTTTGTCACCTCGACCATACAGTCATCCCTTTCCTCCCCCGTCTTATATTTTATTTAGTGATGCACCGAAATTTTAGCTCCCAAATGGAGGGGTCACGGAGGGCTGAAGTCATTGACCGAAACAGTGATGCCAATGTCATGTTTTGACTGAGTGGTTGACTGAACGGTGTGACTGTCAACATCTACTCTGTGAACAAAATGTTATGGAAGCCTATTTCCGCTATGAAATAAAAAAAATGTTATTGAGACCTTTTCTCTCACAATTCTGACTCTTTTTTGCCATGGAATATAAAAAAAGGTAAATTGTGTCTTTTTTCTATGACATTTCTGACTTTTTTCCCAGCAAAAAATAAAAAGAAATTGCAAATATTTAACTCCTAATTCTAACCTTTTTTTCCGCAATGCTGACATTTTTATCTTGAAATTCTGAGGAAGAAAGTCTAAATTGCGAGATATAAACGTGCAGTTCTGAAATGAAAAATCTTAATTGTGAAATATAAACTCGAAATTGAAAGACAAAAACTGAGAATTGTGAGATAAAAATAAAAAGTAATTGCGACTTTTTATCTTACAATTGTGAATTTTCTTTTAAATTCTGACTTTTTTCTCAGAGTTGTAAGAAATCATGGTGGTGTGAGAGATCACTATAGGCATCACGTTCATTGTAGCACATTTATCTCAGAAAAGCCATTCAATTACAATAAACTCGATAGGTAGCTAGAAAATATAACTCTAGAGTGGAACATTTTTATAAATATATGCACTATATTACATAGTCACTGTATTTTCGCAACTTGTTCATGATATCTTTATAATTTAATGTATGTTTAAATAAATCTGTCATGAAAACCAGTTTTTATTACAGCCATGGTATAAATTATTATTTTTCAGCACAATTGTAGTAGATTATAGTAGAAAAATAATAGTATTATTGAAAAGTTGATGTATAAACTATTTACATGTTTTTATTAACTTTTTATTAATTTCGTTTTTTGGTGTGTAGGTAAAAAATGAATTTTGGTGCATCACTAATTTTATTCTATCCAAACACAATTTCCACCTTCCAGTCTTGGTTTCTCATCGTTTCTCTCTCTCTCTCCCCTCACACTCTCTCTCTCCCCCCTTACAGACTTCAAGGGGATCTCCATTCACTGAGATCACATGACCATCAGCCTCATCGGTTCCCCGTCCCTCCCGATGTCCTCATACTGTCTCGCTCCATTTCCAGCGAAGTCTAGACCAGCCGTCCCAGCACGCGCACCACTGCACCGCCCACTCCGCGGGACGCTCCGCCACTCTGCACCGCTCCTACTCGACGCAGGTCTAGATTTCCTCACCACCAACCCCTCATCCTTCATATTCCTCCATGCTGCCGATAGGGCCTCCACAAACCGCTCAAACAAACCACGAGAAGCACTTTTACAGAGCCTGCTCGGAGATCCTGAACGCCTGCACGAAAGCCAGAAATCACAGGTAGGCGTCTCTCTTTTGCCAGAGAGTTTGTTTGGACTGTGGGTGGAGGATTCGCACCTATTCAGACCTCTCAAAACCAACCCAACCTACTTCCTGGGGAACCGATGAAAAAGTCTTGATCAGCTTTTGGCTGAAATTTAGACCTCTGGCTGCGATTTTTACTGCAGTGTCAGTTCATATGTAAATACATGCACTGTTTTTTTTTGGCATTTTGGTTAAAGGTATGTCTGTTTTGTTCCTTTTTGTTCATTAGGGTGACCATATGTCCCATTTTGTATGTTAATAAATTGTGTAAAATTTCTGGGTTTTGGCTTTATTTTCCTATTGTTTTCATACTTGCTGAAGGAAATGACTGAAAAGTACTTTGACCAATAGCATGCAGGCATTGTATAAAATCGACCAATCGAGGCGTGCAAGAAGGCAGGATCTACAGAGAACATCAAAGCAATGCAAATACATATGCATATAATCTATGATAATATACCAATAGGAAAACAAAGCCAAAACCTGGAAATTTTAGGGAATTTAGAAATCCCAGCCAGGACATTTCTGTTAAAAGAGGACGTATGTTCACCCTAGCAGCACTGATGGAGTTTTTAAGTTACATTTATAGTCATCACAATGTATGGTTTTGAGAAATGACATTCATAAACTATCTATTGATTTGTTACTATGCACTTGGGACAATCTCATCATCGTCAGCTATCTGGACATCCTGTAAGTGCACATCAAGGAAAAGACCTCTAAACTCGGAGACGTTCTTGATACCAGCTCTTGTAATAATGTTTGGAAGCATCGTAAGGAATTGATAGACGGAATGACAGACACATGAATATCAACCACAGCATTCTTTTTAATATTGAATGTCTGGTTCGTGCTCGCAAGGATTTTTCCACCAGCTAGATGTAATGCACAGTCTGACATGAAGGCCTTTTCATTACCGTCTCCCTAGACACAAGGCTTTCAGACATGAGACATTCTTACAGTTTTTCATCAAACTATGGATTGGATTCGTAATTTCTCAGGAGAGAAAAGCAAGAAAAGCACCCCATGACGTCAACAGAACAGCAAAGACAGCATCTGTATTGTTGTTGGTATTTCTATGAAGGTTTTCAAAAGTGGTGGTCAGCTTTCCTGTATAGTGAGCAACCCTTTCACATTCATATTACCATGTGTTAGCAGGGTCGTGCGGCATTTAGAATTGAATTGAAGAATCCTTTTAATTTACAGTTCATGAATTTGAATTGAATTTGAACTTGAGGTAGCAAACATATTCAGTATTAACGTTTTGAATGCAAGGAAGTAGAATTAAAATGAATTGCAATTTAAAGAAATTCTGTACAGTAAGCTTTAACTAGAAATCAAAAATCAAAAAATTTTTACTCTAATTTATTTATATTATTTTATGTTATTTGTACTTTTGTAAATAAAAAGCTCTTTTCATATAATATTACAGGAATGCCTTTAAGGAGTGTACAGTTACTGTGTTAACATTAAGTTTTCTTTTTTATAATTATTATTTATACACCTTATTTTTCTTTTTAGTTATCTAGAAATTAAATTACATATAGGCAATGTTAGATGACATGTTCAGGTTCAGATTTATATTAAGTTCATATTGTGTACTAAACTAAGTAGAAATAACAAAATAGAAATCAAAAGCAGATAGATAGATAGATAGATAGATAGATAGATAGATAGATAGATAGATAGATAGATAGATAGATAGATAGATAGATAGATAGATAGATAGATTGTATATCCTTTCCTGTGGGGTGTGGCCAATTCAATTCTAAATCACATTTGTAAATTGAAAGAGAACAATTCTGGATTTTGCACAACCCTGATTAGAAAAAAAAACAAACTTTGGCTGTCATTTTATAATGATGATGTTAAGAAAGGTTCTTGCAATGAAATCATTCCTACAAACAGCATAGGATGCTTGGTAATGCAGTGGGATTATTTGAGTTATTTGATGACTAGTTAACATTAATCAATAGCCTGCACTGCCTGTGTGATGAAAAACAAAAATAAAAGTTGTTTCAGAAGCGAGGTTTTACATTTTGATGAGCAATTAAGTCACACATCATTTTCTGTTGGAGGAACATGCACTGATTAATCATTCATAAAAATGAGCAGGAAAGTGTATTAAAGGAATATTTCACCCAAAAATGAACATTTCTGAAAATGTACTTACCCTCAGGTGATCTAAGATGTAGATGTAAGATGTTTATTTCTTCATCAGAACAGAATTTCAAAAAATATAGCATTACATCACTTGTTCATCAATGGATCCTCTGCAGTGAATGGGTGCCGTCAGAATGAGAGTCCAAACAGCTGATAAAAACATCACAATAATCCACAAGTAACCCACAAAACTCCAGTCCATCAGTAATGTCTTGTGAATCCGAAATCTGCATGACTGTAAGAAACAAATGAATGTTTAAGGCATTTTAACTTGAAGCTGTTAATTCCAGCTAAAATGTGAGTCATCTATACATAGAATGGCTTTCTCCAGTGAAAAATTCTGAACCAGGAGAGAAACTTTTACTTTTTATTAAAGTTAAAACACCTTAATGATGGATTTGATTCTTACAAACACACAGCTTCTCACTTCACAAGATGTTAATTGATGGACTGGAGTCGTAGATTACTTGTGGATTATAGTGGTTTATATCAGCTGTTTGGAATCTCATTCCGACGGCACCCATTCACTGCAGGGGATCCATTGGCAAGTGATGTAATGCTAAATTTCTCCAAATCTGTTGCCATGAAGAAACAAAGTCATCTACATCTTGGATGGCCTGAGGGCAAGTAAATTCTATTTTCTGGATAAACTACTCCTTTAAGAAATTAATTTGGGGAAATTTTGAGTGTCTCAGGCAGCTAAAATAAAGTAATGGCCACATATTTACATGCTCGTGTTTGATCAACTAATAGATTTTCTACTCGGAGGATGTTCATGTGAGGTGTCAACTGGCTGTATGTGCTATACCATATGTAAACATAATGTTGTGCACCTCAGAATTTTATCAAGCTCTGTTAAATTGGCTGTTTTTTGGCAGATTTTTTAGAATGTTTGCTTTAAATCACATTTCTTTTCTAACATAGTGTTTAATTAGACTAATTGTTTGGTACTGTAAGTAAGCTGTGTCTACAAATTGTGTGTACTTTAATCAGATAAGTGTAAATGCTCAACCTTGTTGCACTCCAAATGGATGAAAATTAATGTTTGTAACATTAACTGTGACATCTAATCTGTCTGATGCCCCTCAGCCTTTACATCCAGGCACCAGGTCCAGCCTCTGCCACATTCTGTGCTGCGTACAGTTACTGTCTCTGTTGTAAGAGCACCATCTACACATGCTAACAAACACCTTCACACCCCTAAAACACTCCATTAAAGGTGAAGTCTGCAGTTTTTTACTGCTAGGGAATGGAATTACAACTGCGCTGATTTCACACAGGTTTCCCAAACCTCTGCTATTGGTCGGACAAACAGAAAGCCCTGCCCCAAACTCACGCTATTGGTTGAGCCAATGCTGCTGTTTTGGGCTAATCAGGAGGATTCTCAAAGAAACTGATCAAGAAAGTCAAAGTCATACAGTGTTTACACTTTTGGGGCAAATCAAGATGCAAATGATTTATTTATAATTATAGAGACTGAAAAAAAATTACATGCTTCACCTTTAAAAATCTTTTATCTGTAGCTTTCTTTCATACACCCAAATGAAAAGATATTTGTACAGTTTTGCAAACAAATCTTTTTGTATTAAAAATAAAAAATGACAAGAGTTTTGCACACCATTTCTGTGCACCCGATTAATTTGTTACATTGTTGATTTGTATTTATATACACCCAATGAGTCATTGATCTGTGTTTTGGGTAATTGAATAAAGTAAAAGTGTGACATGCCTCTGACTCTTTCTGTGATATCATTTTAAAGGTTTTATTGACTGCTGGAGAACTGTTCCATTTTAGTTAAAATATGTGACCAAAAAGAGCCTTTTAAAATTATTTGACTCAAAATTGTGTGCTGTTATATCACATGTGACTTGCTGAAAGAATACTAGTACAATAGTATATATCTAATTCTGTGTTCTATTTCTATATGCATTAAGACCACAGATATTTCAGATCCATATTCAGACGAGTTGCTGTTTCCGCTCAGTCTTTTTTATATATAATATTGTTACATCTTTACTTTCGTCTGTATGACAAAAGCTCGACAGCTAATTATACGTTTGATGTTACCTATAAAATAATTTATGCAACTGCAAAGGTTCTTTAGATAGTACAACCCGAATTTCAGAAATGTTGGGACGTTTTTTACATTTAAACACAATAAAAACTAAAAGTCTTTCAAATCACATGAGCCGATATTTTATTCACAATAGAACATAGATAACATAACAAATGTTTAAACTGAGAAATTTGACACTTTTATCCACTAAATGAGCTCATTTCAAATTTGATGCCTACTACAGGTCTCAAAATAGTTGACACGGGGGCAACAAAGGGCTGAAAAAGCAAGACATTTTGAAAAGATTCAGCTGGGAGAACATCTAGCAAATAAGTTAATTTACATCAGGTCTGTAACATGATTAGCTATAAAAGGCATGTCTTAGAGAGGCTGAGTCTCTCAGAAGTAAAGATGGGCAGAGGCTCTCCAATCTGTGAAAGAGTGCGTAAAAAGATTGTGGAATACTTTAAAAACAACGTTCCTCAATGTCAAATTGCAAAGGCTTTGCAAATCTCATCATCTACAGTGCATAACATCATCAAACGATTGAGAGAAACTGGAGAAATCTCTGTGCGTAAGGGACGAGGCCGAAGACCTTTGTTGGATGCTTCGGGCCCTCAGACGACACTGCATCACTCATCGGCATGATTCTGTCATTGACATTACTAAATGGGCCCAGGAATACTTCCAGAAACCACTGTTGGTTAGCACAATCCGCCGTGCCATCTGCAGATGCCAAATAAAGCTCTATCATGCAAAAAGGAAGCCATATGTGAACATGGTCCAGAAGCGCCGTTGTGTCCTGTGGGCCAAGGCTTATTTAAAACGGAATGTTTCAAAGTGGAAAAGTGTTCTATGGTCAGACGAGTCCAAATTTGACATTCTTGTTGGAAATCACGGACGCCGTGTCCTCCGGGCTAAAGAGGAGGGAGACCTTGCAGCATGTTATCAGTATTCAGTTCAAAAGCCAGCATCTCTGATGGTATGGGGGTAAGTAATGCATACGGTATGGGCAGCTTGAATGTTTTGGAAGGCACTATGAATGCTGAAAGGTATATAAAGGTTTTAGAGCAACATATGCTCCCCTCCAGACGATGTCTATTTCAGGGAAAGCCTTTAGTATTTCAGCAGGACAATGCAAAACCACATACTGCAGCTATTACAACAGCATGGCTTCTGTGTAAAAGAGTCCAGGTGCTGAATTGTCCTGCCTGTAGTCCAGATATTTCACCTATAGAGAACATTCGGCGCATCATTAAACGAAAAATACGTCAAAGACGACCACGAACTCGTCAGCAGCTGAAAACCTATATCAGGCAAGAATGGGACCAAAACTACAGAAACTCATAACCTCGATGCCCAGATGTATTCAAAATGTTTTAAAAAGAAGAGGAGATGCTACACCATGGTAAACATGCCCCCGTCCCAACTATTTTGAGACCTAAAGCAGGCATCAAATTTGAAATGAGCTCAATTTGTGCATACAATTGTACAAATTTCTCAGTTTAAACATGTGTTATGTTATCTATGTTCTATTGTGAATAAAATATTGGCTCATGTGATTTGAAATTCTTTTAGTTTTTATTTTATTCAAATTTAAAAAACGTCCCAACATTTCTGGAATTTGGGTTATAATTATGATGTCCAAATACTGTAGTTAACCCATTTAATCCCAAAATTTTCCCAGACATAAAAGTATCAAAATGACGTGTCATTCGTAACCCTTTGAAATAATCAATAACAATTATTATTATAATTGTGTGAAATATTGTGTTTTATGGTCGGTCACAATTGTGACCGGCGGGATAATGTGTGTACTGAATTAACATATTTCTGCAGTCATAAAAGTTGTTATATATCTTAGCCCAGCTATTTTAAACTGTTTGATCACATTCTGGGGTTACTATTATGCATAAGAAACCCTTATACAACATCGATAGGAATACAGAGATAAAAGAGATACTGAGACAAATAAATAATAATACAACCATCAACGTTTTTCAAAATTGTTACTTTTTAGTAATATATATATTTACTAGGACTAGATGTTAGAATCCCTTGATATTCAGCAAGCGCTGTTGTTGGAGATGTCCTCTTGGGTGGGGTTGGAGTGGGGGATGACCGCCTGGTGCCTCCAATATGACACATATCAGTTGTGCACCCCGGCCTTGGGTGTTTTGGCCTTTTATCACAATACACCCTCACCCGAGGCTGCCCAGCTCAGGCTGATCAGACCTGGGTGTGTGTCGCACCGAAGGCTCCATGAGGTCACTTGGGAGCCCATACACTCTCCTTCCGCTTCAGCCACAGCCAGTGACTGCTTCTTTCGGCAGCAGTTGCAAGGTCTTTGATGGTCTTCCGCTGAGCCTGTCCTCTGATTCCAAACTCCTTTAATAGCCTTGTGGTGGAACTAGCTACAAAGCCCCTGCAGCCCACCTCCACTGGACACACATTTACCTTCCATCCCCGGTCCTCTGCTTCGGCAGCCAAATCTGCATATCGCAACCTTTTCCTTTCAAACGCCTCATCGATGGCTTCCTCTCACAGGACTGTCACTTCCACTATAAAGACATGTCGACAGGATTTGGACCAAAGGACCAGGTCTGGGCGCAGATTGGTCGCTGCAATTTTGGGTGGGAAGGTGAGCCTCTGACTTAAGTCTACCCACATTTCCCAGTCCCGGGCTGCATTCAGTGGTTATTAGTCCGGAGACAATCGATTGGTCGAACGTTTCTCCCCTTCCCGGACAAAGAATGTTGGTTGGCGGAAGGTAGTCTGGGCTTCCAGGGGCATGGCATTGACGGTTACCCTCTTACTCTCTAGTGTAATAGCCAGGCACTTCAGCACTTGGTTGTGGCACCGGGTGCATCTGCCTTGCGTAAGGCTGGTCTTGCAGCCCACCAGGATGTGTTTCAGGGTTCCTGGGGCAAGACACTGGAGACAGGCTGGATCCTCTCCAAACCAAAGATGTAGGTTGGTTGGAGAGGGCAGGACATCATATGTGGCTCTAATGGTAAAGCTCAGCATATTGGACTCTGTGTTCCACAGCTCGCTCCAAGTTATCTTCCTCCTCTCCACACCTTCCCACATCATCCAGCGGCCTTACTTGGCTTGGGACACCGCTCTGGCACATCTGTCCGCTTCCTCCTGGTGGCGCACCTCCTCAACCACCAGGAGGAACCAACCAACCTCCAGCATTCAGCTGAAGTAGCCTTCTGCCATGTGGGTGTTGTTGCTCCCAGCCCTAGGCCCCCTCTGCCTTGTTGGACTTGGCCCACTATGTCCCGGTGTCTCAGAGCGGACTTTGCCTGTGCCACCGCTACACCTGGCCTCCACCTCCTCCCTGTAGCTAAGGCGGGAGCAGCCCCTCTGACGAAAGGATCCCGGGATTCTGTGAGGGTCATTTCGAGCCTTGCTTTAGAGCATTTGTACTCCTCCACCAGGCTTGAGATTGGTAGAGAGAGGGCTCCATTGCCGTACAGTCCTATGCTGCTGAGGCATCTGGGTAGTCCAAGCCACTTTCTCACCTGCACATTCACCAATCGCTCCAGTCGATTGGCGTGGGATAGGGTGACCTCATACATGGACATTGGCCACATGAGGCGGGGCAGCAGTCTGAACTGAAGGCACCAGAGCTTCAGCATTCCTGGGAGAGCAGTGCTGTTGATCTGCTTCAGGTCACTGATGGTATCCTGCTTAAGTTGTTCCACCTGTTCGGCATCTTTGAGATCTGTGTTGTATCACCGACCAAGGCTTTTGATGGGCTTCTCCAGGATAGTTGGTATCGGCTCGTCATTGATGTGGAACCTCTCATTTACGATCTGGCCCTTGATAATGGAGATACTGCGGGATTTGCTGGGTTTAATCTCCATTCGTGCCCATCTGATGTTTCCCTGGAGTTTGTACAGCAGGCGTTTGGTGCATGCCTTAGTCGTTGTTATGGTCGTCATGTCATCCATATACGCCCTGATTGGAGGAAGCCGCAGCCCGCTCTTCAGACGTTCACCTCCAACCACCCATTGAGATGCCCGAATTATTAACTCCATTTCCATGGTGAAGGCCAGTGGGGAGATGGTGCAGCCCGCCATTATGCCTATCTCCAAGTGCTGCCAGGCGGTTGTACTATTCTGAGTTGTAATGCAGAACTGGAGGTCCTGGAAATAGGCTTTGACCAGCCTTGTGATGCCCTCTGGGACTTGGAGGAAGTTGAAGGCTGACCACAGCACCTCATGAGGAACTGACCCGAATGCATTGGGGGGGGAGTCAGTGCCTCATGAGGTGCTGTTGGCAGCCTTCTACTAGCCCAGCTATTTTAAACTGTTTGATCACATTCTGGGGTTACTATTGTGCATAAGAACTACAGAGATAAAAGTCAAAATTGTTACTTTTTTGTCAAATATATCATGAAAATTTTATATTAGTGCTACCAGTATTACAACATAAATATTGTAATTTCTTTGTAACATTTGAACTTTTAATTTAGTGCAATATTTTGTCAATGCAACATTTTTGTGTAATTTTCACTAACAACTGCAATTGTATTTATATCGGGTCTCAGGCCATCGAGCCCTGGCGCCCCTCTCCCCCCCCCAATACCAGCAGTTTTATATGCAGATTATTAAAATGAGTTCACAATCACAGCTGAACATTGTGAACTTTCACTCACAACCTTTCAACTTTTCATGTAACTTTATATGCTACCTATATGTTGTGCCATGATCAGTTTAACTTAATTTATTGTAACTGCATTGAATTTTAGTGCAATGATGTCATTGCAACATTTTTGTGTAATTTTCACTAACAACTGCAATTGTATTTATATCGTATATCTAAGTTCACTGTTATCCCACCGATCACTATTGTGGCCATCAACATATTTACTCATTCTATAAACACACTCAACAAAACTGAATATATGTGAATTCATATATTAATACTATATATAAAGATAACATGTACCAAACATCTTTGTCATATCTTTATGTTAAGATACATTTACTAGCCTTTCATTTTGGAGCTTTGATGCAGTTATCATCTTCTCAAGGTGCAAACAAGAAATAAACTGTTCTGGTCATATGACAATTTGCACTAATCATGTGAAACTGCACATATTTGATTGAGACCCTTTATTTTTCCATATTTGCAGGAAGTGCACTAAAACATCAGTCAGTAAGGATTTTAGAGCTTTATAAATGAAAACCTTTTTTACGGTCGCTACCGTGATTTGTGGGATTAAATGGGTTAAGGACTATTCACTGCCATCTTCTGATGTTATTACATGTCTAAACAATCAAATGACAGCATAGCTAAGGGGCACTAATAAAGCCATTTTATTAGTAAAACAACCCAAAGAAACCCCAACAGTGTTTTCCCCAAGTAGTTTCCTCGTGATGCATCATTACATGGTCAATATTGCACAACGCATATCAGTAAACTAAAATCTGCTGCTGTCATGCTTTTTTGCTTTTCTCCTAAAGGGGATTCATGCAGTGTGGCTTGGTTGAATTAGATGAGTTTGTTTCCTGAACAGAACAGATTTGGAGTAATGTAGCATTATCACTTGCTCAGATCCTCTGCAGTGAATGGGTGCCATCAGATTGAGAGTCCAAACAGTTGATAAAAAATCACAATAATCTACAAATAATCCACCACTCCAGTCCATCAATAATATATTGTGAAGTGAAAACCTGCATGTAATAAAGAAGTCCATCAAGAAGGTTTAACTTTAAACGATCACTTATAGACAAAATGCAAGTCCATAATCCACTGTAAAATGTCCTTCAGTGAACCTTCAGTGAAAACGTCCTGTTGTCCTCTCTCATCAAAACCCACCAACATATTAGTTTAAAACTGTTTTGGACTGTTTTTGCTCATAAACGGAGCTGGAGAAAGCAATGGAGAGATTATGTATTTTAGCCAGAAGCAATGGTTTGAACTGAAGTTAAAAAAAAGTCTTGATGGATTTGTTTCTTACAAACATGCAGCTTTTAGTTTCACAAGATGTTAATTGATGGACTGGAGTGGTGTGAATTATTTGTGGATTATTGTGATGTTTTATCTGCTGTTTCGACTCTCATTCTGACGGCACCCATTCACTGCAGATGATCCATTGGTGAACAACTGATGTAACGCTAAAATTTCACCAAATCTGTTCGGATGAAGAAACAAACTCATCTACATCTTGGATGGCCCGAGGGTGAGGATATTTTGTTTGCAAATTTTCATTTTTGGGTGAACTATTTCTTTAAAACAACTTGTTAATTCTTAACAAGATTTTTTCTTTTTGCTTTATTTTTTGCACTACGTGCTCGTCATAAAACATTCCAGAAAATATACTAGAAATAAAATGTTTAATAGATACATAGGCAGATTATTCTCTCAGACTGTGGGTTTTAATCAAAAGCGTCTTCTTTAGGGGCCCAGGGGATGTGTGCTGGGAGGAGTGTGTGTGTGTGTGTGTGTGTGTGTGTGTGTGTGTGTGCTGGGAAGGGTGGTGGGTGTGTGTGTGTGTGCTGGGAGGAGGGGTGGGGTGTGTGTGTGTGTGTGTGCTGGGAGGAGGGGTGGGCGTGGGAGGAGGAGGGGGGGATGCTGGGAGGAGGGGTGGGCGGGGGAGGGGGTGTGTCCTGGGAGGAAGGGTGGGCGGTGCCGTGCTGACGTAACCGCGGAGCCTGTCAATACGGTTAAGAAATGCAGTCTTTTCTGCAGCGGGCTCCGTGGAGCTTTACGAAATCCTTGCGTGTTTTTTTAAAGGTGAGAAATGGCCTCGCTCCAGAAGTATAGGTTTATTCGCCAATAACGTTACGCCACAGACGACACGCGGGTTTGAAGACAGCTCGCTAGCCGTCGCCATCCAGATAAAACTGGGTTCGTGGACAGAAGAAAGCAGACAACGGGATCTGGACACGTTTACACAGACCTATGAGACTCGTATCAGGTAATGGACACTGTAAATGTCATTCTCAAAGCGTGTATGTGCAGAAGCATCGCTCTCTGCACCTGTCACACATACATTATTTACGTGGCCATTGTTACGGCGACAGATAACGTTAAATAGAAATGTTTAGCGAGCGGGAGCTGGTTTGGACACTCATTCAAGTCACTAATACATGCAGAATGTTCTTATACACTGCACATGTTACACAACTAGCGTTAAAGCGGCTGGATTCACTTCGTGCTCGTTTTGTTATTGTTCGAGAGTTTGAGGATCGGAGACGGTTGCGCATTATTATGCAGCGCATTATGACGACGTAAGTTACCGGGGTATTGTGACGCAGCCACGTTTCAGAGAATTCGTCAATAATAAAATATTCAAATTTATAATGTTGCATTGTTATTCAGACTGAACTTGCGCAGTGGAGCAAGCTTCCGCATAATTTTGAATGATGGCTGATTTTTTTTTCTTTGTCACACGTTTCTTGTCCTACTGCTTCTTAAAACAGACTATCATACGAAAATGAAAATGGCCTACATCACAAATATTTGTGTGGTTATTTTAAGGAACAGGTTCCTTCTGCTTTTGAAGCAAAGATTGAAATATATTTAAACGTTATAATTGTGTACTTTATTGAGGAGTTTAGAAAGATTAACTTTAGCTAAAATCACTACCCAGACTTTTAACTCCTCCCTCTAAAACTGAATATATAAAATGTTATTGTAAAAAATATAAAATAGGGCATAATATACTGTATCAGTAAGTAATTTGGCAGAAAATTACCTCTAGGCCTATATTTTACTTTTTATACAGAGTGTATATAGTTTAAATAATTATAAATGCTTTTTTTTCTTAAACATAACATTTATTAAATATGTACTATATACATTTATTTACTTTGTATGTCTATATTTAAGGGTATTTTTTCAGTTTTTTTACAAACAGATAAATCACTATGCATACCTTTTTTCAGTGTGTGTGTGTGTGTGTGTGTGTGTGTGTGTGTGTCTGTGTGTGTGTGTGTGTGTGTGTCTGTGTGTGTGTGTGTGTGTGTGTGTGTGTGTGTGTCTGTGGACAGCACAGTAATACTTAAAAGAGCAGACATTACATTTTTAGATCATGATATATTAGATATCATCACACAAGTTGTTATTATTTGCCCGCTTATTTCAGAAACAATATATTTCTTATTATTTTAATCCACAAAAATAAACTGCAAACTTGTTTCGGCAAGTCAAAGGTATCTGGGTATTTTGGCATGTGGATTTTCTTCCACCGCCTCATGTTCAGTATAATGACTTGCTGACATTTAACCTTTAACTTATTATAGTGCATAGTGTTCCTGTGGCTCAGTGGTAGAGCATTGCGTTAGCAGCGCAAAAGGTTGTGGGTTCAATTCCCAGGGAACACACATACTGACAAAAAAATGTATAACCTGAATGTACTGTAAGTCACTTTGGATTAAAGCGTCTGCTAAATGCATAAATGTAAAAATGTAACTGCACAGGTGTGAAGTGATAAATAGATACAGTCAACTGCACACCAGCTTCTTTAAGATGCATTTATCAAAGTCAAGCTTCAGTTGATGTTCAAAATTAATAGTTATTGGCCTGAGGGGAAAATATCAAAAGTTTAGGAATGAGTCATATACACTTATGCATTTGGTTTGTTGTTATCGAAATATCATCTTGTCTAGTGTATCATATCATGGAATTGACTTTCATTTGTGCATTATTCCCAAATCTTATTCATTCCCAGCCACGTGACCAGCCATGAAAGTCTGTAATGTGGTGGTCGATTGTTTGTTGTTGAAAGGTTACCTGAAGCACATTCCCTCTCTTCAGTGTGCGTCACTGCTACAGAATGTGCTCATACGTGCCCTCTTCACAGGAGATCTCATGTTGCCAGTCACCTTTTTTACTCTGTAAATAGATTTACAATGGAAGTGTTAACTTGGGGCAACAGGGCGCTGGTTAGTAGATTAAAGAAAGACATTGTGCAGATCTCATCATGACCCAATCTGCTCCTATTGTCAGTACATTGGTAAATGATCTAAACCTTTGTTAGTTTAATCTTAATAAAGTACAGCTACATGTTTACTCACATTTTTGGTGGGATTAGTGCACTTGAGCCCATTGTTTGTGTATTAGACCCAATCATGAGGGGTTTTGCAATAGATTCTTCAGCCGCTCTTCTGGAAGTTCAAGTAAATGCATGCAGTATGCTGCACGCATAAGAATTTGAAAAGAACAGCCGGACGTTTGTGTGAAAGAATCCAACGTATTTGAAAAATCATGCGTTTGGTACTAAAAATAATGCATTACTGTATGAAAAAAATGTTTTGTTTTTGGTCGCTTTAGGTTAAAAGACGATTTATTGATAGATGAAAGATGTTGAAGGGTTGTTTTATTGCTTGAGACATTGATGCACAGTGTAGTAGTTCTGCAATGTGTGTGTGTGTGTGTGTGTGTGTGTGTGTGTGTGTGTGTGTGTGTGTGTGTGTGTGTGTGTGTGTGTGTGTGTGTGTGTGTGTTATAGCTTGAAACAGTGATAAAGCTTGAGAAATACCAGATGACTCAATATGACCCTTCTGCATGCTGGGGGTCAGTGACTCACTATAATGAGATACACACATATGACATTCCTCTTGCCTCTGGCGCTCATTTTTCTGAGATTTGTAGACTGACCTGAGATTGTTTGTTTGCTTGTTTTTCCCAAATTTCCTAAAATATTATCTTTTTATAGTCATTTTTTTTTAAGATTATTATTCTCAAATGTGTGAATAAGCTGTCTATTCTCTCAAATATTTTCCTGAGAACATTTAAATTTCTTAAGAATAAAATTATATTCTTAACCGCATAATAGAAGTTGACTGATTTTATACTATCCAGCACATGTAATCTGCAGGTTCTTTGAACATTTGAAAACAATGACTTCATTCACAAGAGATTGGCTCTATGACTCTCTCTGCTCTCCACCTGTAGCTGGTGTGTGGTGAGCGCACTGGCGCCGTTGTCCTGTGGCTGCCGTCGAATCATCCAAGTGGATGCTACACACTGGTGGTGGTTGAGGAGAGACCCCCCACATGATTGTAAAGCGCTTTGGGAGTACAACAATACACAATAAAGCGCTATATGAATGCATCATTCATTCATTCATTCACATGAGGTTACATTGTTTAATACAAACAATTCAAAACATTACACAGTGGTAAATCTTAATGATGCAATCCCAACTTTTGCAGTCGCTAAATTGCATTGTAAAATGCATGAAATGTGTTTATTTAATGACTTTAACTTCCACATGAAAATGTTCTTATGTTGTAATGCACAATATGTGAAACTACACAATAAATTAAACATTTCACCTTTAAAACATGTTGTATTAAAAGGGATTTTAGACAAATATGAGGTCATCAAACTTTATTTATAATGATTTTTAAGTTTTGTTTTAAAAAAGAACAATTAAGCAAAAAAAAATCTTATTTTTTAAGAAAATAATAAAAAAACATTTGTATTTAAATACAAAATGTTCTTATTTGGAAATAAGAGGAAAATGGCATTTTGGGAGGATTTTATTCTTAAGAATGTTTCGTGAATCTAGATAAAATCCTGCTAAATGTATGTAAATGTAGATGTGTGTAAGTGTTTTAAGCTATTTGTTCTCTTTTCCCTTTTCAAAATTTGACAAACAAATTATGTGTTTTTTAGTGCAAACAGAAACATAAAAATAAATATTTCCCCCCCAAAAAGTAGGTATTAAAACGATTCAAATTAGTCTTTCTCGTTCCTTCTCTCACATTCTCCATCACTATTTCCTCACGGTGTTAATCTTCTTTGAACATTTGAAAACAATGACTTCATTCACAATGTAGCATGTTTAATAGCTTACTTTGCCACTTCTTATTTTACTCACAAACAGATTAATGCCCAACACATAGTCTTTGTGAAATGAATGAAGGGTCAGTTGCTGTGCTCTGGACTGGTAAGAGTTTGCAGAATAAGTGCAGGTAAGAGCACAGATGTGACGGTGTGTTTTGTGATGTCTCTTGTGCAGGTGAGAGATGGATATGAGAGAGGTGTATGTGGTGGCCGGCAGCTTTGTGGGGTTCCAGCTGTTCTTCTCTTGCGTCAGTCCGGTTCTGTCTTCCAACTTCTCACAGGGTTATGGGAAACTTCCTCCAAACAAACTCAACGACTGGAACTCCAGGTATCAGATATCTCAGCACTGCTCTAATGCATGCATGGATGGGTAAACAGTACAAATAGAGATGGACTGGACTGGCCACTAGATACATATGGATGGATAAATAATCACCAAACATACACAGATATAGACTAAAGCAGGGACAATGAAGTCACATTTCGAGGAAATATGTATGTATAGCCATGTTGATAATGCTACTGGGTCCATGTGTGAAGCAAAGAGCAACTGGTGCTGGATTTGTGAAAATGAAAGAAACAATTCAAATAAAAATGTAAAGTTAAATTCTAAAGAATGTTCTTAAGTGCTTCTAAGTCCTCAAATATTAAATATTCTTTAACTTTTCTTAAATATGTAAGTTTTTTATTAAGAATAAAGTTATAGTATTAATAGTATAATCAAATTTATGTTGTTGGATGCTATCCTGCACACAAGGTCAAATTCAAAACTTTACACCGGTAAATCTTAAAGGTATATTTGTCAAATGATTAAGCTTTTGTTTAGTAGTAATGTTCTAATGCTTATACTTAAAACAGCCCAAAAAATGAATTAAACATTTTACATTTAAGACCTTATATTGGATTCTTGGCATTTAGACAATTTTAAAGGGATACTTCACCTAAAAAAATGTAATTTTGTCATAATTTGCCCTCAGGTTGTAATAAACCTGTATGAGTTTCTTTCTTGTGTGAAACACCAAAAAAGATAGAATGTTGGTAACCAAATAATCGACGGTAGCCATTGACTTCCATTGTAAGGAAAAAATACTATGGAAGCCAATGGCTACCAGCAACTGATTTTTTTTTTTTTTGCATCCTTCAAAATATATATTTTAATAAACTCAAAAGGGTTTGAAACAACATCGGGTTGAGTAAATGATGACAGTATTGTCGTTTTTGTTATTAAGAATAATTTTTTAAAAGTTAAGAAGTATTATTAGAATTAAAATTTTTGAAGAAAATAATATTGCAAAGGACTCTAAAGAAGCGTAGAGATAATTTAAGATTCTTAAGAACTTCAGAAGTACAAACAAGCTTCCACATATAATTCATAATGTTGTCGTACATGAGTGTAGCCCAACATGAGCGAGATCTAGTGAGCACTGTACTGTACTGTGAAATGTAGGTGAATAGCAGTTTGCTCTAATCACCTTTCCTCTTTGTAATCTTCTCAATCTGGTTAACTTTGACCTTCACAGCACTTAGTTAGGAAGAGATGCGTGTAGGTCTCTGAACGATACTTATATTATTAAATGTCAAAGGTTAACCACACAAGTTGAATTGTTTTTAGAAGATGCTAAATACCACCTATTGTTGTTTTGACATCCTACATTGTTTTAAAAGTCATGACATAGTGAATGAAACGGATATGATATTATGTTAGCAAATCTAAATGCTTTAACCTGTAATGGGAGCACAGAACAAAATGCATTGATCTCGTGCACTCGTCTGTAAAAATCCAGTTGCAGCATTTTTTTATTTTCCTATAAAGACCACTTTAATTTCTCAATGCTTAACAAACCCTGATTTTTTTTAAATGGTACAATCTAATATACTTGTAATTAAAGTATGTTTGGTTTTTTAAGCGCAAAGCATTTTGCACAATAGATTGCTTATCTGTTTTTAAATTAGTTTATGGATGCCTGTAAAAAACCTGAATGATGAAACATTTTTCTCACTCAAGGATGATAATAAGGCTGTATTGTTCAATTGATGTAATCAGGTAAAGTGATGGCTAAGCATTTCCTTGATTACTTTGTTCACAATACTTAACAGGGTAGAACAGAGAATGCAAAAAAATAAATAAAACAAAACATTAGATCATTGGTTTTCATAAAATATTTGGCCTTTTTAATTTGTGTCCTGTTGAATAGTGAGAAGTGTCTTATAGATGGGCTCTCACAGCGCAGATAACAGATATGAAAGTCTACAGTCCACACACACTGTTTTCTCTCAAACTCACTCAGAGTTTCAAATCACTCATTTGCACACCAAATCACAGTTCATTCACTGTCAGCTATCTACCTAGATACCGTTTCCTACTGTGTCAGCATCATGTTATCTATGGGATATTCCTAATGCTGATTTCTTTCAACCCAATGTGCAAATCATACAATGACTTTTTGTGGCCCTTGGCACAGTTATTACATTATTGATTGCAGGGTTGGGGTTAAGGTTGTACTTATATGTGTCTATTTGGTTCCAGCTTGTCAAAATTCAGATTCATGCATTGGAATTGAATCATTGAACTGAATAGGCTACTCTACGAACCCTGGAATGTGAGGAAGAAAGACAATGAGCACCAAACTTTGATGATTACTGAAATGTTGTTTGAATATTGTTTCATCTGAGCTGTTTTATGTCCTCAGGCTGGTGTCCACTGTCCATGCGTTAATTGTGGGGCTGTTCTGCCTCTATATCCTCTGGTACGACGATGCTGTCAATGAGGACCCCGTCTGGTAAGATGCCGATAACTCAAAAACAGAGAGGATTTTCTACTCTGTGTATTACTTGGATCTCGTTGTGATATTTCACATTTTTCACTGTTTACAACCAAACTCACACAATGCATCTTTCAGCTATTTTTGAATCCGTAAAAGTCCCAAAAGCAAGAATCAAACCTACAATTAGTACCAATCAATATTTAAGTGTCAATATCATGGACTATATGTCCAACTGAGAAAAATGCCCTGTAGTTTTAATTGAAACGTTTGCTCTGTCATGAGTAATGTGTCCTCTGTAGTCGCCAGTGCACACAACTGCCGTCTCATTTGTCATCTTGTTTTTATTTTTATTTTCCCTCTCTTTAATCTTTCCTTTTCTGCCTGCTGCCTGTTTGGTTTGCCTCTTTGCACCCTGAAGGGGAAGAATGGTAATTTGTCTTTAGTGGTTGTCATCTCCTCTGTCCTCTATAGCTCTGCTCCGAAACCTCGTGAGCTACCTACCGATACAGCATTTTATGGCATAATAATACTAATGCTTTTATAAATATTTTTATAGTCTAGTGTGTTTTTTGATTCATGGTTCTGATTCATATTTAGGTTGCTGTTTGTTAAAAGCTCTGCAAAATACAAGGCATCTCACTAGGAACAGATTGCATGTCTCCTTTTCATCTCACTCTTATATATTCATCTCTTCTTCTTTCGGCATTTTCTTCTGCTTATTTAATAGAGTGAAACATTCAAGGTCATTTTAAAGAATTATGCCAAACATCTTTGATATGACGTAAACAGAGAAGAAAAAACAAAGTTACTTAATTTTTTTATGAAGGAATGAACAAAAAAACTGAAAGTTTACTCCCCGTCAGACCATTCAAGATCTAGATAAGTTTGTTTCTTCATCAGAACAGATTTGGAGAAATGTAGCATTTTATCACTTGCTCTGCAGTGAATGGGTGCCGTCAGAATGAGAGTCCAAACAGCTGATAAAAACATAAAAATAATCCACACCACTTGTGAAGAGAAAGTAAAAAAGTGAAGTGAGTAAGAAGTCAGAAACAAATCCATCATGAAGACATTTTTACTTCAAACTGTTGCTTCCGGCTAAAATACGAGTTCAAAATCCATAATATGGCTTTCTCCGGTGAAAATATTAACACACATAAAGAGTTAGATAGTATAGGAAGACTCAACTTGATTACGTCTCAAAGTAGTTTTGTATTGAAAGAAATAATTATTTGAAAAAAAAATCAGTGTCTGTGGAAAAATGTAATGTTTTTAAATTCTTAAACTCTTTTTTTTTGTCACATCTCCTTTCTCATCACCTCTGTTTTCTTTGGTCAGCAGTGTGAGTGACTCAGTCAGTGAGGGAACCGTATTTCTGTCTGTTGTCAGGGTCACTTTTCCTCTCTCCCTTCTCACTCTGTCAGATCCGAGAGTTTTTCATCTTGCCAACAAGGCGCCTTTTCAAAAACAACAATAAATAGCAATCACGTGAAAGGCCTCCTCTCTCCTCTGAGCCCCTCTCACACTGTCCCATAGGCCATCTCGGCCAGTAACGCCCCCCCAAAAACACAAGAAAAAAGAGTGTTAGAGAGAGAAGAGAGGGAGATTGCTGAGAATCCATTCCCATCCACACCTCATCTCATCCTCATCCCAATACAAACAGGGTCCTTGTATTTCACGTCCAGTTTGACTCTTCAGTGGGTGTCGTTGGGATCATGACACCGTTTAAAAGGAAAGGTTTCTCTCTTTATTTTGCTGTTCTTGTTGTGACCAGTCTGAGCAGCCACAGCATGGGTTGTAAATTTCCAGTTTCGACTGTAGGTAAATTGCTATTTTGCATCTCAAGCTACACTGATCAATATTAATATAATTCAGTCCATAACTAATGCATTTCAGGGCCGATCGTAAGAGAGTTGGCAGTTTTACAGTTTAGCCATTATGCTCAAGGCATGGTTATAGTTTACCAAAACGAAAACTACAACTAAAACCATGAAAAAATGTTTCGGCTACTTCAAATAAAATAAATGTAAAGTGAACTTAATGTAAGGAAACGTAAACTAAATTAATTTCAGTTAGTTGCCTAGTCAACATCTCTATTTTTTTTCCAAGTATTAAAATAGTTAATACAAAATTAAATAAAAGCTATTAATAAATTAAAAGCTAAATAGATTAAAAAAATGCAGAAAAACACAACGTATAAAACTCGTGCTCAAGGCATAATTATTATAGTTAACTAA
Organism: Ptychobarbus kaznakovi; assembly: GCA_027422405.1. Lineage (NCBI taxonomy): Eukaryota > Metazoa > Chordata > Actinopteri > Cypriniformes > Cyprinidae > Ptychobarbus > Ptychobarbus kaznakovi. The sequence goes on from CM049807.1 coordinate 19,172,768, forward strand.
AACAACTAAAAATATCAAAAACTTCAAATAAAATCAACTTAAAGTTGAATCAAATCAAATATAAGAAAACTTAAATTAATTTATTTTAGTTTCATCTCTAATTTTCATGAAGTTCAAGCTGAAGTACTAAAAGAACTTAAACTGAAAAATTAATAAAAACGTACTCGGTTACTGTCGTAACCTCGGTTCCCTGAGATATAGGACCGAGTACTGCGTCGAAGACGCGAAATGGGAAAAACTCATTTTTTGGACTCCGCTTGTCCAGCCGCCGAGTAGGCGCGTCCAGCGAGTGCAGAAGTGGCAATGCACGGCTTGGACGGATGGCTCGCCCTTACCTTCCATCCGATAGCCATTGACGGTGCTGAAGATAATGGATACGAGCGCCTGCCCCCTCTGTATGAGTCAGTGGCCGCGCATCTCTGCCTGCCTACAGCTATCGGATGGAAGGCGAGGGCGAGTAGGTGGCGTTGCGTGAAGAGGAAGGCGGCAAGAGGCCGGGGTCAGTCACTGAGCCCGATAACTCCTCTGGGTCCGAAGCCGCCAGAGAAAGACTGTCATCCATCTCGCCATCACTCCCACCGAACGAGATCATGTCGCTCGCAGCCGCGGAGGGACGCTGATCTTGCTGTTTGAAGAGGACCGGCGAATGCTCTCTCTCTCTGAAAACAAAGGTAGAGAGACTGAAACTCTCGTAGTGAGAGCAGTCAGTCCCGCTGAGCGCAGCGTCAGCGTGGGATTTCCTCAAGCATGACACACACTCAGCGTGACTGTCCATAGGCGTGCAGGGGAATCCTGCACGTCTTACAATGACGCCGCAGCATTTGCAACAACGCCGCGCTGAAATTCGCTCTTTTTGTGAGGCTCTTTAAGATAGTTGCCGGATGGCGGCAGGGGATAGACCGGATCTGCAAGCTGAGCGCTGCAAGAGGTCCAATCCAGCTGCTGAGGCGTTTCAACGGCGTCAGTGAAGAGTTAGCGAGGAAGGGTCTTCGTCGCTGAAGAGAAGAAATCTGAGATGCGGCTGCGAAGCGGGCGCTTATATAGCCAGAGGCCCCACCCATTTTGGCTGGCTATGGCGGGCTGCATAGCCATAGGCTCGCTCAATGCCACCGCCATTGGTTCGTTTTTTATAGCACTGCACAAACCAATGGACGTGCAGTTCCACTGCGTGATTAAAAAAGGCTTCAGTAGAAGAGGAAAAAATGAGTTTTTCCCATACAGTACGAGTGAAATATCGAAAGGGAACTAGATAGATAGATAGATAGAGTGCCTTGCGAATTCCCCATTCATACCCCTTCATTTTTTTTTCACGTTTTATGTTGCTGTCTTATGTTAACTGCTTTAAATTAGTTTTTTTTTCTACATCAATAGAAACACTCCATCAACACGCCAAACACCATATTGACAAAGAAAAAACTGAATTGTCACAACTTTGTAAATGAATTACAAATAAAAAACTGAAATAAGTATTCATCATTCAACTAAATATTTGCTCACTGATGCTCCAGAAGGAAAAACCATGCATTAAGAGCCGGGGCGTGAAAACTTTTGAACAGAATGAAGATGTGTATATTTTTCTTGTTTTGCCTAAATATCATATTTTTTCATTTAGTACTGCCCTTCAGAAGCTACAGAAGATAGTTACATGTTTTCCAGAAGACAAATTAAGTTAAATTTACCCTGATCTTCAAATTCAAAAAGTTTTCACGCCCCGGCTCTTAATGCATGGTTTTTCCTTCTGGAGCATCAGTGAGTGTTTGAATCTTCTGTAATAGTTGCATATGAGTCCCTCGGTTGTCCTCGGTGTGAAAAGATGGATCTCAAAATCATACAGTCATTGTTGGAAAGGGTTCAAATACACAAAAAATGCTGGAAAACCAAATAATTTGTGGGAGCTGAATGATTTTTCTGAAGAACAGCAGACAGTTTAACTGTTCAGGACAAACAAGGGACTCATGAACAACTATCACAAAAAAAAACATCTGTGGATCATTCAGGTAAACACATTATTAAGAATTAAGCGTATGTAAACTTTTGAACAGGGTCATTTTTATAAATTCAACTATATTTTTTCTTGTGGACTACATGTAAACATCTTTTATGTGAAATATCTTATTCAGGTCAGTACTAAATAAACTATAGCATGCATTTTGTATGATTGCACTCTTACTTGGTAAAATAATCAACATTTTGCAGATTCTGCAAGGTGTATGTAAACTTTTGACTTCAACTGTATTTATAAAGAAATAAAATGAGGCGTGATCAAAGGGAAGTGAAAGAACACAAGACTATAAGTAGAGTACACACGTGTTTCCGGTGTGAGTACGCTGTGCGCGTTTGGCTGCCACTTCAGACTGGGATGTTTGTCTGTTTTCAGAATCAGAATCAGCTTTATTCGCCAAGTGTGTGCAAACACACGAGGAATTTGTTGTGGTTTTTAAGAAGCTCTTGGTACATACACGCATACATACATACATACATACATATCTGACATGAGAACAGAACATTTAAATAAGCCTTAACAATAATAATAATAATAATGTGTCTGAATCTGGAACAGAAGATTTATGTAAATTTGTGAAATATACAGCTGTATAGAAAATTATGCATACATATTTACATAGTACTAGAGAGAGTAAATAATTAGAGATGGGGGATGAATTACAGGCAAGAATTAGGGTTAGAGAATTACAGAAAGTAATAATTCCTGTGTTAGTTGTTTAGGCTGGAGATGGCAAGACTATGCCTGCACAGAGATGTTCTAGTGCACAGAGATCTGTAGCGTCTGTGAGACTGTGATGATGTTACCTGCCCGTTTCTTCACTCTGTGATGATGTAGTACAAATTGAAGGCTGGGCAGGTGCACACCAATGATCCTTTCTGCTGTCCTAACAGTCCGCTGCTGTCCTAACTGATTTGCTGCTGACCCAAACCATACTGTTTAGAAGAGCACAGGACTCAATAACAGCAGAGTAAAACTGTGTCATGTGCGCCTTGGCAGGTTGAACTTTTTCACTGACGGAAAGTACATTCTCTGCTGAGCCTTTTTCACGATGGAGTCGATGTGAGTGTCCCACTTCAGGTCCTGAGAGATGGTGGTTCCCAGGAACCTGAATGACTCCACTGCATTCACAGAGTTGTTCATGATAGTGAGTGGGGGGAGAGCTGGGGGGTTTCTCCTGAAGTCCACGATTTTGTCTTGTTTAAATATGATTTTACTTCTACACACTTCTAAATGGACTCGGATTTCAACTGGACAATTCATTTTTCTGATTCTCATTGGTGCGCAGAAGTGATGTGCCCACAATGACGCTTTGTTACGGTGTTTCATCCGGCTACCAGAACCCGCCGGCCTGCCTACCTGGCGGTGTTTGTAGTGAGGGTGCTGCAGGCAGACTGCCTGCGTCGCTGACGGGAGTGTTTTGTGGTGTGGTGGACTGCGTTGTTGGGTTTTCCCACTTGCTGTTTGGGGTCTGCTTTGCGCTCCTTCGGGCTCTGTGGTGGATGAGTCGTCGAGGGTTCCCGTTTGCCTCTTGGGGTTATGGAGTTTGCACTCCTTTGCACTCTGTGGCGTTTGGTGCGCAGTGTGACTCTGGTTGCTTGGTGTGTTGCTCCATGAGGGACTATTGGTTGCTGCATTTGGCTCTACTGCTCCTGCTCTTAGTCATATATTTCTCACTCTGGGCTATGTGTTTTCTGATACTATGACTGTCTATGATGTTTGTTACTGTATTGTTTTTTGTTTTTGTTGCCTTTGTTTTGATGTGTTAGCGCTTTGAGCTCTGGAAACTTGATAGATAGATAGATAGATAGATAGATAAAAATAAAAGTGAATATAAAAATCTAAATAATGAAATAACTAATCAAATAAAAAACTAATTCAAAATATTAATATAAACTACAATGATATGAAAATAACACTGGCTCAAATGTATGATGCTTCAAGGTTAATTTTAGAAAATAAATGTAGTGCTAATATTTCTACAAGACAACTTGTTTTCACGTTTCATCAGTTGTTTACTGTAAAAAAAAATTGTGGTAAGAGTGTTCCTTCTGGCAAAACTTACCGAAATATCAGCTGAAGTGATAAAGATATTTATGTCCTTGCAGAGTTCATTTGCTGAAAGGAGGATGATGACAGCTGCTGTTTTTGAAGTATGAAATAATACATTATTTTTATAAGGGGCAGTTATGATGTTAACTAGGTTGATGCATAACCTGTGGGCACAACAACATGCCTTTTAGTTGACATCATGTCAAATCTGGCTGTTCATTTGAACCAGGAAATATATATTTAGAGGATTTAGAAAAATTCTAAACAAATAAAAAGTATGATGTAGGTTGAGAAAGAAATAATGAGAAGTCTTCACTTTTTTTACTTAATTGATGTTATGCTTTTTTGTCTGTCCTCCTCACTCGTTTCCAACTTTATTAGCCATATTCACATTTTTTACAGTCATTAGTTAAATAATGAAGAATGCAAAAGCCACTCGTTTTGTAGAATGACTTAATTAACAGATTCTTGAAAGTTGAATTGGTGTAATTGCTTTTGTTTGCTGAATGCACAGTCAAATGATGACGCTTATGCTAGTTTGTCGGGGCAGTTGTCTGAATCTGTTCTCTGAAGCTGACCTGCTTGTCCACATAGTGAACTGAATGAGAGCAAAGGTGAAGTAATGTGCTTAGGTGTGTCCATTTGAAGGATAATACTACATCTAATTGTCCAAATAAACCGTGACCTAAATAATTATTCATAAACCAATGAGTTATCTGTATTCAGGTAATAATAAAATAACCTGATATGGAGGTTAAAGATTAATATCAGAATGGCATGTTCCACGATCATACTATAATGAAAGCCCATGAATGAAATAGATTGGATATGGCACATTTAAAAACAATTCGTTTTTTTCGGGGGGGTCATTATAATTTCTAAAGAAAAAATTCTGGTGTTATATATTTTTCTTGCCAAATTCTCACCAGGGTTATGTATTTAAGGCTACAGCAGCGTTATTTTAGGATCATTGATAATACATTATAATTGTTGTTGGTATTTTGAATTATGTTTTAGTTTTAATTATTATATTATTTTTATATTTAGTTATATTTGAATTCAAGTTTGTCATTTTGTCATTTTATTAGTGTTTTAAATGTCTATATAATTTGTATTAATTTTAGCTACATATTTACTTTACTTATATTTACTTATCTAATATATTATATTTTAGTACTTCAAAACATTAGAAATGTTCCTTGGCAACTGAAATAAAATAACTTTTAACGCTTATTTCATTTTTTTTTTATGTTTTAGTTTTAATTTTATTTATTTATTATAACCCTAAGCTACAGTACTTTTTGATTAATTATTGTTTCATTTTATTGGTGTTGGTATAATGGCCCATTAATAATTTTCAGAATTGTCAATAAATATTCAATAAAATAAATGCTTCATTCGACTTCTCAAATTTGTGAGCATCTTATTGCAAACACAGAACACTGGTAAAAAAAATAGCAGTTTTATTTAATGCAATTTTGTCATCACAGATTGTGTAATAATCATATAAACCTGGTACATCATCCACCTCATGACTCCATATAGTTTATATAAAACCTTTATAATCTTTCATAAACAGATGAGCAAATTCACATGCAGACCCATGCAAAATGGCAGAGATATTTTAAAATGTTAGAAAGTGCTTGATTTCATTCAACAGGTGGAAAAATTTGGTCCATTACAATAAAGCCTTCATTATGTTTTCCATATATTTAGTATAAAATATTGTAAATACCACTTGCACACATGCGTTTTAATATTCCAGGTGTGAAATCGTGCATTAGTGCTGGATGGGCAGTGTGAGAGTCGAGTGTTTGTCAGTGAAGGTGACAGCGGAGTCACGCTGAGGGTAACTGAGCTTCCTGTGTACGAGAAGCTGCTAGCGCTCGAATTGAGATCGTGTTTCACACACACCTCTGCTACTGGACACCTGCGACCGCTGTGTATCGGTTCCCTGATCGCTTTACAGGGTCACCGAGAGACACATATCTCAGGGACACACGTACTGTAACGCTGGCTTGAGATATTCATCTTCCATATGGCGAGTGCACGGGTTTGTTTAGTCATGTCATCTCTTCTGTAACTCTCGACCCCGTCGACTGCACTTGAATGGATTTTCATGAAAACAAACAGCTTAAACCAGCACATGCTTGATGCTTGTCCATGTGAAAGCCTCCCCTGAGTTTACAGCTCAATATTCTGAGTTTATATTTTGCCATTTTCTAAGAATTGCAGGGGGAAACGTCATAATTGTGAGATAAAAAGTCAGTTACCTTTTTAATTTTTTACTCCGTGGCATACTAAGGTCATCACGACAACCTGTCAAAATAAAAGTTTGGTTTAAGTAGAAGAAATTATGACCGAAATATATTACTATTCTACAGCAATGTACTCAAAGTATTAATAATAATACAGTTTATTGTAACATAATTTAAGGAATATCACACAATATCAAAAAAAAATTATTTAAACGGTAAAATTCTATTGTGCATCATTTTGTTTGCTAAAACTGAAAGGAATTTAATTGGATTATATTATAAAGATTAATTCAATTGTTAGTTTTATGAATTCATTTATTACCATTTTTGATTTATACATTTACTGTATATAAAATCATAAAACACAGAATCCAGAAAAAAAAAAAAATATTTTTGGTTATTAAAATGTAATTAAACCATTACAAATAAAAAAAGATTAAATGGATAACATAGAATTTAGAAAAAAATAAATTAGATCTCAGTATTTTTCAAAAGCATGAAACTGATCTTATATCCGACGGTTCAAAAGGATCACAAGTTTGCCACAAAATACTCTCAGCAAACACTAACAGTCTGATGGCAATTTGTTTTGTATAATAAACATTGTATAGTGTATTTTCAGTTAACTTGATATGTAGTCAGATATCCCTGCATGCTCAGCCAGGTGAATTTTGAGTAGTTGTAGAGGTGGCAGTGTTGACAGTGATAGTAGAGTAATAAATGGCTTGAGTCAGAAGCAGCACCACTCCTTCATGCTTTGGGTTTCCATCTGCAGGTTAACTGGGTGGTGACGCTTTTACAGATCACATCCTTCAGAAACAAGCCATTCATGTTAATCTTGTTAAGTCTAAACATTTCCATTGCTGACTGACTGCATTTCTTATACTGTTGCCTTTGCCTTTGTTGAGCTGTATCCTTTATTGTCTTTCCTCAGGGGTGATCCTAGCATGGTTAAGCTCAATGTGGCCATCACCTGTGGATACCTGTTCTATGGTATGAATCATTGTTTTATGGAAGTTCAAGCACAGATCTTTTCAGGTTTGTCTACATTTCTTCACTCTTTTGTTTTCTCTTCCGTCATCTCTTCTCCTCTCAGACCTGGTGCTTCTGGCTTGTAACTGGAGAACCATGGGGGACTTTTTTTTTGTCTGTCACCACTTGGCGGCGCTGTACGCTTATGGATTTGTGCTGGTAAGTACCTGGAAATACAAAGGACATGAAAGGCCCTTCAAATTGTGGATATTTCCTATAAAAATAAAACATCTTTAATGATAAGAATCAAATAAAAGTGAGAATGGAAAGTTCTTAGGTGTCATACATACATTATAGAAAAGTTTCTGTAAGTGTCATTTTCAACAATACATTTTTTTATTATTTAAATTTAAATTTAGAATTAGATCATTTTTAATATTGTCTTTGAATATCACAAATTGCCTGTTTTCTTGGACTTGTATAGTTTGTGTTTATTTATTTAGTAAGTTCATTACTGTATTATTTCAGTATCATTGAAATACTATTATAGTGTTTATTAATATTTTGAATCCAGTTTTTGTATTTCTAGTTGTAGTAATTTTGTTATTTTTAGGTGTTAATATGTTTTTGTATATATCTATATTGTTTTATTACTTTTTAGTTGTATGGCTGTCAAAACGATTAATCGTGATTAATCACATCCAAAATAGAAGTTTGTATTTACATAATATGTATGTAATATTACATACACACACACACACTCATAAGTTATGTAAATATAAACTTTTATTTTGGTTGCAATTAATCAATTTGACAGCCAACATCAAGTTCAAATAAAGTAAAATGAGAAATGTTGCCTTGGCAACTTGCTAAAATAAAACTTGTTTCTAGATTTAATTTTATTTTAGTGAACTTTTATTTTGTTAGTTTTAATTTTAGTTTTAGTTAACTATAATATGCCTAGATTATTAGTTAGTTTAACATGTTGGTTACACCACCCTGACTTTGATTTGGCTGATACATTTTTTTTCCAAACATTAATACTAATGTTTCACTACTTACATTTTAATAATAATATACATTTTATAAATAACGATAATGATACTACTATTAGTAGTAAAAGATTATTCTAAAATACTTTTAATAAAACTTTCTTCTCTTTTGTTTTTATGTTTCATTACTATTTCAGGATGTTATCGAGTGAAATAACATAAATTACAATTCAGAAAATGAAAACCTGTTCCTCAGAGGAGAGGTATTTAATCAATTGTCTATATGATCTACATTTGTAATGTTTTTTTTCAGACACGTGGAGTGCTTCCTTATTTCGCAAACTTCCGATTGATTTCAGAATTGTCAACACCATTAGTGAATCAACGGTGAGATTCGTTTATTTAACTGAAGAGATTTTGTTTAGATCATTACATTTCCAAATGCTAAACGTCTCATTTGACCTCTGTTTCTCTCTCCGCAGGTGGTTTTTCGAAGCATTAGCTTACCCTCGTACTCACCCGCTGGTTGTCGCCAACGGAGTAGCCATGTCGGTCGTGTTCTTCCTCGTGCGGATCGCCGTAATGCCGCCCTACTGGGCTAAAGTGTTTAGCACCTTCGGTACGCCAGCGTTCGAAAGGCTTGGTCTGGCAGCTCAGGTGGCCTGGATCGTATCCTGCATTTGTTTGGACATCCTCAATGCAATCTGGATGTACAAAATCACCCGCGGCTGCTACAAGGTCATTATCGGCAAGCTAAGAGGAGGCAAAGTGGACTCCAAAAAGACCAATTACAAGAACAACCACACAGACTGAGAATCATCCACGATAACGACCGATTAGATTAGACGTATTCTCTTCCCAGAATATAGCAACTTCTGAGGGATGGACGTGCTCTCGAAAGAGAGTTTCATCATCCCAGTGTGGTTTTAACCTCTACTTCATGTACAGACCCTCTGACTTCACCTGCACTGGTGAAGTCAAGCAGATAAACGAACCCGTTATGCCTCAAGCACAACCAAAGTGCCTCCCAGCACAAGGAGAAGCAATAGAACATGAGCTTATGACCACAAAAAGTCCATCAGAACTCCATTGCAAAGCCTTAGCCAGCCAGTACCCATCCATGTCTTTCTCGAAACCAATAGTAGTCCCTTTGTGAGCCGTGTTTCCTGTGATATTTACACTGATGTGCCTCAAAGGTCTCCAACATCCACGGCTTGTTGACCATTTGGGTTGGATGTGCTCATCAACTTCATTCAATGTTACGCTATCGCCAGTCTGACCGGTTACAAACCTCAGATCTACCTCTCTCACCGTGTCAAGCACAAGTGCAGTACCATGCCTATCTCAATAGGTACACCATATGGACTCGAAGAACACGAGGAACATCTTGAAAAGACAGTCCATGAGAATCAAATGCTTTGCTCTTATAGTTCAGACTGGCAGAACTCATCTTAAGTTGCATGTCAGTCACTCTTTTGCATCTCCAGAAGACATGTTCCATGTAGAAATGGAGTGAAAGGTGGATTCTAAACCCTTTGAGAGTTTCACTTAGCAAACACCTGTGTGCATACTTGATTTCTGACCATGTGAGGTCACTTTGAATTAGATTTGAGGAAACTACAGTGCTTTGCCTGTTTCTCAGGTTCTTGCTTTTTCGAGAACCATCCATTTTTCTCTGAGACACTATACTACGCATGCACAGGTTTTAAACCGTTTCCTCACCAAGCAGATTGATTCAACGTTCAAAGCTCAAGGCTTGATGGGAACTGGTGCAAATTCACATTTAGTCCTGTTTTTTCCTGGTTCTGATGTTTTCTTCCTGCCAAATTCATAGTTGTTTTTGTTAGTTTTTTTCAGCTTGTTGGTCACTAGAGCTTCCAGCCTGATGTTTAGGATTTTGTCATGATGCATGAATGCTTTTGTGATTCTCTTGAATGTGAATTTGTGTGAGCTGGGCATGTCAACCCATGTTGCGTTGCACTGTGGCATTACGATACAGTATATATGTGCGTGAAAACATATGCAGTACTTATTCCTGCCAAGTATTTGGACAAGAATAAATCCCTCTGTAGTCAGAGCTAGCATTTCTCTTCAGGTACACTTTCAAAATGAATGTTATTTTGAATGAGAATGGGAGAGGATTGTGGGAAATGTAGTATCTTGCCTTGTATCTATAATTCGAAATAACCAAATCATCCTCCAGGCCTTGAATATGTGAAGCTGGAACAATAGAGATACATTCAGGAGACGTTTTGGAGAAGAAAATGGCCATTTGGTCATGTATTTATATGTACTTGTAACGTCTGAAATGATTTTTAATATTAATGCTCATGGAGTTTAGACTTTATGGTACTACATCAGCACAACCGTTGCACAATCGAAATGCCTTTGTGGCATTGATATTGTAATAATTGTAATCTTGAAGAGCTGGTCGAAAATCAATAGGAAGATTATCTACTGGACAAATTGATTGGCGATACTCAAAATTATTAATTTGTTTGGCCAAACGAGTTAAATATTCATAAAAACTGATGTTTCTCTACAGTTATGGATTGTTTTATGTAGAATGGTTACATAAATGCCTGTTGCTTGCTATATAAGCTACAACAGATGAGTATATGAAATAATAGTATAGATAGGACTGTACTAGTATAAAGCAGCTATAGAGTTAACACAACACTAATATTTGTACCTCACCTAGCCTCAGATTAGCTTAAACTCCTATACATCATTGTGGATTCAAGGGTGGGAGAATGTAAAAAATGGGTATGTCCAGAATTAATTAGTAGATGGATCCCTCATATCAAACATCCCATTAGAGTTTATTGTTAGCAGAGGCCTTTTTAATATGCTGCGCTTGCCAGCTCTCATTTGGTTCGGTCCTCATGTAGAGCAGATAGACGGTATCCTAATCAACGAAATGTGTTTTTGTGATCACAAGGAGCCCCACATTGTTTGTCAGTGTTTCAAGCTCATGTTGCTGCCACCAATTAAATTATATGGATTTATTTAGACATTTGAAATTACTAAGGACCCATAATTGATCAGGAGCAATAATCTATGAAAGGGTGACTAGACTTTTCCACCTGTTCAGAAGTTTGGATGAGGATTTGCCTGGTATTCAGTGGAATCATTTACCACTATGTGCAATTTGGTGAGCAGCCCAATGCCAGTATTCAAATTCCATCTATGTGTGTATAATTTCAGTCTTGAAGTAGAAGTCGCTTTTTGAAGAAGTGATTATAAAAATGCTAAAATGAGCACAGAGCTGTTGGATGATTGTTCAGTTCTCTCTTGATTTGATCAGTTGTACCTTGTACGTTTTTTTTTTCTTCTAACACATTACTGTTGTGAATCCAATCGTCTCTGGAAATTTGAATGTGAAAATCGACCCCCAACAGAGCCCCTGTGTCTATACACTTTGAAACCGATGGATGACATGTATGACCACTAATAATATTGTCCAAGTAGCAATCAAAACATGAGACATGACAGATTAATAAATTTGAGATGATAAAAAAAAATATTTTGTTTTTATTTTTTTAATTTACACTTAAGTTTCCATTTACACCACTGTTTAAGGGTTTTTAAAATATTTTATTTTCTATTTAAAGAAATCTACAAAAATATGAAGCAGCACATCGGTTTTCAACATTAATAATAACTATAAATGTTTCTTGAGCAGCATATTAGAATGATTTCTGAAGGATTGTTTGACATGAAGACGAGTGAATGCTGAATGCAAACCTTAGAATGGTCATGTACTTATACATTTACTTCTTCAGGATTATAGTTTTTATGATGGATGGATTAGTAAACAAGTAATTTCCTTTCCACTTTTTTAATTTGTTAAATTCAAGTCTCTTTTTACACATTTATTTAAAAAGTAGACTGGTTTCATTCATGAAATACTTTGTTTAGTGGGTCAAATTATTCATCCTCATGCTTTGGCCTAGCACATTTTACACACTTTTTTAAACATTTTTCATGACATGTTTTGATGTGTTCATAAATCCACTGTAAGTTAGTTTAATGTCTAAGTGGATATTTGACTTATGAAGTCAATGTTTTGAACATTTAGCTTGCTGTTTGTACATTCAGAGCACTTTTCTGTTGGCAGAACCGTTGTCAAATGGCAGTTGTTTGCCAATTCTTAATGCATGCTGAAGATTTATCTTGGTTCAGTGGCAACCGAACATCCTCATGTTTAAGAAGTGTGTGTGTGTGTGTGTGTGTGTGTGTGTGTCTGTGTCTGTGTCTGTGTCTGTCTGTCTGTCTGTCTGTCTTCAGTTCTACCTGTTAAAAATGGCGTCAGGTAGTTCTGCTTCAGCTCAGAGCTTACATAATAGACAGGACAGAAAAAAGTGGAGGTAAAGAAAGCCAAAGAGGATGTCAAAGAATATTAAAGCTAGAGAATGAGAGATCTTTGAGCCTGTAGTCTGGCTCTGATTGAATCCAGCTCTACTGCATGTACTCATGGTCAATGGGTTGGGTCAGAGCGAGTGTGTGTGTTTGTGTGGATAACTTTTACCAAACATGGTCACAGTGCATCTGAGGCTCACTGAAATCTCCCCTGGTACCCTCACACACACACAACACTACATATCATACATCTGCAGTACTGCTGTCTGTGACATTTTGTATACCTCACACCAAGCTCAAGCATGTACTTTTCACTTTGCTATTACCTGCCATTACGAGATGGTTTTCGTGACTTGTTTTCAGAGCGTGTACAGTACACATTTACTGTATATGCAAAGTAAACTAAAATACTTCAAATTTCAAATGTCTGTTCTGACATTAAATCCAATGCACGGCACAGATTATGTTCATACGCCACTTATAAAGCAAAGTGAACTGCGCTCAGATGTTCATCTTGAAGTTGTTCCCAGACGTAGATTTGCATTCCAGACGCTCTATGATCTTTATATAGTTACGTTTATGAGGCATTCAAGTTGTTCGAGGGTCTTATTTGTCTTTTCTAATCAGTGCTGTACAGAACATCAAGCAGATTTACGATGGCATTTGCTTGTTTACAATAGTCGTCTGTACATTTTGGTTGGTGGGTTCAGGATACGGATTAGTACTGTGTGCAGAAAACCTGCCCGTGGCTATCAAATCTCCTACTGAATTCCTCTTAGCTTTGTAGGTTGAATGAGCCATCGACCATAAATAGGCAGACAGACCTATCCTAGAAAGGAGCGAGGGAAGCAGGGAGGGCAGGGAAATCTCTGGAACCGGCGCTTTCAGAAGCTGCTGTAAATTTTCTGTTTTTCTCACAGTTTCTCCATCCTTCTTGACTTTTCTCTGGCTCATGTGAATCCATAAACAAACACATATACAACCATCTCTGCGTCTGATGCTGATGAGTGCCAAATGCTCATTCACATAAAACTGCAGCGGTTTATCTTTTTACAATCAGTATTGTCCGGTTTTCCTTTGGCCTTTTCCTTCTGGAGCAACTGTTTTTTTCTCGCCCTTGGGTTATTTTTTTAATTTTCTTTATTTCTAAGCAAAGATCACCGTTTCAGTAAGTCCTTTCAAGATATCCACTAAATGTACAGTTCATTGTAAAGCCATGTAGAAAACACCCAGAATATCTTGTCAACACTGTAGCAACTGCCAAGTAACCGTTTAGAAAATCTAGCAACTGCCTAACAACATCTTAGTAACCTTCAAAATACTTTAGAAACCCTCTAGCAACGCCTTAGTAACCTCCAGAACACCTTCACCAACCTCTATCAACTGCCTAGCACCACCTTATTAACACCAGAACACTTTAGAAACCCTCTAGCAACGCCTTAGTAACCTCCAGAACACCTTCACCAACCTCTATCAACTGCCTAGCACCACCTTATTAACACCAGAACACTTTAGAAACCCTCTAGCAACGCCTTAGTAACCCCCAGAACACCTTCACCAACCTCTATCAACTGCCTAGCACCACCTTATTAACACCAGAACACTTTAGAAACCCTCTAGCAACGCCTTAGTAACCTCCAGAACACCTTCACCAACCTCTATCAACTGCCTAGCACCACCTTATTAACACCAGAACACTTTAGAAACCCTCTAGCAACGCCTTAGTAACCTCCAGAACACCTTCACCAACCTCTATCAACTGCCTAGCACCACCTTATTAACACCAGAACACTTTAGAAACCCTCTAGCAACGCCTTAGTAACCTCCAGAACACCTTCACCAACCTCTATCAACTGCCTAGAGAACACTTTAGAAACCCTCTAGCAACGCCTTAGTAACCTCCAGAACACCTTCACCAACCTCTATCAACTGCCTAGCACCACCTTATTAACACCAGAACACTTTAGAAACCCTCTAGCAACGCCTTAGTAACCTCCAGAACACCTTCACCAACCTCTATCAACTGCCTAGCACCACCTTATTAACACCAGAACACTTTAGAAACCCTCTAGCAACGCCTTAGTAACCTCCAGAACACCTTCACCAACCTCTATCAACTGCCTAGCACCACCTTATTAACACCAGAACACTTTAGAAACCCTCTAGCAACGCCTTAGTAACCTCCAGAACACCTTCACCAACCTCTATCAACTGCCTAGCACCACCTTATTAACACCAGAACACTTTAGAAACCCTCTAGCAACGCCTTAGTAACCTCCAGAACACCTTCACCAACCTCTATCAACTGCCTAGCACCACCTTATTAACACCAGAACACTTTAGAAACCCTCTAGCAACGCCTTAGTAACCTCCAGAACACCTTCACCAACCTCTATCAACTGCCTAGCACCACCTTATTAACACCAGAACACTTTAGAAACCCTCTAGCAACGCCTTAGTAACCTCCAGAACACCTTCACCAACCTCTATCAACTGCCTAGCACCACCTTATTAACACCAGAACACTTTAGAAACCCTCTAGCAACGCCTTAGTAACCCCCAGAACACCTTCACCAACCTCTATCAACTGCCTAGCACCACCTTATTAACACCAGAACACTTTAGAAACCCTCTAGCAACGCCTTAGTAACCTCCAGAACACCTTCACCAACCTCTATCAACTGCCTAGCACCACCTTATTAACACCAGAACACTTTAGAAACCCTCTAGCAACGCCTTAGTAACCCCCAGAACACCTTCACCAACCTCTATCAACTGCCTAGCACCACCTTATTAACACCAGAACACTTTAGAAACCCTCTAGCAACGCCTTAGTAACCTCCAGAACACCTTCACCAACCTCTATCAACTGCCTAGCACCACCTTATTAACACCAGAACACTTTAGAAACCCTCTAGCAACGCCTTAGTAACCTCCAGAACACCTTCACCAACCTCTATCAACTGCCTAGCACCACCTTATTAACACCAGAACACTTTAGAAACCCTCTAGCAACGCCTTAGTAACCCCCAGAACACCTTCACCAACCTCTATCAACTGCCTAGCACCACCTTATTAACACCAGAACACTTTAGAAACCCTCTAGCAACGCCTTAGTAACCCCAGAACACCTTCACCAACCTCTATCAACTGCCTAGCACCACCTTATTAACACCAGAACACTTTAGAAACCCTCTAGCAACGCCTTAGTAACCTCCAGAACACCTTCACCAACCTCTATCAACTGCCTAGCACCACCTTATTAACACCAGAACACTTTAGAAACCCTCTAGCAACGCCAACCTCCAGAACACCAACCTCTATCAACTGCCTAGCACCACCTTATTAACACCAGAACACTTTAGAAACCCTCTAGCAACGCCTTAGTAACCTCCAGACCAACCTCTATCAACTGCCTAGCACCACCTTATTAACACCAGAACACTTTAGAAACCCTCTAGCAAGTAACCCCCAGAACACCTTCACCAACCTCTATCAACTGCCTAGCACCACCTTATTAACACCAGAACACTTTAGAAACCCTCTAGCAACGCCTTAGTAACCCCCAGAACACCTTCACCAACCTCTATCAACTGCCTAGCACCACTTATTAACACCAGTTTTGCAAACCTCAAGCAACTGCATAGTAACATCTTAGTGACCACCAGAACACATTCGCAAACCTCTAGCAACTCCAAAGCAACTATTCAGAACAAATTAGCAACTGGCTATAAATGCCTTAGAAACCACATGAACACTTCAGCAACCCTCTACCAGGAGCCAGGCAACCATTTAGAACATCTTAGGAACTACCTAGCAATCAGGGTTGCCAGGTCTTTGAAAAAAAAACACAGCAACTACGTAAAATTAGCCCAATTTCGTGAGAAACCTGATGACTTACCAACAACACAGCTAGCAATGCTTCCGTAAACACCAGAACATCTTAGCAACTCTCTAGCAACTGACTTCCGACTCCTTAGTAACCACCAAAACACCTCACAACCCTCTTGCATTGAACTTTTTGTTTGTGTCTTTTATTTGCTTATCTTTGTTAAATTTGTTTGATAGAGCAGTGACCGATTCACACCTCACGCTGACATCCTCGTTGGGTAAGTTATTATGTATGAAGGGTGACAAAAACAACCCGTTAACACAGAACAGATCTCCAGAGCATCTAAAAAGGGATACATCTAATTAAATGACACCAGCATTGCAAAATCATGTATTCAGATATATAGAGATGGAAGTGTTTTGGACTCATCTATCGTATGCTTAGTGAAATGTGAAGTCCTCTCATGAGGTTGTGAATGTCAGAGCTGTGCAGCATGAGCACCTCTTCGTCTTGACCCTCATAGCAGGGTGATAGTCTGCCTCAGTCATGACCAAATAAAGCGTCCGAATTCCTCCCCTGCTCTTTTTCAACCCCTAGAATGTTTACAAGAACGTTGGATCAGGCTGCGCTCCAACTGACTCCCTGACTGGGACTCGGCTACTGTGTGTGAGCATCACCGAGCCGCTTTTAGAGGTGTGATACACTCTTTAGCCCTGATGACTGACAGAGAGACAAATGACATCATCCATCCAGACTCCAGACTGTCCCTTGGTGGAAACGTAGTTTTGGGGATAAAATGCCATTTTTGGAGCAGTACATCTGGTTATGCTTTTACTGATGTGGAAAAAATATGTTTCAATAATGACATAAATCAAACATAATCAAATCATCAATAAACCCCAAACATGTCAGGCATAGAAAATTACAAATAATTTTTTTTTTTTTTGCTTTTACATTTTGTATTTAGTCAAATTTGTCTTTTTACTCTATTTATATTAACATTTATATTATTATGGATGGATGAATGGATTTTATTATGGAGGATGGATGGATATATGGACTTTTTGATGATATGGATAGATAGATAGATTTATGGATGATGGATGGATGGATATATTTTAAATGCATTTCTGTATTTTTTGTATATAATAAAACAATATATTTCTTATGGTATTGATTTTCGTTATCATCGACTAAAGATCATTGTCTCCTTTATTTAAATCTATATTTTAATCAGTTTAATTAAACTTCACACACTTTCACTAATCTTAATTAGCCATATTTCTTAACGTTTACAGGAGTTTGTGAGTCTGCGGTCAGATAAGCCGTGGATAAAGAGCACCTGTGTAAATGTTAGCACAATCATTCAGACCACAGTCCTTTCATATCAGCACTTTCATAACCACTGCTTTATGTGACATTTTTACTGATATTTGTTATGAAATATTCTAGATCCAAGGCTGTGCTTCTGTGGTTTTGATTGAGCACTTAGAGTATCTGTCAAATATTCCTTCTCATGGATGCACTAGTATAAATGCATACATCTAAACTAGCCTATTATTGAAACACCCTCGAGATAACTGAATGAGTGTGTGATCAAATAACATTAAAACAGATTATTTTAAGTGTCAAAAATCACTCATTTAATTGGAATTATGACATAATTCTGTCTTAGTTTCATTCCTATGTGTGATCTCATGATGACATCACAGTCCTGCTGAACGCTGAGCTCTGCTGAAGGATCAGGAGGCTTTACCAGCGTATGTCTCTGACTGGACCACACACTCCTGGCCCCACATTCCTACGGCTTGCCATCTGTATCAGAATAACACAGTGGAATGAAAAGGAATATCAGCTCATCTGCATCAAGGCATAACACAGAGACACTAAAAAATTGCTGCTTTCAATTCTCCCTAAATCTTCACCATATTTTTCTTTTGAATTCTTATTTTATTGTTAATATTACTTTTACAATTTACATAGATCCATTTATATGATGTTGTCTTTCTGTATATTTTCCTACTATGTGCTGTCCTATGTAAAATAAATAAATAAATACAATTCTAAATTTGTTAGCTCTAAAATCAACTTGATTTAAAGAGAGAGAGAGACCTTTTTGACATTTAAAAGCTATTTATTTTATAATTAAACATTTTCACGTACAAAAACTAATATTATAACTCACTACCAGTTGGTTTTAAAAGAGAGAGAGAGATCACATAAGTTATACAAGTGATTCACAATGTAAATAAAAATACATATTAATAAAAAGTGTATTTCTTATAGAATACATTTATTTCTATTTATTTTATGTTTATAATGATGCCATGTTGCATCAGCAAGATGAGAGCTTCAATAAAAAAGAGCACTAAAACTATTTATCTATCTATCCATCTATCCGTCTATCCGTCCGTCTGTCCATCTGTCTGTCTGTCTCTGTCTGTCTGCCGTCTGTCTGTCTGTCTGTCTGCTGTCTGTCTGTCTGTCTGTCTGTCTGTCTGTCCGTCCGTCCGTCCTGTCTGTCTGTCTGTCTGTCTGTCTATCTGTCTGTCTGTCTGTCTGTCTGTCTGTCTGTCTGTCTGTCTGTCTGTCTGTCTGTCTGTCTGTCTGTCTGTCTGTCTGTCTGTCTGTCTGTCTGTCTGTCTGTCTGTCTGTCTGTCTGTCCTGTCTGTCTGTCTGTCTGTCTGTCCTGTCTGTCTGTCTGTCTGTCTGTCTGTCGTCTGTCTGTCTGTTTGTCTGTCTGTCTGTCTGCCGTCTGTCTGTCTGTCTGTCTGTCTGTCTGTCTGTCTCCGTCTGTCTGTCTGTCTGTCTGTCTGTCTGTCTGTCTGTCTCTGTCTGTCTGTCTGTCTGTCTGTCTGTCTGTCTGTCTGTCTGTCTGTCGTCTGTCTGTCTGTCTCTGTCTGTCTGTCTGTCTGTCTGTCTGTCTGTCTGTCTGTCTGTCTGCCGTCTCTCTGTCTGTCTGTCCGTCTGTCTGTCTGTCTGTCTGTCTGTCTGTCTGTCTGTCTGTCTGTCTGTCTGTCTGTCCGTCTGTCTGTCTGTCTGTCTGTCTGTCTGTCTGTCTGTCTGTCTGTCTGTCTGTCTGTCTGTCTGTCTGTCTGTCTGTCTGTCTGTCTGTCTGTCTGTCTGTCTGTCTGTCTGTCTGTCTGTCTGTCTGTCTGTCTGTCTGTCTAGATTTTTTTTAATGACAGTCCCATGTGAACAGTTTTGCCAAACTGTTTAGTCAAACTATGCACAAACTGTGGAAATATGAATTATTTAGTTTATGTTTTAGGACATATAAAATTCTAGTATGGAATTAGTCATATCAAGTCAAATAATATGCTAATTTTATTCCAAATTGTTCAAAATACAATCTCCATCAAAATGAAAAATCATATTTCAAACTCAATGCATACTTTGAAATGTGATGGCAATATTAATTACTTTCAGGGATGGATAAATTAATGGACAGATATATAGATATAGATACATTTTCACGGTTTGATTTTTAAGTGTATTTTTGTACTATAGACATATTTGGACTTGATGCCCACTGTAAAATCTCAAACAAAACCAGCTGAGATTCCCTGAGCTAGACAAATCAGAGGCATCCCTAATTCACTTCAAAGTGGAAAAAGTGACACGGGACGCGTTTAATGCCATGCTAATGACATCATTGCAACAGAGCGGCGTGACGTCGCAATTGGACGTCGGCCCCAGCCAATCAGCGCTCGCTCCGCGCACGCACAGATGGGAAGAGTTTAAAAAAGATTGTGGAAAAGAAGTTGTGGCCCAAACCTTCCCACATGATCGGACAGTTGGACTGGAGGTTCCAGATCTAACGTTATATCGCCATCCTCGCGTCTGAGTCTGTTGAAAAGCGCAATGACAACGCATTTCAAGAGCGGGCCTGCTTTTGGGATGTCTGCGGAGGTCAAGAGTAAGGTAGGCGTCTGCTTTGATTGACAGCTGTCAAAGATGCGCGGGCAGCACGTGCGCTGCTGAAGTTAACACGTCTACTGAATGGTTTATTCCGTAATATAGCTTATACCAGGAATTTGTGTAATTTGTTAAAGTGTTGATATCATTTTAAATAGGTCAACAACAGGCTGTGAATTATGGGAGAGTTATGGGGATCCAAACCATCTAAGTTAATTAAAGTCTGCACCAAAGTAAGCAAAACAAAAAGGCAAGATGGAAAAAAGAGTCTTAAAAGTGTAATCTTTCAAACAGAATTTCACTATCCAAAATCATAATAATAATAATAATAAGAGTAGGCTACAAGTAAGTTTCCATAGCAACACTTCACCGCTAGACCGACCACTTTCTGTTTGGATTATTATCAGACAAAACATGTACGGTTATTTTCACTTTATTAAAGGCTTGTATTGTACAAATATGATAATTGTTTTGTTTTAAACGCCTTAAAAGTGTGAATGTTTTGCTAGCTGTGCTAGAGACGCCTTAAGCAGGCTATAATTCGCACTGCGATGAGAAAATACTTTATAATATTTTCACACTGAAATCGGTCGAGTGGTAACGTTAAATAATATCAATTAAAACAATAACGTGCAAAAATAACGTGTGATATGTAGTGACGTCCATAACAAATATGAAATTATGGATGGATAACCATAAACTCGCCGCAGCTTCTGGCTAAACTTTACTAACTTACCAGAACTTTATCAAATATTGTAATTTTTGACATCTATAGCACCCATTAATTATGAAGTGTCGTGAAGGAAGGTGCAAATTTATATCTAGTTGATTTTAGTCAAATTTGCACATTGTTTTGATCAAGTTGCATCTATGAAATGGCAAAACCCATGTCAGTCATATTGAAAAATTTGAGCTTTGCTATCTATCATGTCATCCCTCAGTCATAGCTTTTGTCCTTGACATAATTGTATTGATTCCTCCTTCAAACTTCTGCCATATTTACCCCCATCATAGTCTGAGTGGTCCACTTTTAAAAATACCTCAAATGTTGGCTTTTTGCCCTGGGCTGTCACTATCCCGCTTCCTGAGAACCACACATGTGTATTCTCTGGATTACCAGAAGCCCTGCTGCACAATTTCAGGTGTCACGCTGTGGATTTTGTGTGTCATTGGTATTATGTCAGGAGTGTCTTCCTGAGCTCTAGGTATGTGGTTTTCGGTCCCCATATAAGGAATAGTTGTGTTCAATATCTGAGAAGAGGCGCATGTTGTAAACAGTTTAGAATAAGGAGGAGCATTGTTGGACATCCCACCCTGATGCTGGAAGATCATCTTTGTTCCAGCCAACAGAGAACATTCGCTGAAGTTCTTTTGCCAAGGTTCTCTCAATGTTATGAACAAACATTTTTCCTGTAACAGTAATTCAAAGTTATCTGGTCCTCAATAATGCATTAAGATGTTAGCACAAAAACACTATTTATACATTGTTTATGGGACATTTTTCTGAAACATTTTAGTTGGACGTTCATCTAAGATGGTTTAGAGAACATTCAAAATGTACATTCACATGATGTCTGCAAAATAATAAGATATAACATTGCCCTTAATGTTGTCTTTAAGTAAAAAAATAAAAAATAAAACTGGATGTTTTGATTTGAACTTTCAGAAAACATTCAGAAAAATAACTTAACAAGAAAATAACTTAACAAGCGCCCCTGTGGTTCCACGATGAAGAACCTTTAATAAGCCATTCCATTACATACAAGGTTCTTTATAAGGGAACAATTCTTTACACACTTAAAAATAAAACTTCCAAAAGGTTTTAAAAAAGGTTTTGTTGCAATTCAATAGAAGAACCATTTTGGGTCCCAAAAGCCTTTCAATAAACAGAACCATTTTTTTTCTTAGTGTGAAGAACATTTTAATAAGGTCAGAAAATGACATTCGATTTTTATCCTTCATTATGCACCAATGAAAGACTTCTTACCCTCTTAAAAATAAAGCTTCCAAAAGGATAATTGTGCAGTAATGCCATAGAAGAACCATGTTGGGTACCCAAAATAACTTCTCAGTGAACAGTTCTTAATATATATATATATATATATATTCATTATTTTCTTAGTGTGAAGAATATTTTAATAATTTAAAGAACCATTTGTATAACAAAGAGATTCCATGGATGTTAAAGTTTCTTCATGGAACCACAGAGTTATAAATCATATACAATGAAACTGCTAAAAATAAATGTCAATATACAACATGCAGGTATTTCTAGTATAACCAAGGGTATAAAGGAATGTTATCCAGGCAGTCTGTGACAGAAAAAAATCCAGTCTTGGCCTGGCCTCTATAGAGTTAGACTGAGGTCTGTTCCAGATGTCCAGAATGAGAGAAAAACAATAAATCAAGCTCTGAGCAGAATTCCTTGGAAGGTTATGAGTGCTATCGGCCTTGGCGTTCTTTCATCGGACACATTTAGTGTGCGACAGGGTGTGAACTACGGGGGAGCTCGGCTCCCCTTAATAAGACATGGGCTCCCCTGAAAACGGGATTTGTGATATTTTGGGGGGGGTCTCAAAAAATATTGACTGTGTTATTTTGACGTGCAGTTTCAGTTTTGTGTAATGTGATCATCGTGGATTATTATGTGTAAAATTGCACAAATAAATCATTCATTCATGCATGATGGCGATTTAAACCTAATTCACTTCAATAAAGATAACTATGCATGCTATTCTTGTGATGAGCATCAAGGTGTGGGGGCGCTGCGGTGCAGATTCCACTCATGTTTAGTACATGTTAACTCAAAGATTCGTAGAAAAAATATAACGTTGGAGGCTGTTGATCTGCGCGTGAAGTCTTTGAAATCCATTCTGCAGATAGCATCATATAGAATCATATAGCCACCATAGCAAAAAAGAACACAAGGCAGTTTTATTAATTTAGCTTTTAACTAAGAAATTGTGTGCTCCCCCAAAGTCCACGGTATAGTTCGACACTGCTTAGTACGTCACTTCACACGAGCAGACAGGAGCGAGAAGAAACGATAGTGAGGAGCTAAAAGTCAGAATGGAGGGCTGATCGGATGAGACACGCAGCTGTGGGTGGAGAAGTGGCATGGAGGATAGAAAGAGAGAAAAGGCCAACAATAACACTGTTTTAAGATGACAGAGTTTGTTTGACTTCCACACCAGCGCACCAAACATGGGAGAAACAGCTCTCTCAGATCTCTCTCTCTCTCTCCTTTTTTCTGTCTTGTTCTTCCTTTATTAGAAATACTTCAGGAGTGAAAGATCTATTGCATTGCTGTTGAGAGTAAATATTTTGCCAACACTGTTTTTGCATGTCCCCAGCATTCCCAACCTTATATTTTATATTCCACTCCTTCTTTTCCTTTACAGTTCAGGCAACCACAGCCATAATGTTTGATTATAAAACATCCATCTGATGAACCGAGACAAAGAGAAACATTATAAATTAGCTATGGAGTTTATTTAGAAGAAACATGTTATAAAATTGTAATTTTCTTCAGGAAAATGATTTGGGTCAAGAGCAAACATGCATTTCTTGTCATTCATCAATTATTTACAAATGTATTCTGTATAAGCTACCATTCACAAGTTTGGAGTCACTAAGATTTCTTTATTTTGAAAGAGGTTAATACTTCAGAAAACACGCAAAATATTAAGCAGCAAAACTGTTTTCAACACTGATAATAATCGGAAATGTTTCTTGAGCAGTAAATCTGCATATTATTATGATATCTGAAGGATCATGTGACGCTGAAGACTGGAGTAATGATGCTGACAATTCAGCTTTATCATCACAGGAATTAATTACATTTTAAAATATGGATTTAAATGTAAATGTTATTTTAGATTATAATAATATTTTATAATATCATAGTTTTGTCCTGTTTTTTTCTCTCTCTTCTTTTCAAATTAATTCAGCCTTGTTGGGCATAAGACACTTATTTCAAAAATATTAAAAAGTCTCATTGACCCCAAACCGTAGTGTGTATGTGTGAGTAAAAGTGTATTATTTAATATTTTTATTTGACTGTTATTTTTTATTTAGCTAGTCTTGCAGTGCAATTAATTAATTAAAAGCTGTATGTGTAATTTTTTTTTTTTAAAGTATTGTAGAGTATATACAATCTGCAAGGCAGACGTGTGTAGTAATGTTTTGACCTTTTGACCTCCAGCTGGCCCACAAATATGACCCACAAAAGGAGGAGGAGCTAAGAATGTGGATCGATGAGGTCACAGGCCGCAAACTTCCCGAGAACTTCATGGAGGGACTGAAAGATGGAGTTATACTCTGCGAGTGAGCGATTCCCTCGTCCATTAAACCGCTATGAAGTTCTTAATATAACAGATTATTCACAGCATGCTCTCAATCACTCATTTCTTCATGTTTATTATTTATGCACAGGCTTATCAACACTCTTCAGCCCGGTTCTGTGAGAAAGGTCAATAGCTCTCCTCAAAACTGGCATCAGGTGAGCACGAATGTCACATTCTCATGTTTATCTGGGGTTTGGCTGTTCCGGTTCAGGTCCAGCTGAATCTGATCTACGTGAGAAATCGAAGGAAATATCTCCTGTCTTCAGTATTTCTACTCGCGTTAAACGTTTAGAAGAACTTCACCGTCATATGTAGAAGGACGTTCGGCCCATTGTTTAGATGTTTGAGTGAAAACCAAGTAGTAAAACATTTTGAAGGATGAGACAGAAATCTGTAACCTGTTTCAGGTATTTTTTGGTTTCTATATTCAAAAGTTACATGCAGTTAACACAGTTACAAGTTCTTTGCTTGTATCATTCAAGCAATATAATAAGCGCTGATCTTCTGTTCCAAATATAAACAGGGTTTCTGGTGCCGTTGGAATCAGTTGTGCGCACTTTCAGAAGTTCTGACAAATTCACGTCACTTTATTCTTGGTTTGGCTTTGTTTTGTGCAGCTGGAAAATATTGGTAATTTCGTCCGAGCCATTCAAGAGTATGGACTGAGGCCAAATGATATATTTGAGGCCAACGACCTGTTTGAGAATGCCAACCACACTCAAGTCCAGTGCACGCTTATTACACTGGCTGGGACGGTGAGTCACACATCATGCATGTTAATACAGAAATGATAAGGACTAAGTCAAGACTGGAGACTAAGAACTTCTGTAATATTCTTGCTTTTCATTTCAAAAGTTCACAGTAAGGAGATTCATATGGGAGCGTTTAACTGTTAGCAGAGATTAACATCAAAACATGTGGTATTTGAGCTGGATGATCAATCGTTTTTCAGCAAACAAGGAATCTCTTTTCTCTTTGTGTGTTCAACGTGTAAGAAGTTATTTGCACGTGTTTGTTTTTATATGAAATAATAACCTAATATACTTCCGTGTCTGAAATGAAAAACGTCTGGTTGCTTTATTATTTACTTTTATTTATTTGTCATTATTTCGAAATGCAGGCAAAATCTAAAGGCGTCCATTCTAAATACGACGTTGGAGTGAAATATGCAGAGAAACAACGGCGCAAGTTTGCTCCTGGGAAACTTCAGGAGGGACGCAATGTTATCGGTCTGCAGGTCCGGAGTTGTTCATCAGCACTAAACGTTTTTCTTTGTGTATAAAAAATCAATGAAATAAGGCTTTAATTAAAGAATTGTTCATTGAAAAAAGTAAATGATGCCTGTTACTGTGACTTTTATTAAATCAAATCAAATTCAATGGTATCTATGGAAGCCGTTTCCGCCACTAAATAAAAGAGATAAAAAGAGTTTTTGCGACTTTTTATTTCACAATTCTGACTTTTTTCTCAGAATTGCATGATATAAACTTGCAATTTTTTTAGGGGGGGGGGGCTGATATATTCTCAGAATTTTGAGTTTATATCTCACAATTCTGACTTTATTATTCGCAATTGTGAGTTTATATCATGCAATTATGAGAGAAAAAAAAGTCTATACCTTTTTATTATTTTTTTATTCAGTGGCGGAAACGGGCTTCCATAGGTATCTGTTGCAGATTAGCATATTAATAGTATTTTATATAAGCATTTACGTCTTATTTTTTATTTATTTAAATTGTATTTTTATGTATGTATTCTATAGTGTTACATTTTATAAACAATTTTAATTATACACTGCATTATAAAAAAAAAAAAGTTATTAATACTTATTATTCAGCAAAGATACATTAAATTGATTAAAAAAATGCTATAAATACAGCTTTGCATCACAGAAATGAATTCCGTTTTAATTCCTATTCAAATATAAAACAGTTATTTGTATTTTAATAATAGTTTACAATGTTAATGTTTTTACTGTATTTCTGATCAAATAAATGCAACACTGGTGAGGCTTTTTCAAAAACATTTAATTATTAATTAACAAAAAAAAATTCCAGTTTATGTTATATAATTTCATTTTTATTTCACAAGACACTCTTTATCTATAACATCTTCACAGTTATTGTTTTCTCACTCCTTTGCATTTTCAGATGGGCACCAATAAGTTTGCCAGTCAAAAGGGCATGACATCTTACGGCACGCGGCGTCACCTCTATGACCCAAAGACGGGTATGGAGAATCCTCTGGACCAATCAACAATCAGCCTGCAGATGGGCACCAACAAAGGAGCCAGTCAGGTGCTCAAAACGGTTTCATAAATTCATGCTCTTGATGTTTTAAAATTCATCATAAATTACCCAAGATGTTGCTTATTTCTTTGCCCTTTCCTCCTCCGCAGGCCGGCATGACGGCCCCCGGCACCAAGCGCCAGATCTTCGATAAGAAGCTGGACATGGAGATGTGCGACACCTCTACCGTCTCGCTGCAGATGGGCACCAATAAAGTGGCGTCCCAGACCGGCATGACGGTGTACGGTATGCCGCGTCAGGTGTACGACAGCAAGTACTGCTCCAGTCCTAATGACTACATCAACAACGGCCAGGACTCAGAGATGGATGGATATCAGTATTCCGACTAGGACGAACAGACAGCTGCCGGCACACTGCTTTTCAAAATTCACCTGCACTAGTTTTATATTCCAAATTCATGTCGACCAGTAGAACCAGCTTGAACTGTTTCCTGACATCACAGCCAGCGATCAAAGCTGAGAACTTCAGTGACTGACCGTTCGTAGAAAACAAACAGAGGAGGAATGTCTTTGGCTTTTACACACAGGCTTTACTTGCTTCTCACTTTTATTATTCCAGTTTTATTTGATTTTATTATTATCCTTCTCCCATCTCCTGCATGGCCCAGTTTTCTTATGTGAAAAAATAATGCAGATGATAAATGTGGAGATATTATTTATGATGCCTCATAGTTACTGGTCAAACGTTTAGAATCATTTATGTTTCCTAATGTTTTTAAAAGAAGTATCTTATGCTCACCAATGCTGCGTTTATTTGATTAAAAATACAGTAAAACAATGAAATATTATTACAATTCAAAATAACTTTTTTCTGTTTGAATATATTTAAAATGTAATTTATTTCTGTGATGTAAAGCTGTATTTTCAGCATCATTACTCCAGTCTTCAGTGTCACATGATCCTTCAGAAATCATAATAATATGCTGATTTACTGCTTCGTTATTATTGATGCTAGATTGTTATTAGTGGTTCTTATTATCATCATGTTTTTGGTGCTTAATATTTTTGTGGAAACTGTGATACATTTATTTGAAATATAAATATGTTGTAGCATTATAAATGTCTTTACTGTTACTTTTAATCAATTTAACGTATCCTTTCTAGAATTTTTTTTATTGCACCCTACATTTTAGAAAATCAGCATATTATAATAATTTCTGAAGATCATGTGACGCTGAAGACTGGAGTAATGATGCTGAAAATACAGCTTTGATCACATTGCATTTTAAAATATATAACAATAGAAAACTGTGATTTGCAATTGTAATAATATTTCACAGTATTACTGTTTACAGTATTTTTGATCCAATAAATGCAATTTAAAGTTAAAAATTCCAAAGTTCTGCCCCATAGTGTATTTTGAGAGGATTTGGTCACACCAGCATGATGCTCTTTTGATTGGATGGATGAAGAGGAAATCCACCAAACATGCCCCACTACTGGCAATTTCCTGAAGAAACCCAAATGAACTTAACTACTGCGTCTAAGAGATTGTCTTGGATTTTTATAGATGTTGTCATTTTGCTATAAGCTTCAAAACAACATTTAAATACTGTCAAATAATAATGTCGATTTTGCGTAATTGTTTGAAAGGGTGTAAACCCTGCTCCAGCACACCTGCTTGTACTTCTCAAGCAATTCTGATTAGCTAATTCAGACGTGTTAAATAGAGTTTGAGACTCCTGCCCTAAACGCTGATTCACTGACAGGAACGCTAGAGGATGATGATCCAGGGCATGTCCTCACGTCCCGCTGGGAGAAACACAGTGAGCTTCTTCATTCATCATAACACGTGCATTACTGAGAAAAACTAAATGAAAGCGAGAGGAAGATAAAATCTCAAGGTCTCAGTGTATGAAGTGAGAAGTACATGTCTTTTGTAGTGCAGGATAGTATTTCATCAAGCTACAGATTGCCCACAAAGCAGTTTATCTACATTATTTTAATGAAGAATAATTATTGAAAGACATTTTAATAATTAAGCTAGTATAATGACTGTTTATTGGGAGGATTTGGGGCAGTTTGGCCAAAAAAATATTTCAAAACTTTAATGTATTTTTTTGGGATTCAGTTTATAAAAGGAAATTGACAGAGTGTAGATGGACAAACTACTGCTCATTTTTTTTCAATACCTAATCATACTGTGAAAAATCATGTGAACCAAAACCGCATGACTTAAATTGTAATGGCACTTTTTTTTTTAAATGACTCACTCCCAATAGTTATATAGAAATGATTTAGTACACTTGCATATATGTGTGTTGCCGCTTTTAACCTGCCAAACCTGATACTCAATTATGAAAGTGAAATTATGCAAAAATACAACAGGCAAGACCTGCTCATGATTTAGGATGGTTGCGAGTCTTCATATAAAATAAGCTTTAATGTGCAGAGTTAATATATTTAGCTATTTAAATAAAAAAATAGTTTAGACATGACTAGATCTAACCCAATTGTTGACGATATTAGTCTTTCATATTTCATTTCTATATCAGTGTGTTAAGGATTGTCATTGTTTTGCATTACCGCTGAACACAAAGATCATAAAACGGTGACTTACTTTTGTTCCTCACAGAACGTGATGTAGCGTGTCCCTCTTGCATTAATGCTTCTCATGTCTTTATTTATAAGGCTTACCAACAAAGGCTGAGCAAGTGAAAACTAATAAATCACTATTTTCAAATGACTTGTCTTGATTTTCCACGAGCACTGGTTAAAAACTGCATTTCTTGTGATGAACATTACATTTTAACTGATTCCACAACAGACACAGTTTTCCACAAGAGCGAATATTCAAATGTTTTATTGACACTACATGGTCTTATAAAAACCTAAATAGTCAAATAAGACAAACTAAAAGATTAGAAACAAATGAAAACCGAAAAAAAACACTATTTTGAAATTAACAATGTCCATTGCATTTCTGTAACACTACACGAAAGCTGAATGTTAATTCATCATCTCAGTGTCGTCTGAACCTCCATCTGTGGCTTTATTAGATCGTTCTTTCAGCCTCAACACAAGACTGAACAGTGAATCAATACAGGAGTTTAACACAAACAAACAAAAGTCTTTGAGAGTATTTGGTCGTCTGTGACATTTGACCCAGCAAAACTACTGATTGGCTGCTTCACAAGCATCTATCCAATCACTGTACACGTCCACCGGCTCGGAGAGATCTGAGGGAGTGATTAAGGACGAGACCGACATCACATTAAACTAATAATTCACCCCAAAATCTGATCAAAATGATTACGGAGAAAAAGCTTTGATTCTTACAAACACGCAGCTTTTAACTTCAGAAGACATTAACTGATTGACAGAAATAGTGTGGATTAATGTGGTGTTTTTATCAGCTCATTCTGACGGCACCCATTCACTGCAAAGCATCCATTGCTGAGCAAGTGATGTGATGCTACTTTTATCCAAATCTGTTCTGATGAAGAAACAAACTGCATCTATATCTTGGATGGCCAGTAAACTGTCAGCAAATGTGTATTTTTAGATGGACTATATGAGGACTACACTATCATGTATGCTCATACTCTCACATTTTGAGAAGGATACAAGTTATTGGTGTCTGGAATTCCTCTAGACACACAGTACAGGATATTATCCCCGTATTTCGACTTCGTTCCCTGGAATAAAGTAGAATCGTTGTGCATTAGTTGTGTTAAATCTTGCAGATCTTTAAGCAACACAGTTTTATTCTTACATCTTCACGTCACATGATTTCTCGTGGTTACAGAAGGGGCAGGTAAACTGGGTGTCCAGGTTTCCCGTCATCTTTTTCTTGGGAGGGGGTTTTCTCTTGGACTTTCTGCGTCCCATCTTTTGCTTCATAGAGGAAAAAGCACAAAGAGAATTAGATGAAATATACTTTAAAGCAATCATTGAGCATTAACTGAAGCAGCCGCTTGTGTCAAATATACACAATCAACAGAAGTAACAGGGCTTTGCAAGCATGAGCTTTACAACATAAACACAGTTCATGGTGACCTTTAGGTAATAATAACATTTAGCAGATAAAAATATTGTAAAATTGATCGACATTTCTTTCTAACTTTAATTAATCCACACTTACTGACTGTGCATTTGGTCTTAAAACTCAAACCACAACAATACACATGTATACAATAATAACAGATTTATATTTAAATCGCTGTATATCTAGCTGGTATGCTTCTAATGTTTATTTTTATTTAGTTTTGCCATTATGATATTTAGAGGTGCTTAGGCAATATGAACAAGGAGAAACAAATAAACACAATCAGTAAAATAGAAATACAATGAAAACCCGCGTAAACCATATGGTCAAAACATTCACGATATTTATACAAGCATTTACACATTTAATAAAGACATTATGCGTTCTGTGAAAAACAAATCTGTTACCAAACTGTGATCAATGTGAGGCGACTCTCGAGGAAACCAGCAGCGACGGCGCCTGTGAAGAATAAACAGAACATTTACTTCCGCTCGGTCACATCCTGCAGTTTAAAAGCGGAGCGCCTCTACCGGTAAACACCGGAACTACAACAGAGTTCAAAACAACAACAACAACAAAACATACCATTTCAGTCCATTTCATTGTGTGCATTCTGTGCGCATACATTAATTTCAAACAATTCTCCTTTTTATGCTCTTATACACGCTTCAATTTAAAATAAGTTCCTTCTGTTTAAATGAGGATCAGCTCTGACACCTATCGTTAAACATCAGAACTGCGATATTATATTATATATAATAATATTTTATAACAGCTGATTCATAATATTAATAAATACTACCCTAGTGTATACAAAATACTAAATAGATTGGGTTATAAAAGATAATCTAACTGTAGTACTGACGTAATGCTACTTATTTGCTGGAGTTAATTAGTGACAATTTTGGATGGACATTAGAAAGACATTAGACATTAGAATGTTTACATTTCACTACTGATTATATCCTGTATAATTGAGTATGTGACGAATAAAAAAAAGAACCTTGAGAAAGACAAGCAGCTCCTTGCATCGTGATTGGATGACACATGTCCATGTATTTGAATAGTAGAGCGTGATTGGGTGGTGTGGTCACGGGGGCGGGACTAACAGTGTGATATCGAGCAACTACAGGAGCAACAGAAATGTTGTGCAGAAGATAAGCAGCAGGTTTCTTCGAAAGTGATCGTTGAAAGACCTGCATACAGAAACTCATAAACTCGGTACGTGTTTTCTATAGACCGACAGAATTCACTCTGAGAAGGAAATTGCTTCAGTGTGTCATTGCTTGCGTAAGTAACAGAAATTGCGTGAACGACTATCACGGAAGTCTTGAAGCGTGTTATTGTCATTTCTTATCAACGGGGCAAAAAGTAAACTGATGCCAATTATATAAGCGGATCCAAAAGCAACCGATCAGGATCGTCGGTAAGGTTTTTAGGCGCAAGGACAGCCTCTGTTTTGCAATAGTATGTTGTTCTCGACAATTTTATCAACAACATCAGTCCATACACAAAACTCTTATCTGTACTGACATGCTTTAAATGCACGTGCACGCATAATGCCATAATGCATGTTATTATTTGTTAAATGTTATGCATTAGCGTTAAAGCTTTCGATTTAGACGAGATTGTCCATCTTTATTCTAATGCAGATTTTTCTGACCTCTTTTTTTATATACTGATTATTTATTTATTAATATCATTCACTTTTCAGAAGTTAACTATGGCTACCGAGGGAGACCCAACTGACTTTGTGAAAGTGCTTCACCTTCTGGTGATGTCCTTCACGTGGGGAATGCAGGTGTGGGTGTCTTTCATAGCAGGTAAATTGACATAGTGTTATGATTATTGTATCGTCATATAACATGCCCTATGTACACTTCTAATTCCTCTCTTTATATTTTCAGGTTTTGTGCTGATTTCCCAGGTGTCCATGCACACATTCGGTCTTGTGCAAAGCAAGTTATTCCCAATTTATTTCTACTGTCTGCTGGGTGCTAATGCAGTCAATCTGGCCATATATGCTGTGTACCACCCCAGAGAACTGCTGGACTGGCATGAGGGCATACAGGTGACCAATCAAACTTTTTGCTTTCTGCGTTAAAAGAATAGTTCACCCAAAATGAATATTTGCTGAGAATGTGCACCCAGGCCATCCAAGATGTAGATGAGTTTCTTTCTTCATGGGAAGATATTTTGATAAATGTAGCATTACATCAGTTGCTCACTAATGGATCCTCAGCAGTGAATGGGTGCCGTGAGAATGAGAGTCCAAACAGCTGATACAAATATCACAATAATCCACACCACTCCAGTCCATCAGTAACATCTTGTGAACCAAAAAACTGTGTTGTTAGAAACAAATCAATCATTAACACATTTAAACTTTAGCGCTTCTGGCTCATATGAGTCTGTTACCCATAATAACACCGCTTTCTCCAGTGAAAAAGTACATCCCATGTTATCCTCTTTACATCAAAATCCACCAGCACCATTTGTTTAGAACTGTTCTGGACTGTTTTTAACGTGTAAACAGAGCTTGATCTGTGCACATTTCTTTCCCAATTCAGATGAGGCGACTTTTTTCACCAGAGAAAGCAATAATATGTGTAGAGGTCTCATATTTTAGCTGGAGGCAAAGGTTTAACATTAACACCCCCCCCTTAATGATGGATTTGT
Organism: Ptychobarbus kaznakovi; assembly: GCA_027422405.1. Taxonomy (NCBI): domain Eukaryota; kingdom Metazoa; phylum Chordata; class Actinopteri; order Cypriniformes; family Cyprinidae; genus Ptychobarbus; species Ptychobarbus kaznakovi. Next base: position 19,206,477 of record CM049807.1, read on the forward strand.
TTCTAACAAACAAGCAGCTTTTAACTTCACTAGATGTTAATTGATGGACTGGAGTGGTGTGGATTACTTGAGGATTATTGTGTCATTTTAATCAGTTGTTTTGACTCTCATCTGACGGCACCCATTCACTGCAGAGGATCCACTGGTGAGCAAGTGGTGTTCACGAATGCTACATTTCTCCAAATCTGTTCTGATGAAGAAACAAGCTCATCTATATCTTGGATGGACTGAGGCTAAGTAAACTTTCAGCAATTTTTGTTTCTCATTCTTCATTTCGTTTCACGCCTCTCTCGCACTCTGTTTTTATTTTTCTGAGCAGATGACTCTGTTCTTTGTGGCCGTGATCATGGCCGGTCTGAATGTGCAGTGGTTTGGACCGTCTGCCACAGAGTGCATGCTGGTCATGCAGGAGATCGAGAAGGAGCACGGTCTGGGGAATCAGGTGGGTATGAGCTCCAATAAGGAAGGATACGCCAAACTCCGTGAACAGGACCCAAAATACAAGGAGAACAGGACCACCTTCTACCGCTACCATGGTCTGTCCAACCTCTGCAACCTTATGGGCTTTTTCTCCACTACCATCAATCTCATTTACCTGGCCCTCCATTTGGGAAGTATATGAGAGTGTTGTGTGTTTATGAGAGAGTACAGTCAGACAGATATTTTTAGAGAAGTGTCCTGTGTATGTTCTCTTTGTCTGTCAGACTGTTTTATATAACAATAATGCTTCTAGTTTTTATACAACAAGAGTGTCTAGTCTTCTTTAAGGTTAAAAGAACCAAATTCAGACCCGTTGAAGTGAGCCAAAAGTGAAAAATTGATTTTGTATTCACACTGTCCCTAAAAGTGGACTCTGATCTCAATGTAGTACATTTTATTTGTCACCGGGTTTCAATCAATTTCAGCCCAATTTGTCCATAACTTTTCCTTTGAAATGTTTATATATAAGGAATAATTATTGTGAATAACTCATACGATGTATAAAAAGCATATTTTTAGGTCTGGATCCCATGAGGTTTTTTATTATGTAAACATGCCCAGCCTTATTAAATGATATTATTATGGATGTGAACAGTATTTCCCGCTAAATTTAAAATGCTTCAAAGTGGGTAATTGCATTGAATCTTTTGTTTATAATAAACAGTGATGATATTAGTGATAATATAGCTGTTTATGAATGTTTAAACAATGTCTTTTAATTTGTTGGTGAAGTATTTACTATAATTCTTATCTGCATTTGCCTTAATGCTTCACAATGTGAACAATATATTTTACCACTAGAGGGCTGTTTGTGGAAAGGCTTATGTAAGGACCAATTTAGGATTGTCAATCATAAAATGCTGTTTACATTTCCTATAGAATGAATGACATTAAAGTGGCCATTAAACTCTATGAAAAACTATGTAACTGAACCTTTGATCATCTTTGTAACCATGATGTTTCCAGACATGTAAACTTCCTTTTATCACTGGACATGGAGGATGGTGCTGTTGAAGATTGAGTGGCATACACATGTAATTTAGTTGATTTTTCTGCATATATCAAGCCTTTGCTATGAAGATCTGTTGAGTTATCTTTAGTGTTTCATACAGTTTTTTTATTGTACCTTTTAATTATATTTGTGTGTTTGTGTCCATTGTGAACTTGCAGTTTTTTATTGACCCTAAACAAGCATTTATCCAGTTAAAGAAACATCAAACACCTATGTTGAGTTATGTATGCTTGAGAGTTGTTACAAAATATCCAGTAACAAGCATTTTGAATGTTTTTATTTGCATTTACATCCTTCTTACCAGAATTACACACAAACCCGAATGCTGTGAGATAAAAATAAAAGGAAGAAATGAAGTATACTATAATGAATGTAGTTTCATTAATTCTGCTGAGCGAAAATACCCCGTTCACAAAATGTTAAATAGCCTACGTTTTGTGCGTAATTGTGATGTATTCGGTGCCAATAACAGACGGAATCAATTAAACTACATTTTAATTACTGGAATTTAACTGAATTGTCCAAAAGGATAGCCAATAGGGGTATTCTGGGAAATGAAGTCCATTAGTCCATGTAATTATTTTTTTTTTATTCTTACATTCAAATTTGATTTGCAATTCAGCATCCTGTTTGTTAGCTCAATTTAAATTCAGTAATCGAAGAGAAAATTTAAAGAGGCATTTCTGATATTAGATCAATTTTGCCCATATTTGCAGAAAAGTGTGTAAAGAGAAAGAAAAATAACTGCTGTTCGGGACGGAGCTGGAAGCTGCTGTGTAAACACTTCAGATCCGGGAGCTCGGTCACTCACACCCGCGCGCGCACGCATGTACACACAATCACACACGGTCTCAAAACACACACACACACACCCCGAACGAGTTTGTAGCATACGCGTTTCCACACAAGGAGGAAGTCCCGGTGGCTTTACCGGAGCACAAGACAAAGCACCGAGTGCCGTGTGAAGGTAAGAACTTCATCCAATTGATTCGTTGCGTTTGAGAGTCGTGTTGACCCCCGTACACACCGTTCTGTCTCCGGATAGTTTAGAACGCCAGAGAGTGAAGATTCCAATTCAGTTCAATTGAACAACTGCAAAAAGGGCCGTTGTACAATTCTTGGTACATTTACAATGGCTCTACCTCGGTATTCTTCTTTGGAATAACATGGTAGCCTACGCTTCAAAGTATTATCTAATACTGTACCATGATAAAAAAAAAATTGGTTGGAAGAAAGTACTTGTTTTCCGTTTTCATGTATTTGTTGTTGTATGGTAAACCTCCTCCATGCGTGGATTAAACAACATGTTATTTAATTGCATTCTTAGATGATATTTATTTGATGAAATGTGCTGTGAGATTGTCATCTTTGAATCAGTCTGCAGTGAATGAAAGCAAACTGCGTTGTTTAATTCCATTCAACTGGAGCACAGTTGTGGACATCTGCCAGACGATCAATAGACAGATCAGTTCCATGGTAACCAGAGACCCTGGCCCTCAAAAACAGCATTTGGCCCTCTGGTGTAAGTGATGAAGTCAGGTGTCACAGAACACTGGTTTATAGCACGCCTGAGAAGGACATTCAAAACAGCTGAGGTGAATATTGGTCATGTAGGTTGTTGATCTGGGCACGTATTCATAAAACATTTGATCTTACCACTAAGAGTTCTCCTAAATGGCAGTAAAAGTTTTTTTTGCTAAGAGATTTCTCTTAAAACCTATTCACAAAGTTTTACTAAGGAACAGAGAGAAGTGTAATGCTCAGAGTAAGGGCGGGTTGACCTCATTGCTGTGGATGATGTCAGCATGCTTACTTGATTGGCTGATAGTCTCTGTCAGAGATTTATACATAGCAATATTACAGAGTGCAATATTATGTTTCCAGATTTAAAAATAATGTTATTTATTCCAAATGTTAATTATAAATGTGAATTGCCACATTCAAATAAAGATAAAAAATTCAGGCTGTGTTACTAATTAAACCATATTTTCAGCTAATTGTCAGCCTCTTGTGTGCTTCTTGTAAACAATTAGTGAATATGCATGAAAACAGCTTTTTAATTAGCATAGTAGAATAATCATGGCTGATAGTAAGACATGCAAACATAAAAGAAAACCAAACTGGATGCATGAACAGCTGTTAATTCTTGCCCAGCTGGTTAATGAAAAGTAGGGATAACCTCCAAAACTAAAAGTGATACCTTTTTAAAAGATCATTATCATCAAATATTTCATAAATGTTTACGTTCAGAGGCAGATTGCTGCCAACAGCCATTTTAAGATAGTTTGTGGCTTGGTCTTAGTGACACAGGAGTCCTCTTCACTACTCATAACATATCACAGATCACGGAGCTAGTTTTAGAGCTAAAACACTTTGTGAAATACTATTAGAGCAAAAATGTAGGAGTCCTAAATTTAGGACTGACACGCCTGTTATTTTTAAGATTTTCTCCTAAATTGGTGAGTTATGAGCTACTTTTAGACTTACGATATTTAGTGAATACGGGCCCTGATATTCTAAATCTGATCGTTTCAATGTTCAGTGTCAGTATGCATGTGTAGCAATTACAATGGGATTCTATGAAGCAAGATATTCCTGTACGATTTCAATCAGATCAGTGTTATTTTAATATAATAATATCATTATACTATTATAGTTTTGTTGATATTTTGAATCTTAGATTTTAATTTGTACGTTTTGGGTACATTTACACACAAACAATGTGCTAAAAACAGAAACGTTTTCCTTTGCTTTATTTGCGCATAGACTAAAATGCAGCCAAAATGATCCCTGTTCACATGGATCTGTGAAAACATTAACGGTAGAGACAATAACTGTCAGGTTGGGTGGAAGGGAAGAGAGCGAGGACCCAATTGCAGGAGGAAAAACTGGCTTTTTATTAATAATAATAAATAAAACAAACAAAAACATCCCCGTAGGGGTAAAACAGACTGGCAAGCAGGCAAAGGCTGGACAACTGACACACTCACACAGAACAAGTGGAGCGCGAGTGTCCGAACCCCGACACGAAACCGAAACTCAACCGAAACATGAGTGCAAGACATGAGTGCCGGGATCCGAACACCACGCTCCAACACGAAACAAGGCACGCAGACGAGAGAGCGCACGGCTCGAGCACACTCGAAGCCGCGTGCTCACATGAAACCCGGACATGACGGAAGTATCAGGGCTCTGTCACAAAACCATGAATAACACTAGACCGAAGTGACAGAACCCTGACAATAACGGTATTTTTATTTTTACATTTTCATGCCTCCATTGTCAAGTAAACGAATGGTCAAAACGCATTGTTTTCTGTTTTTAGTTAAAAGTTTATTCTTGTAAATTTCAGGTGAAACTAAACTTCAACTAAAAGAGAAAAAAACTTTTTTAATGCGTTTTCACAATTCTTTTAAACACCAACAAAGCTTTGGGGGCCTAAAAACGTAAACTTTTGAAAACGATACAAGGTGTGTTCGACTTCATGCCAGCGGCGCACAGACCTATCGGCGAGAGTAGCCGACTGCGGAGACTCTTTCTGCTCTCGCAGTGTTTGCATACTCTTATCACAGATGAAGTGAATAACATGCAATACGTCAAATGCACAGACGTTTCAGAAACGTTTTCTTGAGCAACAGAAACACTTTTTATATACTGCTTAACACAGGGCCATCTGTTCAAGAATAAAGTTCAACATAAACATATACTATTTAAATACCAATAAAGTGTGGGTATATTTGCTTTTATCTGTGTTTTATTTATTAAATGTGACTCAATATAACATTGTGACTACAGTAAAAGAGCTTTTCCTGTTCTAAAAACAGATTTGTGAGCTGTATTGGAATTGAAGATGTTAGAAACACACGTCATTGTTGTCGTGGTGAATTTGGCCAATCGTGAAACAGCTGTGTTGTCATCAGCGCTCCTGCAGTCGCTCTGAAAAAGCTGCGCCGGTTCAAGTCAGACAAATTTTCTAACCGGCATGCACTGCTTCAAATCAGCCGTCGATCGGTCTGCACGGCGCTGCATGAAGTCGAACACACCTTCTGGAAACTGAGACATCGCCAACTACTGGTCTGGCATGTATTATAGGCTACAGTGTTTTAAGGCGTTTTTGTGGATCCATGTGTACGAAAATCATTTTGACGTATTATATACAATTCTTAAAAGCTTCTTGCATAATTGAAGGTGGTGGCACATGAAGTGAATGTTTTAGTAGGTCTATATGTGAAATATTAAGCTCTGATTCTATGCAGATTAAAGTAATGTTAATGAGGAGGGGAAGGGGTTCCATACAGTCCATAGCATTGTTGATTTGTGTCTCTCATGGGACAAGTGGGATGGGATTCGGTGTTCTTACTAATGGACAGAGAGCTGTGCTGAGTGCCGTTTGGTATAAAACCATTAAATTGAGCGAGAAAATGAGTGGCGAGCATAGATCTGCCATGTAAGGTCTGTTTTATGGTGGTGTTTTAGGATTTCATCCAGACGTGCTTTTGAACTGGAGAAATGATTATAAATGAAACCGAAGCAAAGTAGCTCGAGAGATTTGGGCCAGCTGTGTAATCTGGCTTGTCTTGTTATTGAAGCTCCTGGAATGAAATCCACTTTCACTGACATCTCTGGCTTCAGTTTTAGTACTGGAAGGCCTCATGCAGCCAGAGCACATGCTCAACATGTGACAGGACCTTTTAGGGAGCTTAAGACCCTTTGAGAAAATAAGACCTTACAATATAATTGTACTAAATTGTATTGTTTCATGTGAACAATAAAGCAATAACAGCAAGTGAAAACGCTAATTAATAGAAAAGTAGCTATGTCATTTTTTCATATAACTATATGCATATAATTGTGAAGGAAAATAGTTACTGTGTTTTTGGCCATTTAATTATTGTTTACAAAATGACTGTGATCGTGATATTTCACAAAAAATCTGTTGAATGTTATTGGTTTTGTTTTATTTTATGATGATTTTATGATGCTCACCAAGGCTGCATTTATTTCATGAAAAATGCAGTAAAATCAGTAATATTGTGAAATATTATTACAATTTCAAATAACAGTTTTTTTTGTATTATTTCAATATTTTTAAAAATGTAATTTATTTCTGTCATCAAACCTGAATTTTCAGCGTCATTACTCAAGTCTTCAGTGTCACATGATCCTCAGAAATCATTCTGATATGCTGATTCGCCGCTCAAGAAACAATTATTATTATTATTATTATTATCAATGATAAAAACAGTTGTGCTACTTAAGCATTTTCCAGAAACTGACACATTTCCTAAAGATCCTTTCTTAGAAATGTAAAAAAAAAAAGCATGTATTTGAAATATAATTTTTTTATAACATTATAAAATGTCTTTATTGTCTCTTGCACACTTACTGAATAAAAGTATTAAAATAAGAAACTATAAGTAAACATTTAACCTTGGCTTTTACACATTCTGTGCTTTTTTAATTAGAGAAATTCTCCTTTTAAAATAGGAAGATGTTTCATAACCTCTAAGTATTTCTTGTTGTCTTGCCCAATGATTTTGCAACCTTGCCCTACACTGTAAACCTGACCGTTAGGATTAACCACCAGTTCTGAACTTCTCCAAGCAGTGAGCACATGATCCTCAGAATCAGAGTGTCTCTCCATGCGCCACTTCACCCCTGCAACTCACAGACGTACTGTTCTAAAGTACTATTGCAATTGAGTTCAAAAACATACTACCGAACAAGAGCTCTCATGTGCTCGAGACAATAGCTGCAGTGGGCAGTCGCTCTCTTTGTTGTAACATCTCCACCTCTGGAGAGGAGTGGTGTTTGGAGCGCTCCGCTCGCCTTTTAATGGGTCTGCGTGCTTTGTTCGTGGGCCCGTCGCCATGGTGACCCTCTCCATCAGGCCCGTGAGGGTCTGATTGATCAGCTGGACGCCGGTGGAGGGGTTTTATTTCCATTCCCTAGAGTTTGCCTGTTAGTTTGAGCTCTTCTGTCGGTGGACTTGGTTGTGCTCCGAGGGTAAACAGAGATGTGTTTTCAGACCAGAACATGTGATGTATGACATGAAACGGCGTACTTCCTTAATGTGACATACTGCCGAGTGAAACAGGATATTTGATGAGAAACCAATGTTATATGGGACTGTTTTTACGTGTGTTAAGAAAGTAAATAGGGATATTTTTTGTTTTCATGTTGAATGAGAAACCAAATTTATTTGGAGATAGTTCAGTAAATTTTCATATAGTTTTATGTTTTTAAATGTATCTAAATAAAATTTTAGGTCATATAATTAGCAGAATTGATTTGATTGCTCTATCTTATTAAGTGGCTTTTGTATTGATTTAGAAATGAAACGTGAAATACTTGTTTTCTCTGTTTCAGATGGCATCAGTGACCGACTCGCGTCTCCAGTCGTCACAGAAAGACGCGGCTGACCAAAACTTTGACTACATGTTCAAACTTCTCATCATCGGTAACAGCAGCGTGGGTAAAACCTGCTTGCTGTTTCGCTACGCGGACGATTCCTTCACTTCAGCCTTCGTCAGCACGGTGGGAATCGACTTTAAGGTCAAAACCGTTTTTCGCAACAACAAGAGGATCAAACTGCAAATTTGGGTCAGTTTAATTGTCACCTGATCAGTCTGATGTCTTAAAGGAGAATCTGTTTTAAACAATTCTAATGCTTTCTAATCGCATCTATTCAAATATTTTATTAATTATTTTCAAATGATAACACTACCATTCAAAAGTTTTTTTTGCCAGTAAATACATTTGTTTTATTTTTATGGTCATCTCATTTTCTTATGGTCATCAAGTCTTCATTTGTTCAATAAAACGGTAAAAACAGTAATATTACAATTTAAATAACTGTTTTCAATTTTAATATTTGTGGTCAAAGCTGAATTTTCAGCATCATTACTCCAGTCTTCAGTGTCACATGATCCTTCAGAAATCATTTTAATATGCTTATTTGCTGCTCAAGAAACCTTTTTGATTAATATCAATGTTGAAAACAGTTGAATAGTTAATACTTGAACACTTAATAGTTCATAATATATATTTTTCAGGAGTGTTTGGTGAGTAGAGAGTTAAAAAGAACCGTATTGATTTAAAATATAATTTTCTTTGTAATGTAAAATTTAATATATTTAAAAACTAAAAATTTGTCATACCACAGGACTATTTAAAAGTCACTAGCGAAGCATAAACACTGATTAAAAATGGTGAAAAGCATAAAAATTGTGAGCACTTTCACACCTTTGTGACCTAAAATATTGATGTTGATCAAAATGAGCATATTAAATGTCAACTTGCCACATTTCTGTTTCTATTTTGTGAACTCAGGCTGGGTTAGAGATGATCGATTTTGTTCTTTTGTAGTGAAAATATTTTCTATGTTTTTGCGGTTATTAGTAAATGATCAGATGTTGCAGAAAAGGTCTTCAGTGACAATTGATGACCGCATACAAAGACACGTTTTACAGATTCAAACCTGTTCATCTGAAGCGTTTACAGTTCTGAATGTGGACTAAACATGACATTTGTTGTTTCACAATGTTTTTAGGTCTAGTCTTCTCCCCTCACCACACATGAGGCCGCTGATGTGTCCTGTAGTTCAAAACTAGTTTGCATTATTCGTGAAAATATCATGAAATTGTGTTTTAGGCCTGGAAAGATCATGGAAATTAATTAAATCTAAAAGTCATGAAAAATGCAATTGAAATATACATGTTTGTAGTAATATATCTAACTCTAAAACTGAATTCTTAACCTTTTTAAAAATGGTTTTCAAGCACAAATTACTAGAAAAGTCATGCATCAATCAAAACGTGTGGAAACCATGGCAAACAAGTACATGCATGTTTGAGGTATGAAACTAGGGTGGCAATTTTAGAGAAGCAGAATGCCTTAAAAGGATAAAGGTACAAAGACTGCTCTGTTTGCATGTGAGCTTTAGGCTTTAAGAATTGAAGATCAGATTACTGGTGTTAAAGAAAACATCTCCGAAAGCCATAATTGTCAGCCGCAGATGGGTGTGTAGATGTGCTGTAATGTCAGCTGCCGGCTGGTACGGTTCTGTGAGGGAGTGAAGTCAGGAAATTCCTCCACAGCAGAGATGCTGCAATCATTTCTACTAACTAAACTGTGCAGTATACACTAACAACTGCCTACTAGAGTGTGAAACCGTTTGCATTATGCATCAATAAACATTATAGTATAGTATTCTTTTTTGACACAGTACTTGATACATACTATATTGTAGTATGCTTCATGTTTATCATTATGTGCAAGGTTATGTAAGATACTATTAGTAAGTAAATAGTTTTTTATTAGTAATCTTTTAACAATTATTTTATTTTTATATTTGATATTTTTAAGTAATGTTGTTTTTGCCAGTTTTATTTTTGTTTTAAATTTGTCTTTATAATTTTCATTCATTTAATACATCAATATACAATAAATGAAAAAGAGCATTATCTTGGCAACTAACTAAAATAAAATAAAGTAGCAGATTATTTTATTTGAATTAGCATAATTTTGTAGAAACTATGAAAATGCTTGTGTTAAAAAGTAAGTACCCATGAATCTGCATCTGTGCTGTCCATCGTTTAATTTAACAGAGAGGCTTGTGCTTCTGATAAAAGCTCCTCCTGGCCACACTGAACCTCAGGCATTGTCAGGAAAATGTTCAACAACCTTGCTGAGTTTGAATGTAGTTCTGCAGAGTTTGGGTGCATTTTTAGTCAGAATAAATGTTTCTTATGCATGGAGATATGTGTGTGTGTTTATGATATAGTGATGTGCGCCTTAATGTCTGTCTTTAGTGTACATGATGATGATGGGTACTGGGTTTAGGGGCGGGTGATGGATGGGGTTTAGGGCTGAGATGGTGTTTACCATTATGGGATTTTCTTTTTCTTGTCTCTTTAGGGGCTAAGCAAGGGTAATTGTGTTGTGATATAAATACTTAGGGGCGTGTTTTTATTTATTTCACCGGGAAAAGGTACAGGTTTTTTTTTTTTCCATGGGTTTTAGGGGCGGAGATGGGTCGGTTTAGTGGGGTGGGTGTATTTGTGGGGCGGTGATGGGTACTAAAGGTTTATGGGTCGGTTTTAGGGGCGGAGATGGGTGGGTTTAGGGCTGTGATGGATGGTTCTCAGCAGTGCGTTTCGTTTTAGGGCTGTGATGGGGTGGTTGTTTAGGGCTGGGGATGGGTGGGTTTAGGGGCGGAGATGGGTGGGTTGTAGGGGGCGGTGATGGGTGGGTTTAGGTACGGTGATGGGTGGGTTTAGGGCTGGGGATGGGTGGGTTTAGGGGCGGAGATGGGTGGGTTTAGGGGCGGTGATGATCCCTGGATCTTGTGTTCTGCAGTGAGGACCATTTCGGCATTAGTGGATCATGTGTAAACCTGTGCGAGCCACTGGTTGCCCAGGAACGTTCTTTCCTCCCTCTCTGATGATGGGATGGCTTTTCATGCAAATAAGTTTAGCCAATAGTAGGTTTCTAAGCGACGGCACATAGTTGCTGTGCCAACCCAGACCAGTAGTCCACAGACCTCTTTGATGATTTTTTATGTTATTTTAATGTAATTTTTTTTGTCTGCATATATGTAGCTAGATAAATGATTGAAGCAAAAAAATGTATGATAAATATCAAGAAGTAAAAAATCTTATCAATCAGATACATTGATTGATTAGATACATATACACTTGATGCATATAGAGTAGCATTATTTTTTATCTTTAATGTATAAATATTAATTTATAAAATTATTTTGTATGCTTATTTATTTTTACTTTAAAAATTATTTATATATAAAAATATATAAATATGAGAATTATTTTAATACTGTAACATTTTAATATATATGAATATATATTACTTCATAAATATAAAACCCTTATATGATAAGGGTTATTAACAATTTAAATATCCTAAGATTTATGTCAAAAGGATGGTCATTATATAACCCTGGATCTCCATAATTTAACACCAGAAAAATATAGTAGTGTTTCTTGGGAAAAAACAAGGACAACTCTGCCATCTACTGGTCATCATTGGTAAAAACACCATGAAGACTGTTTATCATCCTCACAAGCCAGGATGTTGTGTATAAGTATGATTATTGTAATGATCATGTTGTTCAGGACACAGCCGGACAGGAGCGCTACAGAACCATCACTACAGCGTATTACAGAGGAGCCATGGGCTTCCTGCTAATGTACGACATCACAAACCAGGACTCATTCAACGCTGTTCAGGACTGGTGAGCGACACACACAAACATGCATCTGTACAGTATGTGTGTATTAAGACTGTTTAATGTTTACGTCCTGCATGATTGGCTCCTAGGGCCACTCAGATAAAGACATACTCGTGGGACAACGCACAGGTGGTGCTGGTGGGCAACAAGTGTGACCTGGAAGATGACCGACTCATTCCGACAGAGGACAGTCAGAGACTGGCTCAGGAGCTCGGTGAGAGGATGCATCGAGACTGAGATTGGCTTTTTGACCATTTTATTTGCTATTTTATTTTGATGACCTGAAGAGAAATGAAATCAGATGATTAAATCTCATTAAATGATTAAATCTCAACACTAGTCTTGATGTGTGCTTACTGCCATGCCACAGGTGCAGAGCTCAGATCTATATCTGTTTAAAAATAAGTATATGTAGAAGAACATTTCCACAAAACTGGTCCTATTAATTAATTAATTCATTAATTCATTCCCCCACACCTTAATAATCTCTTTTAACATTCTATAAGTAAAATATTGATTCATTAAATTATTTATAAATATATTTAAATGCAGTATATTACATATATAAATAAAATATGCAATTTTGTATTTAAATGAGTTTTATATATATTTTATATATTTTTAAGTTAAATATATTACACATCATTTATTCTACTGTTTTCTTATACACAGTTTTGATTATTTTTGTGGTTTAAAGTTTTAGTAATTTTGTGTTTTTGTCATTTTTGTGTGTGTGTGTGTGTGTGTTTGTTTTTTTTATAAATTTTTATTAAGTTTGTTTTAGTAAACTAAATTTACCTAGGCAACTAGCTGAGATAGTCTTTTTTCAGTTAACATTGATCTTATTTCAAGTAAAAGACAAGTTTTTTGAATGGTGATAATTTTAGTTTCAGTTAACTATAATAACCCTGGCATACTGACAGTTCTGCTTTTTTTCTGGTTTCTTCAGGTTTTCAGTTTTTCGAGGCCAGCGCCAAAGACAACATCAACGTGAAGCAGGTTTTTGAGTGTCTGGTGGATGTGATATGTGAAAAAATGAATGAAAGTATGAACGGAGACGGTCCAGTGTCCAACCACAAAGACTCCAGTCCGCAGGACACGTCCTCTGAGGGACACAGCGGCTGTGCCTGCTAAAACGGACTCAGACAGAGAACTTCCCATCACCTATTCACTACTTTTGGGATAATCTTTGCTTTCCTTCTTTTAACCCAAATAGCATCTGACTGCGCCAGTGATCTACGTGATGCAAACAGCTGGAGATACTGTACTGCACCGCGTTTAGAGGTCCATCCACACCCATTGCTCACACTCTCACCCTGTGCGCCATCTTTTCTCTTTTTCCCTCAAAAAAGACATGTTTCAATGGATCTTTGTGTTTTTAGCACATGTTTGCTATCTCTTCGGATACTGTAACGTCCACAGCCCTGAGCGGACAGCTTCTGTATTGTCTATCTGCATGTCCATCTGCTTTAATTTACACTCCTAACAGCTCATTCGGCACTATTATGGAGATAAATGCACTGTGCTATTCTGATATGTGCGATCATGGGCTGTCGTATAAAACTTGCATGCATCGCACACTCAGAAATATCCACTCAAATCAATGTTTTACTGTTATTCTTTGGTATACGCGTTTTCTTAAATTATAAGATAGCAAATAAACTATCTGCAACTCAAAATAACTGGTATGATGTCACAATTTATAATGTCTTTTTTTTTTTGGGAAAGTACTCAAAGGGTCTTTTTATTCGAAAATGAACATCAGGCCATCCAAGATGCAGATGTAAGGTTTGTTTCTTCATCAGAACAGATTCGGACAGATATGTCATGAAAAGAGGGTCTCTGATTATAAATCACTCATCCTTTGCACAATGTTTGTTTCTTCACTGAGGTTGTGTTGTTATTAAAAACAAAACTCTATTAATGATCTTTTTCTGACTAAATGAGACACCTTGTAACAATGTATGATGTAATATTTTAATAAATAATAAAATAATAATAAAACAAATTATGCAATTATGAAAAGACAATAACAGTTCAATTAAACCTTAAATGTTCAAACTATACAAACTAAAAACTAAACTTCAAACTTTAAATAATTTTTTAAGCATGTTGCCCCCCAAAATTCATCTTTAAATAATTTAGTTTCCAGGTTCCAATTAATTGTTTACTGTATTGTGTATGTATGCATGTGTATCTATAAAAATATATACAGTATATATATAAAAATAAAAAAATTAAGCCATTTTTTTTCATTTTATTTATTTTAGTACACTAAATAATGTACTAAATTAAATAAAAATGAGAAATGTTGAAATTAACTTGAAATGAACATTTACATTTTATTTGTTTGTTTTGTATAAATACAATTTTAAAGGGGGAAAAGTCTTTAATGATCCTAAAATATTTCTTCAGAACATGTTCTTGATCAGTTTCGTGAGATTCACTCATATGCGGTACGGTTCATTCAGCAGCAGTACAGCGGACACAACAGAAAGAGTGTTGGCCATCTGAAACGCCCTCTCGTCTTCTCTATCTCTGTTTTTGCACACTCTCCTGGCTGTCCGTTACGTCCAGTGTTTCTTCTGAACATGTTCTTGATCAGTTTCGTGAGATTCACTCATATGCGGTACGGTTCATTCAGCAGCAGTACAGTGGACACAACAGAAAGAGTGTTGGCCATCTGAAACGCCCTCTCGTCTTCTCTATCTCTGTTTTTGCACACTCTCCTGGCTGTCAGTTACGTCCAGTGTTTCTTCAGAGCAGAACGATAGTGGCCTTGTGTTCTGTACTGAAGCTTTTTTCTGCGTGTTCTTGTCCGTCGGATGATACCAAGCATGTAACCATTCTGTAAACCAGCAGGTTAAACTCGCTTAGATGTCTTTATAAAACCTCTCAACCCTTCCACGCATTATTAAAATACACTCGGTCATATATGTGCATCACAGGTTGATCTGTAAGATATTTTGTTGCTTTCATGTAGCTTTCCTGTCTCTTTATACCAATCTTGTGTTTATCTGATTTTTGTTTCTATTTCAGATTCCTTAAAGGCACTAATTGGGTGCTGTTCATTCAAGGCTGATGGAGCTAAAACAAATTGCATAATATAAATATATTTCTTGCATTTTTAAAGAAAATGTTTGCTTACCTTTTTGCATAACTAAGCTGGTTATGATTATGAAAGGTTTTATCATTGCAAAAATAGTTGCTGGACTTAGCTATCACAAAGTTTAGCCTTAAAATAACTTCCCCAGAATTGACAAGAGAACATGTACACAAGTTGTCACTATACAACTTCACATTTAATGCATGCATTTACACATTATGCATCAAAAGTGTTTTACAATGCATTCAATGCATACTTATAAGCTCTTCAATTCCCTTGGAGTCATATCTATGACTGTGGCATTGCATGCTTTTCATTTTTGAGCTCCAGGAATGCTGTTACTAGGGCATTGCTGGGTGTTTGTTAGGTGGTTGTTTGCTGGTGATTATTATTCGGGTCTCTCTCTCTCTTTACAGTGCTCAGCGTAAATGAGTACACCCCCTTTGAAAAGTAACATTTTAAACAATATCTCAATGAACACAAAAACATTTTCCAAAATGTTGACAAGACTAAGTTTTATATAACATCTGTTTAACTTATAACATGAAAGTAAGGTTAATAATATAACTTAGAGAACAAAATTTTCAGTTTTACTCAAATTAGGGTGATGCAAAAATGAGTACACCCCACTGAAAGTCTCTGGAGCAAAGCTACATTTTAGACTACAAATGTCTAATTTAACAAGAATTCAACCACAAGTGGGTCTAATTATTAATTACACAGGTGACAGTTGACTATAAAAGGGTGTTACTTAAAGAAAACCCCTTCCCATTTCATGCTGTCAGCAATGGCACCACATGGAAGAGAAATGTCACAAAGACCTGAGAAAGAAAATAATTTCTTTGCACAAGGTGAAGGCTACAAGAAGATCAGCAAAGCTTTACTTATCAGTCAGAATACTGTAGCAAAAGTGGTACAAACATTTAAAAAAGATGGAACTGCAACCATCTCACAGAGACGTCCAGGTCGTCCACGGAAGTTAACACCTCGTCAGGAGCGTCTTCTGATGAGAAGGGTTGAAGAAAATCGACATGCAAGTTCACTGCAGTTATCTGAAGAAGTAGAAAGCCAAACTGGGGTGACTATTTCCCGTGACACAATACGGCGTACACTGCAGAGGAATGGCATGCATGGGTGCCGTCCACGAAAGAAGCCTCTCCTAAAGCCCAGGCACAAAAAAGCCCGCCTAGAGTTTGCCAGGGCCCATGCTGACAAAGATGAAGACTACTGGGACTCTATACTATGGAGTGATGAGACCAAGATAAATGTTTTTGGAACTGATGGCTTCAAAACTGTATGGCGTCGCAAAGGTGAGGAATACAAAGAAAAATGCATGGTGCCTACAGTGAAACATGGTGGTGGCAGTGTCCTTATGTGGGGCTGCATGAGTGCTGCTGGTGTCGGGGAGCTGCATTTCATTGATGCATCATGAATTCACAAATGTACTGCTCTATACTGAAAGTGAAGATGCTACCATCACTCCATGCCCTTGGTCGTCGTGCACTTTTCCACATGACAATGATCCTAAACACACATCTAAGGCCACTGTTGGATTTCTGAAGAAGAACAGGGTGAAAGTGATTCAGTGGCCAAGTATGTCTCCTGATCTGAACCCAATCGAACACCTATGGGGAATTCTGAAGAGACAAGTTGAGCATCACTCTCCATCCAGCATCCAATCTCTAAAAGAGGTCATTCTTGAAGAATGGAAAAAGATAGATCTGGCAAAATGTCGCCAACTTGTTCATTCCATGCCTAGAAGACTTGGTGCTGTCATTAAAAATCATGGAGGCCATACAAAGTACTAGATTTAGTAGTTTTTGTTGTGGGGTGTACTCATTTTTGCATCACCCTAATTTGAGTAAAACTGAAAAATGTGTAATCTAAGTTATATTATTAACCTTACTTTCATGTTATAAGTTAAACAGATGTTATATAAAACTTAGTCTTGTCAACATTTTGGAAATGGTTTTTGTGTTAATTGAGATATTGTTTAAAATTTTATTTTCAAAGGGGGTGTACTTATTTACGCTGAGCACTGTATATATAGCTTGGATATCTCATTTACTCTTAAAAAATAAAAGCCCTTTATTGGCACTGATGGTTCCTTGAAGAACCATTTACATTCATTCTGTATATCTTTTAAATCTGATCACTTATAAAATCAAATCAAATCACTTTTATTGTCACATCACCACAGCACTTGTGCCTTGGTGAGTGAAATTCTTGAGACCGTGCTTCAGACTATGCAGAAACAATTTACATATAGACAGTACATACTTACAGACTTATACAGAAGACAATGTGCAATATACACATACATATACTAAGTACATTTTAAGACATACTTACAGTCAGTGTTGGGGAGTAACTAGTTACATGTAACGGAATTACGTAATTTAATTACAAAATTAAAGTAATTGTAATTAGTTACAGTTACTAAGAAAAGATGTGTAATTAAATTACAGTTACTTATGAAAATGTTAAGGATTACAAAGAGGGTTACATCTGATTTTTTTAACACACACTCCCACATACAGATTTAATTTATTTATTTCATAAATTGCAGTGACTGCTCTAAAATATGAAATACCAATGTTTCAGAAGTCTATAACATGCTTATCCAATAAGTCTTAAATTCCTATATGGGTTTATGTATATGTTTTTTTTTTAAGATAAAACTATATGGGTTTTATGTATATTTTTTTTAAGATTAAGTTTTTTTCGAAGGCATCATTAGATTCCAGTGTTTCCTGTCATAGCTATGCAAAGATTTGATTTCAAAATCAGTATCATAGCTATTAAAATATTAAAATATTTCTTGTTATGATTTTAAATCTGTATTTAACCTCATAATGATTTTGAAAGTAAGTCTGATTTTGAGGTGGCTGTGCTTCAAAGAGGGACATCAGATGCCCATTTTCCACAAGTGGGTATGATTCTTTAGGGTAATCTTGAAATGGTTCTCGGTGGGCGTGTAAAAGAACACAGCGACTCGTTTTCGGTGCATATCTCTTTACATGTTAATGAGCTCTGCTCACCCCGCCCTCTCTTCTGTGGAAGAGCAAAGGCGATTTGCAGATAATCATAAAAAAATATAAAGTGTCAAACTTACTTCTTCTGGATGTGTAGCTGGATCACGAACAATGGTTGCTGATCCATCCTTTAGTTTGAGTTTGAACTTTTTAACAAAACTTACCTTGAATTGTCCCTCATTCAGAAAGCTGGAGTAAAATGAGTCTGGAGTAAAATGATTTACGCTAATTTAGTGAAAGTGAAGTGACGTGTGGCCAGACATAAACTAATTTAGTGAAAGTGAAGTGACGTGTGGCCAAGTATGGTGACCCATACTCAGAATTTGTGCTCTGCATTTAACCCATCCAAGTGAACACACACACACACGTGAACACACACACACACCATGAACACACACACACACCGGTGAACACACACACCGGAGCAGTGGGCAGCCTTTTATGCTGCGGCGCCCGGGGAGCAGTTGGGGATTCGGTGCCTTGCTCAAGGGCTCAAGGGTTTCACCCTTAAGTCGTGGTATTGAGGAGGAGAGAGAGAGTGCTGGTTATTCACTACAAAATCAAAATGGCTTGATAATTGAGACTGTTTAGGTTATCATCATTCCAAAAAATCTTTTGGGGGGATTGAAAAAGGAGTTCATTTTTACCTTTTGGGGGGATTGAAAAATTGTGGGTGATTGTGTCACACACTGCAAAGACATATTTATATGCAAATGAAGATATTTTGCATCCACTGTCTCCTTTAAAATTATAATATTATCTTAAAATTATAATATTATCTTAATTCAAGTGATGAAGGATTTGGAAAGTCTGACAAGTGATGAAGGATTTGGAAAGTAATCAGTATTAGTGTTGAGCACTACTGTAAGGTTAACCATGCCTGGTTTACATGTTTAAAAATGATTGACAGTTGAAAACATTAGAATTTAGAAAAGTAATCAAAAAGTAATCAAATGTAATCAGTTACTTTACTTTTATAAAGTAATTGAAAAGTTACACTACTTTTACATTTTAAGTAGGGTAACTTGTAATCTGTAACCTATTACATTTCCAAAGTAACCTTCCCAACACTGCTTACAGTTATCAATACACATTACACAGTATGTACACATTCTACATTATGTACACATATATACACACACAATATGCGAAGGTGCAGCAGATTATACATAGGCCGGATACTCAATGTCATGGATGTGCATTGGATGGTATCCAGTGGTAGCAGATAGATTGTTGTGTTAGTGCAGTGTGTGTGTGTAGTCCAGTTGAACTGTGTTAAAGTGCAGTGCATGGCATATTGTAAAGTGAGAGTGTGCTGTAGGCTGTATTAGTTTTTGCTGTTCATTAGCCTGATAGCCTGAGGGAAAAAGCTATCCCTCAGTCGGCTAGTGCGGGATCGGATGCTGCGGAGACGTCTTCCTGAGGGCAGCAGAGAGAGCAGTCTGTGGGACGGGTGGCTGGAGTCCTTGATGATCCTCCGGGCTTTCCTTGTACACCGCCTGGTGTAGATGTCCTGGAGGGAGGGAAGCTCACCTCCAACAATGTGGCGGGCAGTTCGCACGACTCGTTGCAGAGCTTTGCGGTTGCCAGCGGTTCTGTTTCCAAACCAGGCGGTGATGCAGCCGGTCAGGATGCTCTCCACAGTGCAGGTCTAGAAGGATCTGAGGATGCTGGGGCTCGTTCACATAGGTGTGTGTTCTCTGCTCTGTCTCCTGAAATCCACCACCAGCTCCTTGGTCTTGTTGATGTTGAGTGAGAGGTGGTTCTCCTGACACCATTTAGTCAGGGTACTCACCGTTGTGTCATCAGCAAATTTGACGATGACGTTGGAGCTGTTTGTGGCTGTACAGTCGTGTGTGTACAGGGAGTACATGAGTGGGCTGAGGACGCAGCCCTGCGGTGCACCAGTGTTGATGACCAGGGGAGATGAGGTGTTGTTGCCCATTCTGACCACCTGACTTCAGGAAGTCCAGGATCCAGCTGCACAGAGATCTGTTCAGTCCCAGAGTCTGGAGCTTTGCAACCAGTGTGGCAGGCACTATGGTGTTAAATGCTGAGCTGTAGTCCACAAACAGCCTTCTCGCATAGGTGTTCTTATTTTCCAGGTGGGAGAGAGCAGTGTGCAGGGTGAAGGCAATAGCATCGTCTGTGGAACGGTTACTGCGGTATGCAAATTTTAGTGGGTCCAGTGAAGCAGGCAGCACAGAGCAGATGTATTCTCTGACGAGCTTCTCAAAACACTTGCTGAAGATGGGGGTCAGAGCAACGGGCCTCCAGTCATTCAAGCATGTGATTTTATTTTTCTTTGGTATGGGCACAATGGTGGATTTTTTGAAGCATGAGGGAACCACAGACCGAGAGAGGGACAGATTGAAAATGGTGGCACCTTTGAAGTTCACCACATTTGTAAAATTGTTTTCTTGGGACCTAAGGTGAAAACTTGATGGCAGTTGTGTTCCAGTACCTAAAAAGGTACCTCTAAAACATCTAAAAAAAAGACTCTAGTTGTCTTTAAACAAAAATGAAAGTGACTTTGTGTGAGTCAATAGCATCTGTAATTTATGACTTTATACCCATAGCTCTGCCAATTCCTCTGCTTTTATCTGTGTACCCAGAAAACAACGACAAAGGTGCTTCCTGAATTTCATTTTCCTGTTACACACCACTGACCCACATCCTCCAGAGCCAGAGGAAATACATGCACCGTTGACCTGAGTCTCACCTGTTTGTTTTTACAGTATCTACAATTGCTTTTAATAAGACAATGCAAAATCTCATATCTGAACTGTAAAAACAACAACAACAAAAAATATATATATTTCTTTAATGCAAGAGCAGTTGAATAGTAAACATATCTGTCAGCTCCATATGCCAAATATAGTATGTGTGTTTCTAGAAACTGTTTCTAGGAATTCGGTAGGAGAGATACTCGTCACATTATGCAATGAAACATACACTCTAACAAAGTAGATATCAGTAAAAACAATGCTGCAATAAGCTAAAGAAAGGATTAATATGTGACTCTGGACCACAAAACCAGTCTTAAGTTGCTGGGGTATATTTGTAGTAATAGCCAAAAATACATGGTATGGGTCAAAATTATAAATTTTTCTTTTATGCTAAAAATCATTAGGATATTAAGTAAAGATCATGTTCCATGAAGATATTTTGTATATTTCTTACCGTAAATATATTACAACGTATTTTTTGATTAGTAATATGCATTGCTAAGAACTTCATATGGACAACTTTAAAGGCAATTTTCTCAGTATTTAGATATTTTTGCACCCTCATATTCCAGATTTTCAAATAGTTGTATCTCGGCCAAATATTGTTCGATCATAACAAACCACACATCAATGGAAAGCTTATTTATTCAGATCTCAGATTGTGTGTAAATCTCAATTTCGAAAAATTGAGACTTATGACTGGTTTTGTGGTCCATGGTCACATATGTGGTTCACGAGTTCACCCTTACATCTAATCTGATAGCAAATAGTAAGCATATTTTGGCATGCTGTCCTGGGGGAGGGCTCCGAGCCCGGAATATAGCCCGAACCCAGATAACTCCCCCTATCCCTAATATGGGATGAAAATAGATTAGGAGTGAGGAATTGGGGTGGAGGAAGGATGCCAGAAAGCTATACGTATTGTGCTAGTTAGGATGGTTAGCTAAACGAGTTACACATGTGCCAAATTGGTTGATTATCTGATCGAGCTCCTCCCGAACCTTGTTAATAAAACATCATGTATATCTAGAGGTAACTAGACATTTAAAATTATTACACATTCTTACGATGGTAAAACTGTGTTTTTACACGTACTAAAGAAACGTGGCGAAAACTGACACTTAACATGGTGACATGTACAAAAGAAACAAGTTAAAAATTGCCGTGTTAAAGCAGACAAATTGCATGTGTTGACATGGTCAAATTTCACAACTTTTGGCCCCGTCTGTCTTCCATATTGTTGCACATTAATTCCTGGCAATGACAAGGGTGGAGGGTTAATTGATGAGAGAACGGCCATGTGTTATAAACAGGATAAGAAATACCGTTAAATTGAACTTAAGCAATGCTGTACAAAAGGAAACTGAATTTGTAGATGTGTTTGAAGTAGCAAAATTCATGATGTATTGATGGTTTGATAAATGGTTTTGCTCTAATAAGCGTAGAAAATACTACAAGTGTTCTGTACTCTTCGTTCAGAGTGAAGCCCTAAACCATAAATGATTTAAAGCAGCCCTTATTAATATTATTTCAAGGCTTCACTCTCTCTCTCTCTCTCTCTCTCTCTCTCTCTCTCTCTCTCTCTCTCTCTCTCTCTCTCTCTCTCTCTCTCTCTCTCTCTCTCTCTCTCCATTTGTCTCTCAAACGAATGCACTTCATGAACTTCCT
Source organism: Ptychobarbus kaznakovi (assembly GCA_027422405.1). Classification (NCBI taxonomy): domain Eukaryota; kingdom Metazoa; phylum Chordata; class Actinopteri; order Cypriniformes; family Cyprinidae; genus Ptychobarbus; species Ptychobarbus kaznakovi. The sequence continues at coordinate 19,228,759 of CM049807.1, forward strand.
CTTTTACACACACACACACACACACACACACACATGTTGGTTTTTATGGTTTACGGGGACTTTCCATAGGCGTAATGGTTTTTATACTGTACAAACCGTATGTGCTATTGCCCTACACCTACCCTACACCTAAACTTAGCCCTCACAGGAGACGGTGCATTTCTATTTTCCCTCAAAAAAACTCACTCTGTATGATTTATAAGCGTTTTAAATTATGGGGACACTGAAAATGTCCTCATAAATCACCTTCTCCTTGTAATACCTATGTCATACCCATGTCATTATACAAATTTGTGTCCTCATAAACCACATAAACATGCCCACACACACACACACACACACACACACACACACACACACAGAGAGAGAGAGAGAGACAGACACACTGTGCTGATAATGTTTTGGGGTGAGAAACTGAAACCACCCCTAGATAGCTAGAAAAATACGTATGCACATCTTACATCGTATTAACAGTTAAGGTAACATATAACTCTTGAATACTTTGATTGAGTGTCCGAGACATCCGGATAAATATATATAAATATGACCTATCTTCCTGAATAGAATTGAGAATGTGTTAGTGCTCCAAATCTTCATGTCTGCTCATTCTCCCAGGTCTGCGCAGCTGCACTGGGGTTGATGACAGGGATAAACAACAGACAGGAGAAACTTTTTAATTGAATTAATCTAACACTAAGATTACTGGACAATGTTGATTTCAGATTTTCTACTTCAAAATATTGTTTAATTTGTGTTATCAATTCTTTGTAAATATTTGTCTGAAATTAGTTTTACACCAGTTCTATTCCGTGTATTTTTGAAGAGCATTTTGCATTGAGGTGTAAATTGGTTTTGAGTTCATTAAAGGACCAAAATTGGGTCATTTCTGTTAAATGCACATCAAACTAATTCTTTATTAAAAAGACAAAGTCCTTGCATGATTAAAACAATCTGTGGGCCTAATCGGGTGTCACATTTCCTAACTTAACAATGTGTCCCGGGGTGAAATAACGGCACAGTCCTGTCGCAGTGATAATGGACAGTGAGCTGCAGGCAGACTGGATCGGGTCATGATGCTTGTGCTTATCTGTGCGTAAGAGGAGCTCGGGGCTGTGCTGATAACACAGGTTGAGCATAAAAAACAAGAGTGTTAGGCTGTGATAAAAAGAGCCGGTTACAGTGTGCAGAACAACACCAGTGCAGTTTGCACACTTAAAAACTCTTACAACTGAACACCTGTTGACTGCACTTCACATAATGAACATGCATCAGTGACTAAAAGTGTTTTAGACCCCTAAAAGTATCACATTATTTCCTGCTCCAGCCTCAAGGTTGGACATCATGTAATGTTTGCCTATCTTAAGAGTGAAGACTGAGCGCTTCAAACACTTACGACAGCATGTCCTCACTCAGGCTCCTCCCAGTAAACAACACTTTTGTGTGCTCCACCTCCAAATAGTAAAAGAGTAAACACACATAGTGAACACACTATCAGCTTATCAGATGAGATGCACGTAACTGTTCATGCTGTCCGCAAAACAATTTGGATGAAAAGCCAAACTGGAAGAGGATACTCCTTTCGGCACCGTTATGCTGAGCAGTGATGCATTTGTAATATACATGGATGACAAAAATGAGGAGTAACAGATTGAAAATAGTTTTCATGTTGTGTCTTGCTTCCGTCACTACAGGAGGACAATACTTTGAAAGTAAAGGTAAGAAAAGCGACTCTTTCTTTCAAATGTCTTTCAGTTGTTTTTAAGTATGAAGTTACATGCATATTTCATGACTTTCTCAATTTAAAACAAAAATTGTGGAAGTATAATTCAAAACAGTATGTACAATACACTGCTTTTGTTATCAATATACCGTATCTAAAGCTCACCAAGGCTGCAATTATTTGATCAAAAATATAGAACAAACTGTAAAATATTATTACAATTTAAAGTAACCATTTTCTATTGTAATATATTTTAAAATGTAGTTTATTTCTGTGATGCAAAGCTGTATTTCTAGCATCGTTGCGCCAGTCTTAAGTGTCACATGCAAAGCAGAAAGCATCTTGAAGTCTTAATGTTGATTTATCTCAATAAATTGATTTGCTTCATAGATACATTCAAAACTTTAAGTAAACATTATTCAGAAAGTATGAACTGAAAAAGTGACAGTTATATATCACAAACTGATAAATGAAGAATCCTGCTCTGCTGCTTGAATCCTTGTGAACTGCTTCTACATAAATATGATCAAAACATTGATTGTTGCACAAGTCCTGAAATAATGAAACAATCAACCAATGAGACCCTTAGTCAATATTAATGAGCATTGCAAGTCTGTGTCTCTTGGGTTGAATCTCTTGGGTTAGCAGTCATTTAAAGGCAATGACTATCACATGTCAGTACGTGACTATTTACAAAGAACAGGGATCTATCAAAGTCAGGGATATCAAAGTCTGATCGTGTTTGTGGAAGTGAATCATCACGAATGAAGGAGATTACGGGCGTTGAAGAGTTGATGTTGCTCATCAGGCTAGTTAGAGGTTATCTCTAACCATCTCTAAAGAGTTTGGACTCCACAAATCCACAGTCAGACAGACTGTGTACAAATGGAGGAAATTCATGCCACTGTTACCTTCCCCAAACGTGGTCGACCAACAAAGATCACTCTAAAGCAGAACGTGTAATAGTCTGCGAGGTTGGTAACTTCTAAGCAACTAAAGGCCTTTCTCACATTAGCTAATGTTAATGTTCATGAGCCCAGCATCAGGAGAACACTGAGCAACATGGTGTGCTTGGAAGAAAGACACTGTTCTCCAAAAAGAAAAGTGCTTGCTGAAGATCATGTGGACAAGCCGGAGGACTATTGGAGAAAGGTTTAATGGATGGATGAAACCAAAATAGAACTTATTGGTTTAAATTACAAGTTATTATGTTATATTATATTTATGTTGAATCTTATCCCATCTGTGAAACATGGTGGTGGTAGTATCATGGCTTGAGTCTCAAGAGAACGTGGGTCATGCAGCAAATCAACAACCCCAAGAACACAAGTTATTCTACCAAAGAATGATTGAGTCAAAGTCCAGACCTTACTCCAATTAAAATCTTGTGGAAGGACCTAAGCAGGCAGTTCATCGGAGGAAACCCACCGACATCACAGAGTTTAAGTGCTTCTGCACTAAGGAACGGGCTAAAACTCCTACATGTTATTGTTCAAGACTGATCAGCATTTACAAGAAACTCCACCTTCAGTTACTGCAGCAAAAGGCGGGTCACACCAGATACCGAAACAAACGTTCACATACTTTTGCAACACACAGATATGCAACACTGGATCATTTTAAATTTTCTCAATAAATAATAAATGACAAAGAAAATATTTTTCTCTCACTTGATTCGGTTCAGGATATGAAAATCTGATGATGTTTTGGGTCATATATATGCAGAAATATAGAAAATTCTAAAGGGTTCACAAACTTTCAAGCAGCACTGTATATAATGGTCATTTCACAAAAACATTAAGCAGCAAAAGTGATAGTAAAAACCAATGCTATGTAACTGAGCTCCAAAGAACAGAATAATTGCATGTTTTAAATTGAGAAAGTCATGAAATATGCAACTTTTTTATATGATAATATAATTATAATGATTAAAAATCATTATATTTAAAAAATGCTAAATCTAAAATAAGAAAAAAAAATGTGTTGACCTGTGCTTTGTGTACTTTTGCATATTAGAAAATAAATTGTCTTTGAGTAATGCTTGCAAAATAACTTGCTATGTTTGTTCAGTGGCCCAGTTACTCCAAGACGAAACCGAGGATATTAAATGCTTTGTGGAGGAAAAGGATCTCACATGCTTTTGGGAAGACGAGGAAGAGAGGAATAATTCACACGATCAATATACCTTCACGTATTCATTCGAGTAAGTAATTGATTTGAGACCCAAAGCTAAAATGAAACTTTGTTTTTTCAAAATTATCCTTAGAATCTGATCAATATAATACTGTCTCTTTAAAGACAGAATAGAACGTTTTTCATGTCCTTTTAGTTCAGTTGTCCTGTCAAAATATCAAATGATGCAATTTCTTCTTTTCATATGTTTTTAGGAATAAGAACAAGATGGCTTGTGCGGTTTCATCTCTGTCTTTACTGGCCAGTAACAAAAGCGTCCTCTTCAGCATACTGCCCAAACCCCCCCTCTTCACGACTATTAATGTGCAGGTTCTTCGTGATGGCCGGAGGCTCTACAGTCGTAGCCTAAACGCTGAGAATTTATGTAAGTCTTTGAAAGCTTTACAAAAGAAATCAAATGAAGAAATCCTCACTAAGCAGCATGCAGACACAGTGATGGGTATATATGACTAAATGTAATCTGGATCATCAGATTCCAAAAAATGAACTACTTGTAATTATATTTTATGATGGTTTAAAATACTCATAATCAGGTTACAGTTACTTTTTATGGATTACAAGACCACATTTTGAATAATTCATAATTTGTTTATTTTCTATGTTTATTTTTTTTCATTGACAAGCAGGTAAATAGCTTATTATTTTAAGCACTAGCTTTTCATCAACTCACAAAACCACAAAATCCTTCACTAACCCCAATTTGGGAAACCCTGATGTAATGTAAAGATTAATACAGTTCATGTGGTTGGTAACAAAGAATGGATGATCTTTTCTTTCTCTTTGTATTTTACATTAACATGGTACAAAACGATATCAAATCTATGTGATAAATGAGCTAGGTCAAAACGAATTAAAAGGTCATCCGAATAGATTATCTAAAACGTGAAATCGAATATATTTTGTTACTAAATGCAATGTTCATGTAATTGGTAATGGAGTACATTTGTAAGTAATCTACCCAGCACTCTGCCCTCAGTCGTCTACATATAAGATGTTTTACAATGCCTTTCCTCACAGATTTTCTCGATCCTCCCCGAAACCTCACGGTCATGAGCTCAGGGAAGGAAGGGCAGTTGAACGTGAGCTGGTGGCCTCCTCCAGTCAAATACTTGTATGACAGTGTGATATATGAGGTCAGATACGCAGTGGAAGGAAGTAACATGGGCAAGGTATTGCACTTCATGAACCGTTAGCACTACTTGAATGAGCTTCTTGTTCAAACTCACCGGTGAATTATGTTATGAAGGTGGAGGTCATTAAGGTCAGCACAATGCTGGTTTTGCGTGGCTTACAGTCCGACACCAGATACAAGGTGTGGATCCGTACCAAACCTGATGGTGTTTCCTACAAAGGCTACTGGAGTGCTTGGACCGAGCCTGTGTTTGGAGTTACTCCGCCAAGCGGTACGTGCTTTTAAATGCTCTCTGGAAGTACAATCAACAATTAAATCATATCAAATCAAGTTTTTTATATAGGCTATATAACGCGTTTTAGCTTTACAGAAATTTACAGTTAATATTTATTATAAATTCATATCTTCATGCCGTATAATCACTTATAGCAAATTAGAGCTGGGCAATAGGCCTAATATTGTTTACATTTTTGCAAGGATACAATCAATCAAGCAGTTTTTTTAATGCAAATTGTTTTTAATGAAGTAGGCCTATGAAGACATTGAATGGTGATGCAAATTCAAGTTAATTCTAGTTAGGAAGTAAACATTTCTATGGTAAAACAGTTGTCGCATATTTAAATGTGTCGCTACTTCCAGCTTACCTCGCTCTCTTGCAACACACTGGAATTTGCGCTCTGATTCTGTGAACAGTAAACCCCACCTACTTTGATTTGACATCGACAAATAATAATTACAATAATTATCAGACCTCTACGGAAGACCGATCATGTTTGTTTCTCTCTTTTTCTAACAGACGTGGATCCGCTGATCGTGTTACTGGTTCTTTTCATCGTACTGATCCTCTGCCTGCTGTCTCTGACTGTGTTTCTGTCCCAGCACAAGTCAGTTTTCATGAGCACACACCATCTAAATAAGGACAAATGTTTATATTCTAACTATTATGAGGGACACTATTGTCCTTGAATCATAGTTCAGTAAAGGCTGATTAAGGTTGGCTGTGCATGTATGGCTGGACAAAGAAACCTTTAGGCTACTGAAACAACTGCATGTTATGTAACTGTGGAAACTTTATATTTCATGCATTACATTTACAGACTTTACTGTCTGTTGGGAAATATTAATCAGTTTCTGTGCGCTTCACAGGTTTCTTCTTAAGAAACTCTGGCCTGACATCCCAACACCAGAGCACAAGTTTCCTGGTCTTTTTACTGTCTACAAAGGGGATTTTAAGGTAATTTATTCAATGTCAATATGGGTATCATTTACAATAGGTATCATAAGCAAAGTATGCTTAATAGTTTAACCAAAATTATGAGTGTTGAATAAACAAATATTTTTTGAAAGGAATGAATACTTTCATTCAGCAAGGATGCATTACTTTTATCAAAAGTTCAATTCAGTTCAAGTGTATTTGTATAGCGCTTTTCATGATACAAATCGTTGCAAATCAGCTTCACAGAAAATTAAAGTTTCTACATTATATTTAAGAGTAGCTTATCAGTGGTGACCAGTGCTTGAAGTGGAAAAAAAGAAAAGCCGGTACTCAACCCCCCCCCCCTATTTAATTATTTATTTATTTACTTATATTAAATAAATAAGTATTTTTTAATAATTCACAATGTATGTATAGTGCCACAATCAATCAATCAATAATTAAATAAAAGTTTTCAGTACAAATTAGCACAAGTCAAGCTGCAATACCAAACAGGACCACAGGGAGACGCCAAAGACCACTAAATCGCCTGCCTTTAATATACGCTTCCATTCAGAATCACTAAATCTCTGACCACCGCATAATCAGCGTTCATTATAAACACTCTTGCTTTTAAGCCAAATAAACGCTGAAAATAATAATTTTACTGACATCTGGACGTAAGTCACTATTCTCTCTGTAATCGCTGATGAAATCGGCCATGTTTTCTCTGCATTAGCGCTGTTTTGAGCTTACTGTTCGAGTTCGTTCACTGAATCCTTGGACTTTCCAGGAGTTTACGCTTTAAAATGATGTGATTGCAAAAGCCTGCTTCTTTTCATTTTAAGATATGATTTTCGTTATAAAGTACTGATTCAAATTAATAATCAATAATTAATGATTATTCTACAACTCCGCACGTCTCCCCCGACACCGCCTCCCCTTCTCGCGCACCACACAATGAAGTAGAATGACTCTGCTTGCGTTCATTCACGTGATGGGTCGAGATGAGAGGTGATCCCGCCTGGGTAGTGTGCTTTACATAGTTTCTATATCATTTCAAATAATATATGGAATCATATAGCCTAATCACCCAGACCCTGACGATTTTACTCTGAGTACCGGCAACATGTCAGAAGTGCCGGTACGCACAAAAAAGTGCAGGTACTCTAAAGGCTAAAATATAGAAGTGCCGGTATTGCTACCGGTGCGTACCGGCCCATTTCAAGCACTGGTGGTGACTATGTAAAATTGTCCATATGGCAGCAATGTACAGTAAAATTCATGCAGTTAGTTAATGACATATGATCAAACAGATGGAGAACACTTATTAACAGCAATGAAAACATGTTGCGATTAAACTTCTAGCCAAATTTGGTAGTTTTGTATGTTGTCTGAGGGTTGGCATCATCTGAGGTCCTCCGTCTCTTCTCAGGTGTTCGGTCTTCTCAAATCTTTGTAAGGGTTGATTCAGACTGAAGCTTGTGTAATTCCTAGGCATCCCGTGGCAGAAACAGAGAAGCAAATAGAAAAAAAATTGCGTAGCTGCTGTTCAAAATATAATCTAGTCCAGTCTAGAATGCATGAACTAGTTTTTCTGCATCAGAAACACTTAACATGTTCCATAGCTTGGCAATGTTTCTAAAATGGAAGAATGCTGTTTTTGTAACATGGGAAATATGATTTTCAAAAGATAAGTTGCTGTCTAATATAACACCCAAGGGGGGCAGTCGTGGCCTAATGGATAGAGTCGGACCTGTAACCCAAATGTTGTGGGTTCGAGTCTCAGGTCCGGCAGGGATTGTAGGTGGGGGGGTGAATGTCCAGCGCTCTCTCCTCCTTCAATACCACGACTGAGGTGAGACCCTTGAGCAAGGCACCGAACCCCCAACTGCTCCCCGGTTCACGTGTGTGTGTGTGTGTGTGTGTGTGTGTGTGTGTGTGTGTGTGTGTGTGTGTGTGTGTGTGTGTGTGTGTGTGTGTGTGTGTGTGTGTGTGTGTGTGTGTGTGTGTGTGTGTGTGTGTGTGTGTGTGTGTGTGTGTGTGTGTGTGTGTGTGTGTGTGTGTGTGTGTGTGTGTGTGTGTGTGTGTGTGTGTGTGTTCACTGCTGTGTGTGTGTGCACATGGATGAGTTAAATCCAGTATGGGTAACCATACTTGGCCACACGTCACCTCCTTTCCTTTCCTTTTTCACATTTTTGACTGTAGATGAAGTAACAGTACATCCGTCTAGATTCAAAGTGTCATCTAAGAGATTCAGTGTAATATTTTTCTTCTTTCTAAGTATAGACAGTTTACTGTTACAAAAGTGACAGTAATGGCATTTATAATGTTACAAAAAAATTCTATTTGAAATAAATGCTGTTCTTTTAAACTTTCTATTCATCAAAGAATCCTGGAAAAAACGATTATAGTTTCCACAGAAAAATATAAGGCAGTACAACTGTTTTCAACATTGATAATAATATGAATAAATGTCTCTTGACCTCATTGGCATGTTATAATGATTTCTGAAGGATCATGTGATGCTGAAGACTGGAGTAATGATGCTGAAAATTCAGCATTTAATTTCAGCATTAAATTACATTTTAGAACAGAAAATAGTTATTTTAATTTTCAATAATATTTCACAATATTACTGTTTTTGCTGTGAACATAGTTACTAGCCAATTTCAAAATAGCCAAATAATAGCTTATTGAATATCCAGGTTGATATCAGCCTTTAATAACATAAGCCACAATCCAACCTCTTACATTTACATTTAGTGATTTAGCACACATATTTATCCAACGCGACTTACAAATGAGGACGATAGAAGCAATCAAACACAAAAAGAGCGATAATAAGCAAGTGCAATGACAAGTCTCGGTTAGCCTAACACAGAACAAATACCAAGTTTTTATATATATATATAATAAATTAAAAGAAAAAAGTAGATAGAATAGAAAAAGAATAGGGAACGCTAGCGTTAGAGGGTCTTTTTATAATAACTACAAAGAAAACAGGATACAGAAAGCTAGTGTTAGAGGCCTTATTAAAGAAAACAAGCAGTTAGAAAATTAACAGAGAGTGGTAGAGTTAGAGAGTCAAAAAAGATGGAAGAGATGTGTTTAAAAGCAGTGTTTTAACCAATACAATAAATTACAGTTAATAAATAAATAGGCCTACATTCTTAGTCAAGTCAATGAAGGACAATATTTGCTGTGTGCTTTGGTAAAGCTGATTGGAACGGAAAATCCACTGAAAAAGAGATCACTGCAAATATGTTTAGCAATGAACAGTTTTGTGTTTCTTCTGCCCTCAGGAGTGGATGAGCCAAAATAATGGCTACATGTGGGGCAGATCAGTCCATGTGTACACAGAGGAGCTTCTTTCACCGCTGGAGGTTTTATCCGAGGTTTCCCTGACCAGCCACGGCACGTCCCAGAGAGAGGAGAGGAAACCTGCGGAGGAGGAAGAGGAGAGGGAGAGCGAGCGTTCGGACTCGGGGTTAACGGACAGATGGCGAGAACCTCCTCAAGCTCACTGGCTCATGGAGCAATTGAGGGCTCTTCAAGAAAACCCAGAATCTCGTCCCCAGTCATCGTTACTGCAGTCACACGACACCTACGTCACCCTCAATCAAGGAGACATCGAGCAGCAGGTGGACGATGTCTTTGAGGAGACGTTACCGCTCCAGACACTCTTCAGCACCGCAGGAACGTCGTCCTTGAGCACCTCGCACTCCGACCTCGGCTCCCTGCTGCAGAGCTCAGGTTCGGGCAGACTGTCGTCGCAATCCAGCTTTGAGTATCCCAACCACACCTGGCCCCCCAAAGGGCCGGGATACGCCTACATGGCGGTCGCAGACTCAGGGGTCTCTATGGAATACAGCCCGATGAGCTCCAGCAGGATCGCAGAGCTCGGGAGACACAGTATGTACACAAATGATTACAAAAATGAGATTGTCCAGTGGCCACTCTCTGGTCAATACGTCAAATCTGGATCAGAGTCATACACGGGTGCCGTTTGGTAAACCTGCAATACCCAGGGGTATTACAATCAAAAATTGAATACTCGTTCATCATTTGCTCACCTTCATGTCATCAAACCTGTATGACTTTCTTTCTTCAGTGGAACATAAAAGAAGATGAAGAATGTTGGTCACTGACTTCAATTGTTTTCCATCTATACAAAAGTAAAAAAGAACCAATATGTACAGGACATGATCTGGATACCACTACTACTAATTCACATCAGGATCTTACTGATGTTTCTGTGTGAGACAGGACGTTTAAGGACATATGAAAACACTAGGATATAAAAACAAACTGCATCAGATAAAATAAGCTAACATGTATAGCATTACTATGGCAGCTGTTGATGAAACATTTGTGTACAGTATACCACTATTTTTTTATCTTTAATTATGACTACATTTATTGGTGGCACTTTCCACAAATCAGGTTTATTTAGCTGTCCCGTTACTTTTTTTTCTGTAGTGAGAAATATTGAATAATTTGGATTATTTGTTTTTATTTTAAGCCTCTTTGTGGAAAGTGCCTGATGGCAGTTCATATTTCATTCTGTTTTGGGTTTACCAAGTCTGAATCTGTCTTGGTAAATTGTACATAATATATTTTTTGAAATGTAAATAACAGTTTTCTATTCTGTTTTTGTGGTTTAAGTAAATATGTATCTTTCAGATCTGTAAAATGTTAAAACCTAGAGGAGGACGTCAGACTTAACCATTAGGCCTTCTTTTTAGGCTCCTTCATGTATAGGTCACATGAGGGATAATTCATCCATCCATCCTTAGTTCTTCTGGTGCATTCTGGGAATGCTTGTATGGTTGATTTGGAACAGACCATTTCTCTGAAATTCACCATGACATTATTGACATTTGCAATTCACTTTTCTTTCAGAGTGAAACAGAACATGTAGGGAGACCTGATTAGATCGAGAACAGTGGGCGTTTCATACGAGCGTTTGCAGTTGATTATGGAGGACTACACCCTTAAAACACCACTAGTACCCGATAGTTGAAACTTAACCCACTTTGTGGACAATAACCAAAAAAAGAAAGTTTTTACTTTTGCTAAAATATTACTGACATTGTTTCATTCTGTTAAATACGTGCACTGATGAATCATTCGCAATAATGTGTATTAAGGTTAATTTGTACATTTGTTTGTAATATGCAGTGTGGTCATTTTACTGTACAGAAACTTCCAGCGTCAGTTTTACTTTGGTTTGTCGTCTTTCTTTATGTTTTCTGTTTTATGTAATCCATAAGGTTAAACCAAATGTGTTGAATTTGTGAACAACTATGAGTTAACTGCGGTAAATTGGCAATAGCATTTTTAGTATAGATATGTATGCCATTTCTTTGACGTGTAGTCCTGTCTATCCAATGCTACAATCACTGAGTGTTTTATTTCATAATTGCATTGGTAACAAGATTGAAAGCCTATGAATTAATCCTTTTCTAAATAACTACTTGTTTTCTATCCGCAATAAAGCTCCTATTTTTTTCTAGAAAGAAAAGCATTTTTATTTATAGCATAAGCAGACGGGATCCCACCCAGCAAAGTCTTCTCATTTCCCCTTTTTATGTTCTCTGTGTTAGTGTGATAGTTCACTCAAAACGTAATGACGGACTCTCTTTTGTATAACCTTTCCTCTAGTGTAGCCCAATTTCAGAGACATCAGAAATCAGCACATTTCCAAACGGTCTTTTTTGCACCAACTTGTACAAAAACAATTTGCATTGCATTTGCAGATAGTTGAGCCCTTGAGAAGGTGATTCAAAAAGCGACTCCTAACAGGTGACTGAACTGATTGAAACAGCTGGTAACTCATGTTTAATTAGGAAAAAAACTAAACGAAAAACGCAACGTAATCAAAAGGAAACGAATAACAGTCTGTAAATAAAATGTAAAGTAGACGTACAACAAATAAATGCTGAGATTTGTTTGATACTTAACAAATATGCAAACTTTAAATTCACATTAAATTGTAGTTTTTAACATTGTCAATGCTATATAAATTCTACAAGTATGGTTGATCTGTATTTAGTCAAGAAAAGTTTACGTTCCTTTGTCAAAATCACAAATAAACATTCACATTTCTGATCAGGTATGGCTTGTCAAACTGACAAATCGAAATATGCTGTATTGTAATATAAACTTGTATTAGTTGTCTCCACATCTCTCATTTTCCTGTTTGCTTTTCTCTGGCTGGTCCACAATCTGCTGTTCCCCACTGAAGACTGGTCTGAACTCCAGAGCACCTCCTGCTTGCAGCACCATGTGCCACTGCTGTACCAGCGAAGGACACATGACTGACAGATACACCTGCCACTCGTTCAGCCCCGCCTCCTTGTCACGCTTCACCTCCTCTAACGTGCACCTCACCTGCAGGTAACGGTCCAGCACAGAGAGGAGAAGCTCAGGTGCAAGCGCTTCACTGTCCCGGCTGCCTTCACATTCAGACTGACAGGAGACCATGACTCTGCACAGGCCCTGGCCGGCTGATCTCTTCTGCAGGATCTGGGAGAGAAAAGCAGCAGTGTCGTGTAGGAGGGCCGCCACGTGGGCCACAGGGCTCAGGTCATCCTGTAGGGGTCCAACTCGAGACCCGTGCAAATAATGATCCAGACCGTCCACAATAATCAGAGAGGGAGGAGACGCGGCCTCAGACACCAGCTCATGAAGGGATGCTATATCTTCAACAAGCTCCACCAAAGTCTTCACATACACAAACTTGACATTCTGTGAATGAACATGCATTTATTAAAAAATATATATTTGCCATTTTAATCTCTTTCTGATTTTAAAATCAATATTAACCCTGCATCAGGTGTGTAACATTAACATTGTCTGAGATAGGAAATAAGTCCAATATTATTAGTCAAATATACTGTATATATATATATATGTGTATATATGTATATGTGTGTGCTGTCAAACGATTAATCGCATCCAAAATAAAAGTTTTTGTTTACATAATATGTGTGTTTTGTGTATATTTATTATGTATATAAATACACACACATTCAGTATATATTTTGAAAATATTTACATGTATATACATTTATAATTTAATAATTGATATAGTTATATTATTATATTCTATATAAATATATTTAATATATAAACATAACATATTTTATTAAATATATACAATTATACATGCATGTCTTTGTATTTATATATACATAATACATATACACAGTACACTTATATATTCTGTAAATAAAAACTTTTATTTGGATGCGATTAATCGTTTGACAGCACTAAATATATATATATATATATATATATATATATATATATTAAAAGCAACCATTTATTGAATGTTTAGAAAAAAACATAAAAGAAAATCTAAATATAATATATCTACATTTGCATAAAAATTTAAATTGTGTTTTATTTTATTTACTTTTTTTTAATCATGTATTATGCGCAAAAGAAATGTAAAAAAAGGTGTTAACATCCAAAACTGGGTTTAGGTGCAGAACAAAAAAAGTCAGGTCTTCATCAGGTTTCATTCTGGGTGAAACATTATGCAGTTTACAAATATTTTTGGGAGCTGTAATCTTAGTGTGTGGACGTTATTTTTTCTTTGTTTATCATATATTATGATATAATATGAATTTGGAGTGCGTATTTGACCAAAAATTTGCAATTTGGTGCAGATGTTGATATTTATATGGCCAAAACATAAGATGAAATTCTGATAGCTTGTAATGTATATCAAGATGAACAGCTACTTACATAAATGCATGTTAATATCAGTTATCACTCAATATCTTCTCATACCATAACCATCAATCAGAAGGCATGTAGCTGATTATGTACAACTGTTTTTTTTCTCAAGTTTTCAGTATATTGATAATTTTGAGGCCTTAGAAATTAATGTATCAAATATTATATAATAGGCTTTACGGGGTTTATGGCATTTCTGACTGAATTACCTTGTATTACACGTATTCTTCATTAATTATCTTGACGCTCATTAAACAAACCATTGTTATTACCTTCAGACTCTCAAGTTTTAATCCAGGTATTGAAGCTCTCAAAGACACCGGCAGAGACTTAAAGGGGGTCTGTGTGAAAAACAGCACTTTAAGCCCCAGATCTGTGGCAGCTGTCACAGCTGCTAGAAACAACACAGATCTGCTGATATTTACATCCCCAAGAACCAGTGTGTTTCCTTCGGCGTGAGGGGGGGATATTACATCACTCGTTGCAGTTCCCGATGCGAACCGTCTGAAAACGACTCCTAAAATATCAGCCATAACAGTTTGACTTCAAATTACAGCTATTTTAATGTACGTTTGACTTATCTGCAGCTACTGTACAACGTAAAGGCAACATGCTTCTTCTCCCGCGAACTTGACGTCGCACTGCCTACTGTTGGAACGACGCATCTGATTGGCTATCGTAAAAGAGTGCTCACTGTTGATTGGCCAAATCAAAGTGTCGGTTCAAATAAATATTAAACGATCCTCGTTTTAAATTGCTAAAATTATTTTATCGTAAATATTACGTATTAATCGTCAAAAAAATGTTGAACTAAAAAAAATTGCTAAAATAAAACACTGAAAAAAAAAATAAAAAAAAAATCCACTTCCTTTAAGGCTACACACGGCACTTCCCTTTAAGACAAAACATAACAACTCAACAGCTGATACAAAACATGGCGGCGGTAAACACAGACCCCAAAGTCACCGGAGAGCAAATCAAAGCCATTTTACGCCGCTGCAGGGGTCGACCGAGGCTGACAGACGCGGACCGGTCTCAGCGGCGGCTCGAGTCGCGGAAGAAGTACGATGTGCGGCGCGTTTATCTGGGAGAAGCGCATCATGTCTGGAGCGAGCTGCGACGGGGCACCAGCCTGAGCGACGCGGGGCTCGCCGAGTATCTGATCCTGCTCAATTCTGCATATGGAGAAAAATACCAGCAGAAATACGGCAAGTACGTATTCAGATTTCATGAGCCATGCATCACTGTGCAGTAAGTTTGCTAAATGCGACATCATTGCAATGTAAGCATGCATATACATGGACTTATGTATTTCACAAATATTTCTGCCTGATACAATACAACTCGTTTTCTCTTTGCATCTTGCAGGTGTTCTTTGTTAAGCTTATACTGCTATGTATTAGACTCTACCTTATTGCTTGTTTACATGTATGAAGTACCAAACAGTACTGTACATGCTATCAGTACTATAATCTGACCTCTTCTGTAGAACACAAAAAGAGACATTAAGCAGAAAGCACAAGTTATTTTCAATACAACGAAAGGGGGAACCAGAGACAGCCGTGTTCACTATTCAGCTTTTCTTTTTAACATCAGTGGTGTAACATGTCTCCTGTGTTGTGATGGTTAGGAGGAAACCCCTTCCTGAACAATGCAGCAGTCACAGGAAAGGTGCGTAATATTTTTATTTGCAAAATTTAACCTAATTAATTTACAAAAGCAGTGTTTCCTAAGCCTCTCTCTATACACTACTGTTAAAACGTTTTGGGTTAGTAAGATGTTTTTGGGAGAAGTCTTTTATGCTCACTAAGACTGCATTCGTTTGCTCTAAAAATATTGTGAAATATTATTAGAATTAAAAATAACTGTTTCCTATTTTAATATATTAAAAAATTCAATTTATTCCAGTGATGCAGCGCTGAATTTCCAGCATCATTACTCCAGTCTTCAGTGTCACATGATCTTCAGAAATCATAATAATGTGCTGCACAATAAACATTTCTTCATATTATAAATGTTGAAAACAGTTGCGCAGCTTAGTTTTTATGTAAGCTGTGAAATATTTTATTTTGCCCAAGATTTTTAATGACCATTTATTTAAAAATATAAATATTTTGTAACACTATAAATATCTTTATTATCACTTATGATCAATCGAATGTGTCCTTGCTGAATAAAAGCAATTCGTTTATTTAAAAAGGTGTAGTGTATCGTGCTTATTTGTCTTTATTGATTTATTGATTTATTGTAGGGAAGAAGGTGTCTGCCACCAGCTTGCAGACTGTGGTGAGCTGGTATCAAGGTCACTGTCAGTCGTGTCAGCATGAGCCTGAGCTGCGGGCGGTGGAGCCCACCGTGGGTTTGTCTACATCTGCACTGTGGCAGTGTGCTGCGGGTCATTCGTTTGTGCAGAAGCTGCCCTGGCCTGCAGGAGGCGAGTCCGAGTCAGACGTGGAGGACAGTGTTATGGAGAAAGATGAGGAGGACAGGCCTGCAGAGAAGAAAGCTACTGTCAATGAGAGGATCAACACCAAAAGAAGGAAACCGCAAAACCACGGGCAGCTGCAGGGTATGAAAATCTTACGCAGTGTTTATATCGTATTGTAGGGCTTCCCAAATTGATTTTTTTTTGTCAGCTGAACCTCTTAGATGTAAAATAGTTTCTTAAATAATTTAACGATACATATACATTTTCACAGTTCTCTGATTATGGTTAATAGTTATTATTGTTAACTAAAACTACACCCATAAAAAATAAAAAACTTGAAAGAAAATACATGTTTAATGATAAAAAACTTTAACTTATTTTATTTTAGCTAGTGTCAATAGTTTTCAATTTATCATTTTTTTTGTTTTAACTGAAGTACGAAAATAACTTTAACTAAATAAGCAAACAAAAAAATATATAATGTAGATACTATGCATTACATACTATATATTAAAAAAACAAAAGCTAATAATAAGAATGCTGAGAAACAAAAAAATACACTAAACTTTAAAATAAAAAGTGAAAAATAATTGTAATTCTAAATATGAACAGAAACTATAATAGGATATCAGTGATACTAAAATAGCACTGTATGCAAGTAAACAGATAAAATATTTAGTGCTGTCAATCAATAAAAAAAAAGAATTAATCACACATTTTATTAAAATTAATGGCAATTAATCCCACCTAACATTAAAGTTTTTAAAAATACTTTTATGTTGCAATAATTTCACATTCAATCTTCAAATGTACAAACAACATAAAGACAGTATATTTTAAATATTTCTTTACTGGCATCATTTTTTGATTAAAGGCCAGCATCACTGATATCAATAGTCTCTATAAAATTATTTTTTTCCCATTTATTTAACCATTGACTGTTCCGCATTACAGTATACTTGAGAGCTATCCATTTTAACATTTATTAGACTTAACTTCTAATTTTGAACTCAAACAATAAGAATCCATTATAATACTGACATATTTAACCTGTGCCCTTCAGCAGAATTACAGAAAATGAAATACAAACACTTCTAAATTAAATACATGAACCTTAAAGCTATAAAAATATAATGTTTTTTGTGAATGTCATCACACAGCTGGTTATTTATTTGCCTGCTATTGCTTTCTGTGCCCTCAGCAGCATCTTATTTTCTCAAAATATACAGGTCTTAAAGTCTCCAAATGAAGGGGAAAGTTACCGGGAGAAGTGCTGGACAGACTGTTTCTAAAAATTCGTTCTTAAAAATATTTAAAATAATGCACACAAAATAATCGCCTTTTTGGTCGACTGGCGGCATTAGGACATAAGTTTCTTTTTTTGTTTAATATGAATTGACTCAGCGCCTGGCGTGGAGGTGAGTTCTTGTGTAGCGCGTGAGGAGTGATGTATGGTGTCTGTCTCCAATCTGATGTGGTCATAAAGACGTTCTGCATCTAAATAAACACAATCCTTTTCAAGAAAAAAGAGACAGAGGCAGCAGTTGTGAATGGGGTGGGCAATCCTAGCCCCGCCCCTGCGTTAATTGCGTTAAATATATTTGAAAATATAATAATATTTTACGTGTTAATCTGAAGAAAAAAATAATCGCCTGCGTTAACGCGCTGGTTTTGACACCACTAAAAATATATAATCTTTTTAGTAAGCATTTTTTTATTGTATTTATTTTAGGATTTTGCATATTTGTGTACATATATATAAATTAATTCATTTAAATTCCTCACTTTCAACATTTCAAACCCTCAAGCGTTCAACATTTTATTTCATTTTTATGTGCAGCTTTGTTTATTTATTTAAATTTTACATTAATCTCATTCATTATTTGTATTATTTAATACATTTTTTAGCTTTTCATTGGCTTGCTAACCCCCATTTCTGTGTTGTATTTGATTTAACATGCAAAACTGAATCAAATCTCTTCTTAATCTTACAGATGCCATCAATGACTTGGAAGACGATGATCATCATGTGGAGCATCAGATGACATGCACATCCCTCAGTGATCTCCCAGGATCCCCTGCGGCCCACAGCAGTCCTCCCGCCTCAGAGCGCTGTCTGGAAAACCAGGCCGAGTGGGAGATGGAGGTGCTCATGGATAGAGAAGCCCAGGCCGCTCTGGCCGAGTCCGATGGAAAAGCCTCGAGTCAGGATGTGGAGAGAGAGTACTACCCTGTCAGGGAACAGACGCATGCTTCGAGAACTTTAGAGAAGGCGGACGGTGGGGGCGGCTTGACGGAGAGTTACGAATGTGTGGTTGTCACAGCGCCCTTGACGGACAGACAGGAGAGGGAGGATGGAGCCAACTGTTCCAGAGAAGGTGGGGTGGAGGGCGTCCCGTCGTTAGCGGCCGCCCCAGCGCAGAGCCAACTCTTTGAGAGTCAGGACCTGCAGACGGTGATGGGCGGATGTGAGCTGCCGGACCAGCGATCCACACTGGAAGGATCTCAGGTAGGTCAAAGGAAACACTAGGGGGCCACAAGATGACTTCAAATAAAACAAAATAGTCCTTTAAATAAAATTATGCTGTAAAAAAACCTTCATCACAAACCACTAGAAAAGTCATTTAAAATCATGCACAAGTAAACCAGAGTTATTATAGTTAACTAAAATTAAAACCATAAAAACATTAATTACTTGAAATTAAATTATGTATCAAAACATTTTATTTCATCTAGTTGCGAAGGAAACATGTATCATTTTAGTTTGTTTAGCATGGCGTATTTAAAGTAAATAAACTAAATCTATTAAAAAGATGTATAAAAACTAGTGCTGTCAAAGTCAATGCGTTAACGTAAATTATTTTAACGGCACTAATTTTATTAACGCGCGATTAACGCAGCGCATATTTTCTGTTTGACCCGTGGCCCAACCCGTAGTTGGAGAAATGGAGATGCACAGTGTTGCCAACTTAGCAACATTGCAGAGCCCTTTAGCGACTTTTTTCCCTTCAAAAAAGCGTCCAAACTTTATTCAGTCTCTGAGAATCGCCGGTAGGCTTGCTTTCACAGCGAGCGCACACACATCTCTCTCTCTGCGTTCCAGTTTCTGTTCAGCATCAAAATCTCACTCTCTCTCTCTGCGTCGGCTCAGTTTCGTCAGCATGCGCAACCTTACTCTCTCTCTGCGTTGGCTAGTCTTGATGTGCACACAATCTCTCTCTCTCTCTCTCTCTGCGTCGGCTCGTTTCTGTTCAGCATGCGCGCACACATCTCTCACTCTCTCTCTCTCTCTCTCTGTATTATTGTTTCTTCAGCATGCGCACACACACATCTCTCTCTCTCTCTCTGCGTCGGCTCAGTTTCTGTTCAGCATGCGCACACACATCTCTCTCTCTCTCTCTCTCTCTGCATCTGCTCAGTTTCTGTTCAGCATGCGCACACACATCTCTCTCTCTCTCTCTGCATCGGCTCAGTTTCTGTTCAGCGCGCGGCAGAGAAGAGCAGCGCTTTAATTCAGTTAAACACAGATATTATTTTGCTTGCTTCTCTAATTTTACATGCAAGCATAGCCGAAAGCACAGCACAGCTATTGTCATTATCTTATGTGTATTTGATTTCATAAAACGACGGCTTGATTATCAGGATTTTTGTGCAGATTAACATCTTGGAAGGGAGAGCTGGTCATTTAGTCAATAGATCGCGTTTCAATCACTTTTTCATATTCATTCCGTTGTCTAACAACAGAAACAGTCAAATATATCAATGAAAACAGTTTTATTGAGAATTTTGCTGCATCAAAATACAGTATGTGGGCACAGAGAGGCAAACTAATGTAATAATAAATAATATAGGCTATGTACATTCTGCATGTTCAGAAGAAGAGCTGCCCTGTCTTGCAGAAATGTAAACAGGGTTGTGTAAGTAAATTTCTCAGTGCAAAGAAAGAGAAGTAATGGGAACCCAGTATTTCTTTTTTCATGTGTCTAATAGACATGAAGTTCTTTGAAAAACATCTATGACCTTTGAAACATGTCTAGTCTTCATGCTCTAAAACACACATTTGCATAAAGCATCAATATTTGTCCAGGCCCATGTTGATTAGAGTATTAAAAACTTGAAAAGTATTAATTTAAGGTACATTTAGAACAAATAAAAATGTGAATAATATAAAATAATCGCGAGTTAACTCATGACAATCATGCGATTAATCGCGATTTAAATATTTTAATCGATAGACAGCCCTAAAAAACTAATAAACATTAAAAAGCTAATAAAAATGACAAATTACAACAAAATTACTAAAACTTAAATTAAATAAAAAAATTAAATTAAAAACTGAATTTAAAATATTGCCAAAACTATGATTTGTTTTTGTTTTAAAATCAGTGATACCAAAATAATGCTGGTGTACTTGTGGTTATCAAAACTTGTTGAATTTTAATTATTATTCATTCATTATTCACTTACCCACATGTCGTTCCAAACCCGTAAAAGCTTAATTCGTCTTCGGAACACAATTTAAGATATTTTGGATGAAAACCGGGAGGCTTGTGACTGTCCCATTGACTGCCAAACAGTTAACACTGTCGAGATCCAGAAAAGAATGAAAAGCATCGCCAGAATACTCCATCTGCCATCATTCAACCGTAACGTTATGAAGCGACGAGAATACTTTTTGTATGCAAAAAACCTCCGAAATAACAACTTTATTCAACAATTCGTCTCCGCTGCGTCAGTGTAGCGCCAATATCTGCTGGACACAAACTGCATATGCTGTTCTGTGTCAGCCGCTCCACATGGTGAGATGCGCAGTATACCGGTACTGGAAAAATACCGGTATCTATTATATTTCAAAGCGGTACAATATCATCATTTTGCTCATTTCAGTATTTCCTACGCTGCTGTTACGAAGTTCACCTGTAGATAGCAGTGCTTCCCAAATTGCTGCACAACCGTGCAAAACCTGACAACAGAACAAAGCGATGGATCAAACAGATTAAATTCTATCAACGCACCCGAAATGATTAAAATAAAGAGAACAGTAGAAGTGAAAAATGGCAATACTTTTCATACAAAACAGATGATAAAGGTGAACGAACTGACCACAGGAGGCAAGACATCCATTCTTGCTAAGAATTGTAGCTTGCTCATCCTGATCTTTTCTGAGAATTAGAGATCGACAGGTTAGTAAGTGCATCATTCATAAATTCATACTTAATTTGAACTTTTATTCACAACTGATCAACGCACATACATAAGATGTGATGCAGTAAACACGAAAGCTCAAACATGTGACGCTAGAACTGGTGACGTTTTGGTCACATAATATTTACACTTGCCTTTTAAACAATCAAATATTAATTTAAATTGAATGAAACAACAGTTTTGCTATATCCATTTTAGTATCAATAATATTATGAAGGGAATGTTTCTGCCATGCTGCCGACCGTTAACATGAAGCAGCCGATCAGAGAGAGATTTATATTTAAAGCTTTTTCTTTGCTATCCGAGTCTGAAATCTGAAAACAATCTGAGGGAGTTTTGAATATTATTTTGACTGTTAGAATAACACTTTAAAGAAGCATTTATTATGATTCATTAACAGCATTACTGCACTTATCAATGTAGGTCAATAATTATTTATAAATGATAAATGTAGGCTACTAATACATGTTTAGTATGTTAACATTACTTTATGTATTAAACACATACCTAACATTAACCAAGATTAATAAATGCTGTATATGATGATCAATCACCTTATTGTTTTTTTTTTCTTTCAGTTACTTTTTTTTTTTGAGTCTGGTTATTTGTCACCTATGGTATTGGTTTAGTACCGATACCGAAGTATTACATTCTGGTATTGTACCGAAGCCAGAATTATGGTATCGAGCCTTCCTACCTCACGGATATGCTGTTTTCATTCAAATCACAGCGTAAATAAATGTTGAAGACATATCTGTGTGGTGCGGCTGACACAGAACAGCGTACGCAGTTTGCGTCCAGCGGATAATCTCCAAAATGGTGCTACGGCGACGCGGAGGAGACGAATTGTTGAATAAAGTCGTTATTTTTGTTTTCTTTGCGTACAAAAAGTATTCACGTCTCATTACGGTTGAATGATGACAGATGGACTATTTTTAAACTGTGTTTCGAAGATGAACAAAGCTTTTACGGGTTTAGTGAATAATGACACAATTTTCATTTTGGGGTGGAATATCCCTTGTGGAGTAACCCATGTGTTCACTGATATTATTTAAATATGTTTAACAGAATTGCATTTCTCACAGCTGTATCTTCAATTTATTGAGCTTGAGTTAAGTGGCCAAGGATTGTCAAATTGTTTTAATTTTAGTTTTCATATTTAATGGCTGCAAAGTTAATGTATTCACTGAAATTATTGAAATGCAATTGCACTTCCAATAGCTGTCTAGTGGCATTTTCAGTTTGATGAGCCTTTGTTAAATGCATAAAATATTATATATTATAAAAGCACATATGTAGATAAAAAGGTTATACAGTTTGAAACTTTTCCAATACACAGTGTAGCTAAAACTCAAAATGAATCATGATCATTAAGTTTTATTTTAGTGAGTTTAGTGGCCAGTAGTTGTCAAACTGCAAAAAGCACCATTAAAAATAGCAATAATTGTCAAAATTGCATTAGAAGATAAAATGAAACGTTGTTTACAGTTTGTTCTTTACATAAATGTACAATTCAGAACTTGTTGTACTTTTTCAATGTTTTCTAGTTTTAGTTTTTCAGTATTTCGCTTTTATTTTAGTTTTAGTATCTTATTGCTGGAAAGTTTTTGTGCTTGCTGATATTATTTACATATTTTTCACAGCGTTGCATTCCTCATAGCTGCCTAGTAACATTTTCAATGTAACAAGCCTTCATGGAATCTATAAAATGTTATAAAAGCCTGTATATAGATTTTATAGGTTGTCAAAAAGCACCCTTAAACTCAAAACACCATAAAAGTTGTCCATATGACTTTGAAATTTGAATATGCAGAAAGATACTGTACGCTGAATGGCGTCTACAGCAGGGTTGCCAGGTTCCCATTTTGCCAACAAAACCCACCCAATTGTTTCTCAAAACTATCCCAATTGTTTGTTTTTTTTTGTTGGTGGGGTTCCCCTGGTAACATTTGCATTCCTGGGGATAAATATCATGTTATTTGGGTCGTTTCAACATGCGGACATGAAAAACAACCCGTGGAAACGGTGGGAAAACCGTGGACTTGGCAACTCTGGTCTACGGGTTTTATGGACTGTTTTTATGATACTTCAGTGGTACGTTCTTTCTGATGCTTGATTGTTCAGGATGGTTTATTTTTGTGTTCAGCAGAGCAAAGAAATTAATTGGGTCTTGACAGAGTTGTAATTTTGAATCCCAGACTTTGATGAACTCTAACCTCTTTGGATGACCTAATTCCTTATGTTTTCCCCTCTCCTTCCTTCCCGCAGCTGATCATAATTACGGGACCCAGTTACGAGGCTCTGACGTCTGAAGGCATTCAGCTGAACGTGGGTGGCGGAGATGTTGAGGAGGTCACATGTACTCTGATCGGGGACGTGTCGTATAATCAGATGTGTCCGTCAGGAGCCAGCTCCCGTCCCAGCCCCGCGGGTACAGTGAGATCACGCTGCTGACCTGTCCAATGTTTCAGCTCTTAAACGTGACTCATTAGTCAATCATAGTGTACTAGCGATGTGTGCTTTGAAACTGTTTAACCGCTTTTAACTACTTCCTTATGAGCTTGGTGTCAGTTTAACCAGTTTCAGTAAAATAAGCTATTTGAAGGATTTTGAGCTTTAAAACAGTGCTGTTCTGAAGACACTCTGTTGATGTTTAATGATTTCAGATCTGGCTGAGAAGCGGTTGTTGGATCCCGGGGAAGAAACGCACTGTTCGAAAGAGCTTCAGCAATCTCTCATTAGGTCAGTCAGTGTGAACCTACAGTTTGTCATAACAGACACAGCCACACATGAAACTCTAGTCTTTGTTTGTGTTTTTTTTTCATCTGATACACCACCATTGAAAAGTTTGGGTCAGTAGCTATGTTTTCTATCCAAAGATTCAAATTTAACTTGCGCACAAAACTGGAATATTGCATTAAACATTTGCAAACAAAGCACCGTTTCCATCCAATGTGTCAAAGAGAGCAAATTCGTCACTAAATATCACTAAGAAAAGTAGGAGAATCCACTTATATGAAAATGATTATATTATGATAAATGACTTGCGCCTCAGAGCAAGCATACGAAACACAATAAATGCGGTTATTGCTTTCGGAGGTGTATGCTGCTGTTTGGGAACGCAGTCGTGTAAGACTATAGGCCTACTTTGACAGATTTGCTCAGGCATTTCAGAACAACCAAAACAACGTTTAAGATGTGAATCGAGATCGGTCCGTTGGTTACTCAAGTTATCACGTCCCATCCTGCAAAGTCACGTGACTTTTTTGACACGCCAGGTGGTATTTATTTTGGTAAATGTGTTTCCATCATAGTTTATGCGCATTTTTCTTACCGGATAAAAAGTTTATGACGAAGTATCCTGCTCAGTTGTGCGCATAAATAAAACGTATGTGCATTTTTTTAATTTATGCACATCTTGGCGTATCCTTCCGGGGTTTGTTTTCTTTTTTTCTTTTTTTAATGTGATATTCCAAAATGTGCATAAAAATAGGTGGAGAGAAAAATCTACTTTTTTTTTTTTTTTTTTTAAGAAATTAATATTAGCATCAGGAAGGATGCATTAAATTGATTAAAAGTGACTGTAGCAAAGGCATTTATAATGTTACCAAATATTTATATTTGAAAGAAATACTATTCTTTTATATTCATCAAAGAATCCTGAAAATAAAATGTATCATGGTTTCCACAAAAATATTAAGCAGCAAAACCGTTTCAAACGCAACCTAAAAATGTTTCTTAAGCAGCAAATCATCATATTATTATGATTTCTGAAGATCATGTGACACTGAAGACTGGAGTAATGATGCTGAAATTTAAGCTTTGACCACAGGAAATAAATTACATTTTAAAATACAGTATATTCAAATAGAAAACACTTAATTAAAATTTTTATATTTCACAATATTACTCTTTTTACTGAACAAATAAATGCAGTTTTGGTGAGCAGAAGAGACTTCTTTCAAAACAAAATCAGTATATATTTACAATTTACTCGTTCCTTAACATCAGACTTTAGACATCTAAGTGTCCTAATTTTTTAAAGTGCCCTTAACCGTTATAGTTACACAGCTCCTTACGAGTTGATTTGTCAGAGTTAGTTGGGTTTGGTTTATACATGACCTCTAACCTAAATAAATATGTAAATTGATAGAGACTACTGGTGAAACGGTTAAAATAATGAACTTGTTTGAAATAAATCTGGGCACCAAAACTGCATTTATTTGATCAAAAATACAGAAAAACTGTAATATTGTGAAATGTTATTCCGAATCATAACTGTTTTCTATTTGAATATATATTAAAATGTAATTTATTCCTGTGTTCGAAGCTGAATTTTCAGCATCATTACTCCAGTCTTCAGTGTCACATGATCCTTCAGAAATCATAATAATATGCAGATCTGCTGCTCAGTTGTTATCAGTTATTACTGGTGCGCAATTATTAACAATGGTTCTTAATATGGACACCAAATCATCATATTTTGTGCATTATTACTTTACGGTGAACTATAAACTCCTCACAAATGTCAAAACTGTTTTGCTGCTTTGCTTCACACTCAGTCTGGGACATCAGCTCTGTGTTTGAACTGGGATTTGCTCTGAGTTCAGTGGTGTGTGTTTGTGTCAGGTCCAAGCGGAGCCGGCGGGGGCCAGTAATCGAGGCGGACGGCATGCTGAAGATGTTCCACTGTCCGTATGAAGGCTGCAGTCAGGTGTATGTGGCCATAAGCAGTTTCCAGGTGAGCTCATGTGTGCAATGCATGTCTAATGAGGCTGCGGCCGGGGAATCCCTGAGAGCACAAACCAATGCCACAGTACAAACAGTTAAAAATAGAAGCTGGAACATTATACACTGTTGATGTAAATCTGACCGGCCAGGTGCTCAGTCCGTTTTATTGTTCAAGTCAAAGAAACGTTCTAATGCCTCTTAATTGTTTGGTGCACCTTAGCAACAGGAAATGAAATTCCCCTATATACAGGGTGGGTTAAATATTGTAAACCGTGGAATGGAAATCTGCTAAATATTTAATTGGTTGGTTAATTTTTGCTTATCAGATTAATCAGTTTTTTTTATTATTTTAATATTTTACTGTGTTACTGTTTTTACTGCAAAACAAAACGTTTGACTGCTTTTGCTATTTTGATCAGGTATTAAAGCTGATGCATACATATATAATTTATACAATTTTCAATAATAATGTAATGGTTTTATTGATATTGAAGTCAGCATCATCAAAAAAGCTAATATTAGTCTATTTTTGTAAACCACCTGAGACATTATGTAACTCATATTCAAAAAGTCAGTCATGTAACACAAGACTCAAGTGCAAGTCAAGATTAAAGTGTAATAATCGTTGCAAAGCAACAAGGACTCATTGTAGCAAGATCTCTCGGAGCTCATATTGTACTGTCGGCAACATTATAAGTGCACGGTCTGCTTCTGGTTGTAAGTTAAATAGTGATTTCAGAAGGTTTTATGATGTATGTTGTACAGAATCATGTGAACCTGGTGCACAGGAAGGGCAGGACCAAAGTCTGTCCCCATCCAGGCTGTGGGAAGAAGTTTTATCTGTCCAACCATCTTCATCGGCACATGATCATACACTCAGGTACAGTCATCAATGATTCATTACACGTGCTTGTGCCAGTGTTACTTTGGTATCACTGGTGCACTGTTATAGTCTTTAACATTCATTTTATTTTCATATTTTCTGTCTTCACTTTTAATTTATTTAACACTTTGCATTTTTGTCTTTTTTTATATATAAATTTTATTACATTTTAATGTATTAGTTTTAGTTTAATTATATTAATTTAACAATTTTATCGCTGTCAAAGTTAATTTACCAGCCTTGCATTTCTCACAGCAGTCTAGTGACATTTTCAATTTAATTAAGGCAGGTTATAAAATGTTGAATATCTAAAAAAATTTATATTAATGTACAGTTTTTGGAAATGTTAGTACAATGAAATGAATTTATCTAATAATCTATTTAAGTGTTAAAAATTCATTAATGATGTATTTGTGTGTGTATTTGTTCATTCAATGTTTACAAAAATGTAATGTTTCAAGGCATTTACAATTTCAGCTTTCATTGACACACATTATTAATCGTGAAGTGATAATAGACAAATAATTGAAATGTTACTTAAATTGCTTTTGTGTTGTTTAATCAACTATTTCTATTTATCAGTAATTAGAAACTATCTGTGCATTCTTTCATGCAGGTGTGCGAGACTTTATCTGTGAAACGTGTGGCAAGTCGTTTAAACGCAAGAATCACTTAGAGGTGCACAGACGAACACACACGGGAGAAACGCCGTTACAGTGAGTTCAGTGAAACCTCTGCCATATTTACAGAAATGCATGTCGCTTCACAAGTGTTTTTCTGGAACCTGTCTTTACAGATGTGAGATATGTGGGTATCAGTGTCGACAGCGAGCGTCACTCAACTGGCACATGAGGAAACACACGTCTGAAGCGCATTTCAACTACACGTGCGAACACTGCGGCAAACGCTTCGAGAAACTCGACAGCGTCAAGTTCCACAAACTCAAGAGCCATCCAGACAAACAGCCCACCTGAAAGACACTTAAAGAAAAAACTCTGGAACGTTTTATTAAGGCTGTGGAACAAAGTATTTATTTAGCAGTAATTGCATTTTGTGCACTTTCAGGTGTTTTTTACGAAAAAAATTTTTTTGTAAAGATCAAGTCATGGTATTGACCTAAAATATGCTTGATAGATACTCAAATAGAGGAGAAAATGACATGCAAAAAACACAGAGACCTTGATCAAGAGAATCAAAACAGTTTGTTTTGTTGACTGTCTAAAGTGTGTTTTTAGTTCATTCCTGTGCTGGACACAGAAAAACAAACTCTACTTCCTGCTGACACTGTATGTTTTCTAAGAAATTAATCATATGATCCGAATCAGGGTCAAATAAAGTATATCTGCTGTACCTTGCAGAAACCATACTGCTTCATGAAATCTTCAGTTTATTTACATTGCCTTGTCCAATCCACATTTTTTTTTTACTTATTTTGGAACATAGTCTTATATGTAGCCAGAAATAGTCTTAGCCAACTTATTGTATTTATTATTTATTACTTAAGCTACAATGCAGCTTTGGTTGAACACTTGCCTCATTAACTTAAATTGTAAGCATGTAACTATCAATCAACACATTCGTTTTTTTTTTTTTTTTGTATGTATCCATTAATGTCAGTCCTTCGCTATTCAGGATGTAGATGAGTTTGTTTCTACATCAGAACACATTTTGAGAAATGTAATATTACATCACTTGCTCAGCAATGGATCCTCTGCAGTGAATGGGTGCCGTCAGAATAAGAGTGCAAACAGCTGATAAAAACATCCCAATAATCTGTAATAACGTTTTCACAGTCCATCGCCTGTGGTCCTCTCACATTAGCATCCACAAACATATTTGTTTAGAACTGTTTTGGACTATTTTTGCTTGATCTGTGCATATTTCTCTCTTGATTCAGACATTATGACTTTTTCACTGGAGGAAGCAATATTATGGATTTTGGACTTGTATTTTAGCCAGAAGCAACAGTTTAAAGTTAATAAATGTTTTAATGATGGATGTTTATTACAAACATTCCGCTTTTGGCTTCACATGATTTTAATAGACTGGAGTGCTGTGGATTATTGTGATGTTTTTTTCATCTGTTTGGAGATTCATTCTGATGGCACCCATTCACTGCAGAGGATCCAATGGGAGCAAGTGATGTAGTCAACAAACCAACTTATCTACTTCTCGGAAGGCATGATGGTAATTTTCAGCTCATTTAAATTTTGGGGTGAACTGTTCCTTTAAATGGACAGTTCACTCAAAAATGAAAATTCTGTCATTTACTCGCCCTAAAGTTGTTCCAAACCCGTATCCGTTTCTTCCTTCTTTTGAGCTCAAAACAAGATATTTTGAAGAATGTTGGCAACCAAAGAGTTCACAGTAGCTATTGACTTCCACAGCATGCAGGGGAAATGCTATTAAAATCAATGGCTACCATCAATTTTTTGGTTACCAACATTCTTCAAAATCTTCTTTTGTTGTTCAACAGTTGAATGAAGACATTCATACAGGTTCTGGAACAACTTGAGGGTGAGTACAGTATTTTCATTTTTGGGTGAATTTCCCTTTAAGTGTTAACAATTAATTTTATTCTGTTTAATTCAGAATTTTCCAAAATGTTAGAATCTTAGTAAGCTGAAATTCTAACCAAAGGGATATTGTTTCCTTCAAGATCCAAAATGATTCAACATATACTTGATAACACTTATACTACTTATGTATAAATACATGATTACATGAAATACATGATTTGTAGATTCGTAGTTGGTGGTGTTGATAAGATCAACCCTTCCTTCTGCTTTTTTCTCTTTCGGTTCATTACTAAGTCAAGAGTCATATTTCACCTATATGCTATTTTAAATGCAAATGTCTACATGTAAACATTATAAAAATACAACAAATACACAATTGTTCAGAATATGTGCACTAAAACAAGTAAATTGTGTGGACGGAATCTAACAGTATTATCTAAATCTTTGATAATATCTTAAAAATCCTTTCACTCGTTTATGCTTCTTTGGTCCATGAAAAGCAGGAACCCTGTGATGCTGATCATCAGTAATTATTTAAGAGAATGCTTCTGAGTCTGAACTGCACAGGGAAGTGTTTCTGAATACTTCAACTCTCAGGTAAAGAAAGTTCCTGTTGTGCCACATTCATTTGCATTTCTTTGTTTTCTAAATGTAATCATTTGTATATCATGCTGTTCTTGCATTTGTCAAGTTCCTGGAACATGTTTGATTAAGAGATACGGATTCAGTGTTTCTGGATGAACGAATTAAAGAGTGACTGAAAGCACAATGACCGTGTTTGAAGTGTTATATGTGAGGGTGTTGCGTCAGAACTTGAGCTTTAAGACTGTCAGGAACTGTGACGGCTGCTTGTTTAATTGGCTGCTTGAGGATGGGGAAATGCCGGTTTGTCTACTGGTGGAACACTGTCGTCAATGTTCCTCTTAATAATCTACATTTTGTACCTGCATTGACCGTATATACACTCTTAAAAATAAAGGATCCACGGGGGAGCAAGTCGTAGCGATTGAAGAACCATTTTGGGTTCTCAGAACATTTTGGTGAACAGTTGTTAATTAGAATCATGTTTTCTTAGTGAACATCATCTAATAACCTTTTTCCACCATACAGAACCTTTTGAATGAAAATGTTCCATGGATATTAAGGGTTCTTTATGGAATAATAAACACTGAAAAATAACTTAAAGTGTGATGACTTCTGGTTTTAAAATGATTTTTTAAACTTTTGTATTATTTTGTAACAAGCTTTTTTTCATGCTTATCTTTCTTGTTTTTACATCCCTTTCCTTCCTTAACTTTTTAACATAAAATTTTGTTAAGCTTCCTTTAAAAAATATTTTTACAGTTAAAAAATATACATTTCTTTAACCCACCTATAATCACAATAATTGTCCCTAAAAATAGGCTGGATATATATATATATATATATATATATATATATGATCCATTTTGTCAGACAAACATCACGCCAGCATACTTTTTGGTATCTTTTGTTCCACTTTACCGTTTCATTTTCTTGATTTTCTGGTTTTGGGATCTAGGTATTGTGACATAATTTTTATTGTTTGCGTGAAGCCTTTGTTCCAGTGTCGTGTTTCATGTCATAATTTCCTCCTATATTTTTCTTAATCCATATACACTCCTACTCATGACAAGAAATGAGTACACAATAAACGTGTATATACGCTTATCCCCCATTATACGTTGCTTTGCCAACACATTTTGCTGTTGGCACACAGTTAGTTGTTTTGTTGATCAGGTTCCTCAGAGGACTGAACCCGGGTGATTTCACGAGTCTCCGTGACTACAGAGTACAGACACATTTACATTACACCCAATCTCTTCCTCTCCAGAGAGAGAACGAGAGAAGGAGGAGTGTAGTGTCACTCCATCCCTCCTCTCTGTAAAAGCAGCTTCACATGAGCGACAGAGGAGAGGAAAGCAGGAGGCAAGCGTAACCGCTCATCAGGGATTTACCGAAACATTTGACTAAAGGTAAAATATTCTCCTTTGTAAAGCTAGGCTACTCTATATACCGTAAAATACTGTTAAACCTACCTTGAACTAATGGTAGCGTTAAAATACCTTGAAGATAACTTCATGACGACCTCTCTCTCTCTCTATATATATATATATATACATAGCCGAATTGTGCTTGTTCGTGCAGGATGATGTTTAATGAGTGTTTTAACAGCTCTTAAGTTGTCATGTTGTTAGTGTGTGTGTGTGTGTGCGTGCGTGTGTGTGTGTGTGTGTGTGTGTGTGTGTGTGTGTGTGTGTGTGTGTGTGAGAGTGTTCACAAGTGAGAGATGTTCACAGCTTCAGGGCCGTGTCATGTCCATCCGGAGCGAGATCTCCGGAGAGATCCGTGTTGTTTTGCTGGGTTTTTCTCACTTGTCCTGACTCATTGTTTTGCGGAGTGTTAACGCTGCATCACTTCACTGATCAGGTCTTAGTTGTCGCCCACATTTCTTACAATGTGAACTGTCGTTTGACCTCCCTCCTAAAACGCGTGCTAATTCTGTTGAAAATACCACGGTACTCTGATACAGTTCTGAAACATGCTCACCAAGGCTGCTTTTATTTGTTCTAAAAACACAGTTTAAAAATGTAATATTGGCTTATGAAATATTATTACAATTCAAAATAACCGTTTTCTACTTAAATGTGTTTTTAAAATATAATTTATTTATGTGATGCAAAGCTGAATTTTCAGCATCATTACTCCAGTCTTCAGTGTCACATGATCTTCAGAAATCATTCTATGATAATTTACCGCTCACGAAACATTTCTTCTTATTATCAATGTTGAAAACGGTTTTTGCTGCTTAATATTTTATTAATACATATTTGTCAGGATTCTTGAAGATTAGAAAATTAAAAAGAGCAGCATTTAATTTAAAATGCATCCTTGCTAAATAAAAATTAATAATTTATTAAAAAAATCTTACTGACTCCAAACATTTGACACAGCATGAAACATATGACGCATATGAATGTGATACATGTCCCATCACAGCCTAAAAAAAGTTAATGCCATGGTGTTATAATACTAATTCTAGGCTATGGTATTTTGAACAAGTATTAGCACTGTATAAAAATAAACTTCAAAGGACCATACGTTCCCCAGCTGATATCTTTACAGTACGATTTGGTACCAAATGATTGTCATGTCATATAGTAGCATGGTACTCCACAAAAGCTGTATGAAAGCAGTCATTGGGGTGATACCCTTTCAAAATGTGTACTTTTGTACTTTTTAGGTACTAATATTTACACTTTAGGTACTAGTGAACCTTAAGGTACCAGTATGGATACTTAGGTACGAAGATGTTCATTTTGAAAAGGTACCACCCCAGACACAGCTTTTGTACCTTTTGCGAGTGCGTGGTAGTTTTTGTAAAGTAAACTCACAAATATTAAATAATGATTAATCTCTTTACAAAGAGAAGATGTTTATAGGTCAAAATAAAATTACAACTGAGAAGTAATTTAGTAAAAGCTTTTCCAGACTTCAAATGGGGATTCAGTGATATACTGACTGATTTATTCATATTATTCTTATTTTTAAATGAAGTGTATTATAATGGACAGTAAAAAAATATCTGTGTAATACTTAACCTGGCTTTAAACAAGTCATTAATATGTGATGCATTCTACTATCAAATAATACATGAAGGCTACATGTTGTCAAAAATCTCTAAGGGACATTGACCGTCTCCATCTCTCCCGGAAATGAACAGTATGGAGAAAGACAATGTCCACTACTGACCAACACAAAGCCCGCTTTATCTTTTCTTGCAATTGCTTTAGCCATGCACTGTTGCCTCTGATTTACGTCTCAAATGATGCCAACATGAGGAAACCTGATAGGCTAGTTAAGCATCGCCTTTCAGGGGTTCCAAAACCGGATTAATGATGCAGAACACAGAGAGTAAACATTAACACACCCCTATAAATGATCTTCATAGGAAAAACAAGCAGGCTGTGCGTCTGTAGAAAGCATTTTCATTTCAAAGACTCATGCTTACAAAAGACCTTTGTTTATTCCTCATGTCTCTATGGACTGTTAACCATTCATAGGTTAATAATAGTTAAATATTCAATAGGTTAATAATAGTTTATAGACTGAAATCACTTTAATATGAAAGCAAACGGCTCATTTTGGTAGATTGTGAGACAAAAAGCTTTGTGTCATTTCGTGAGAGTTTTAGATGACGACTTCAACACATGACAGATCAGTGGACTGGGAAACATTGACTTGGATTTTTGACCTGTTGCTGTTAAAATCATTATGATATGAAATCATCCTAAGCTTGTTTAGACAACTTTCTCTACCGTTCAAAAGTTTGGTTGTTACAATAATAAAAAAAAAATGTTTAGGCTGCATTTATTTGATCAAAAATACAGTAAATTCAGTAATATTGTAAAATATTTTTACAGTTTAAAATAACTGTTTTCTAGTTGAATATATTTTGAAATGTAATATATTTCTGTGATCAAAGATGAATTTTCAGCATCATTACTTCAGTCTTCAGTGTCACATGATCCTTCAGAAATCATAATAATCATGATTTGCTGCTCAAGAAACATTCATTATTATTATTATTATTATTATCAATGTTGAAAACAGCTGTGCTGCTTCATATTTCTGTGGAAACCGTGATACATTGTAATTTCAAAAGAATAACTTTTATTTCAAACAGAAATCTTTTGAAACTTTATAAATGTCTTTACTGTCACTTTTGGTCAATGTATTGCATCCATGCTAAATAAAAGTATTAATAAAATAATGAATAATGAGGAGGCTTGAGCAGACTTTTAAATGAAATTATAATTCAAATATTTTATATTTCACAACCTGTCTTTGCATCTGATGCACGTTTGCCAGTAACTCTGACGGTCTGTACTTACGAAACATGTTGCATCAATAGTACTTTATTGATGGTTTTGAAATGTTTATCTCCTCTGTCTTTGGACAATGACCCGATCAGAACCTTCTGTTCATCTTAAGCCCAAACAAACTCTGACCTCCTCTAGAGACGCGAGTAGAGCATGAGACACACACGTTGTGTGGCGGTTCTTATGGAGTGGTGCTTAACCCTTGGGTTACAAGTGGCCTTAAAGGTTTATGGATGGTGCGATCAAACCTATTTAAAGTCCTATAAAGGCATAATAAGTGACCTGAGCTCATAGCAGGAAGTGATGCAGCACCTTATAGATTGTCATGTTGGTGGACAATAAGAAGCAGAAGTATAGCTCATTAAATGACGTTGTGTGTGTTCAGAGATGATCGGGTTACAGTAATGCCTCTCTGAAAGGTGCGCTGTGTTCTCTTCTCTCAGACTTTATATTGTGTTTTAAAGGAAATGCTCTTGTAAAATCCCCTCCCCTTGTTTCCATAGTCACTGGCAGCAACTGTATTTGCAACGTATTCAAGCGTTCAATGTTTTGAACGCAAATAACGATGACATTCAAAATTAATTTAAGATTATATTTACATGTATTACAAGTGTGTGTGTGTGTGTGTGTGTGTGTGTACATATATAGATGATATAGATATCAAATATTACTTGACGTTTTTTTACGAGGTGTATAAAAAATATATTTTGAAATAAGAATTTATAGTTCTAAATGTATTACTATAAATACATTTATTTAAATACATAAAACCTCTGCCCAAATAAAATAGTAGTTATAGTTTTGGATTATTATTATGTTATTTTTTATGTTCTGACCATCTGTGCGAGGAGTCACAAGCTCAATGTCACTAATTTACTTGTATTTGAATAGTGACCTAGAATAGTGCAGAATCGTGTTGCTTCTTATCTTGGACTTTTGGACCTGACTGCATGTGTGGAAAAGTAAAGAACGCTTTTTGTCTCTCTCATTGTGTTCACAACAAAAAGCAGTTTCAAAGACTCTTTAAATATTACCTCAGGTCCTTTGGTCTATTCACAACAGTATTAAAACACGGATCTGACCTTAAAGAGTATGTTTGCACAGTATTGTATTGCATTTGTTGGAATTACATGTTATTCTGGTTATATATATATATATATATATATATATACGCAAGTACTTCTTCATTTAATAAATTCTCACAATTATTAACGTTTGTTAGAGCAAACACTAGTTTGAGGTACTTAAAGTGAGGCATATGTTTAGAGTGTGATAATATTTCAAGTTTATTTTTCAAGAGTGCTTATTAAAGAGTTTGTATGGTTCACATGAACATTTGACCCGAGAGACCAGCGTTCTGGGGTTAACGAGAGTTGTAGTTAAATTATTTACTTCAGCAAAACCACCTTCTTATCCTCACAGCATTTCCTGGATTTAGGGTTTACTTAGTTTCACAAAATCAAAGTGATATTGTTTATTCATTTATTACAAACTGCAAGTGTTAACAAGTTTTAAATCAAGATTAAGATTAATTTTAGATTCAAATGAGAGTTCAGACAAAACAAAAGCCCCATAACAATAATAAAAATAATGACATTTTTTTGTTAATTATTTGACCCTCTAACTCTAGCACTCTCTATTATAATTATATTTATCTATCTGTCTTCTTTGTATCTATCTGACACTCTAACACTAGCTTTCTTTTTTATATTCTATCTACTTGTTTTCTTTATAAAAAACAAAAACAGACATGCTTACATGTTGTTGGCTTTGAGTGCTTCTATTGTCCTCATTTGTAAGTCGTTTTGGATAAAAGTGTCTGCTAAATGACTAAATGTAATTGTTTTATTTTTCAGGTGTAATATCCATCCAATAAAAATGGGTTGCTTTGGATTTTTGAAAACGATGATGTTTCTCTTCAATGGTATCATCTTTGTAAGTAAAGCGCATGCTTGTTTGATTGTTAAATATATATGCATTGCACACACTGTTCAGCATTATAACAAGCAGCCTGATTTACACTGGCTTATCTACTGATAACGATTCTATCGAATCACGTCAAGTTTACCTGCTTAATGTCCCGTGACTGTGGCCATGTTTTGCATAAACACAGAGATGCATCTACTGTAAATAGTGTATCTCACTCAAAAACATCTATGTACTCAGCTGTTATTTTCTCAGTGAAGTGACTATATGGTTCGTTCAAAATCTGCAAAGGGGTAATTAAATGCAACAAATTGTGTAAAAATGTACCAGTTGTCCAAGTTATCAAACTTTGATGATCTTGTAAACAACTGAGAAGTTGAGAAAAGTAAAATCACCTGTCAATTTCAGAGACTGCAGAATAAATGTATACTCGTATTAGGTATGTTACGGTTTCTGACAGACAGCATGTTGAAGCCCCTCAGGCCACTATTTTCTTCTTCTTCTCGGGAAGTGATGTGTGGGTTTTCCAGGAAATGCTTGGACTTCCTGGACCTCTTCTTCTCGTCAATACTGTAGTATATTTTGCATGTCATTTTTTGACAGACATCAATGTTTTGAGATTCAAATGATGTGGATTTGAAAACATAAGGTAATAATTATTTATTTCTTAGCTGGCCTTCTAAGTATTCAGTGAAGTTATTGATGCCCATGAGAGTGTTATGTAATAATATTCTATTAATATTGAATATTCCAACTGCCAGTCAGTCTGAGTTTTTGACGGACATAACATGCGTAAGGGATGAACTTGATTTTAGGTTATTTTAAGACATGCTTATTTTACATAAAGTTTATTTTGTGGCTTAAATAAATGACGTAACTCATGCTTGGCTTATCAAAAATGTTACATTCTGCTGTCACAAATTCAGCTTTTGAAAATCAAAGGAAAAGAGTGATTTTTATCGATTGTATTGTCTTTTATTTAAATCCATGAAAATGCAGATCCTGTTGTAAATAATAGTGAAAAATCACTTTTTAAAACTGCTGTTCCATTATTACCCCTCAGCAGATATTGAGCCATTTATTGAAGTGCGATGAAAAGGTTGCTTTTTCTTTCTAAGTAAGAGATAAAAACGAACAAACAAGCAAATCATCTAATTTGCATGTGGTTTTGCTGGGTCAAATGCAAATCACATTGCTGCAAACTTATAAAAACACGCCTCTGCTGCAGAGTCAATACATATCTTGTCTCAACAGTGGCATTTTAGTGGTCCAAATACATTTAGGGTGTTGATATGAGGATCAATGCACATGCTTAAATCAAATCTATTTGTGTTTTTGTTGTGCAGCTGGCAGGAGCGGGTATTCTGGGTGTGGGGATCTGGGTGAAGGTGGACAGTGGGTCTATCCTGAGTTTCCTGCAGAATATTCAAGGAGCTCCAGGTGAGCTGGGGCAGGTGTTGAACGTGGGATACCTCCTCATCGCAGTGGGCG
Organism: Ptychobarbus kaznakovi; assembly: GCA_027422405.1. Classification (NCBI taxonomy): domain Eukaryota; kingdom Metazoa; phylum Chordata; class Actinopteri; order Cypriniformes; family Cyprinidae; genus Ptychobarbus; species Ptychobarbus kaznakovi. The sequence continues at coordinate 19,266,832 of CM049807.1, forward strand.
CTGTGCTGCTCATCCTGGGCTTCTTGGGCTGCTGTGGAGCGGTCAAAGAGAGCAGGTGTATGCTGCTGCTGGTACGTCAAAGCACTCTGAAACCACACATAATATGTTTCTCACAATGTGTACACCCTTATAAATAAAGCTTCTTATTTGGCATCTTTGGCTCTATGAAGAACCTTTAACATCCAAGGAACCTTTCCATTCCACAAAAGGATATTTAGATGATTCAAATGTCCTTTACATTAAGAAAAAAAAGGTTACTTTAAAAAACTGTAGAGTTCATGAGAAAAGTTCTTTGAGGAAGCAAAAATGGTTCAAAATAAAGTGTGTGTGTGTGTGTGTGTGTGTGTGTGTGTGTGTGTGTTTGTGTGTGTGTGTGGTGTGTGGTGTGTGTGTGTGTGTGTCGTGTTGTGTGTGTGTGTGTGTGTGGGTGTGTGTTGTTGTGTGTGTGTGTGTGGGTGGTGTGTGTGTGTGTGTGTGTGTGTGTGTGTGTGTGTGTGTGTGTGTGTGTGTGTGTGTGTGTGTGTGTGTGTGTGTGTGTGTGTGTGTGGTGTGTGTGGTGTGTGTGTGGTGTGTGTGTGTGTGTGTGTGTGTGTGTGTGTGTGTGGTGGGTGGTTGGTTGGTTGTGTAAGTGAGTGACTCAACGGCTAGCCGTGCATCATTTTAAATGCACGATGTGGAGGCAAAGAACCGCCCGAAGCGAAGTGCATTTAAAATCCTTTAATGCACGGCTAGCCGTTGATTATCCCGCTTATTTCACTATTTTTAATTATATTAAAAACATATCACAACTTATATATTAAATTGTATATACTGTCTGTATATTGTGGTGGACTTCTGTTCTGTTCATTGATTGATTCATGGATTCTGTCTGTCAATCTCTCCTCAGTTCTTCATCATTATTCTGATTGTGTTCATTGCTGAAGTCGCTGGAGCGATTGTGCTGCTGGTCTTTAAGCCTCTGGTAAGTCTGTACACACCATATTTAAACAAACTCCTTTGTGTGTGAAGAACTCAAGGAAATACTCAAACCTCCTCATTTGTATATTCCAGGCTGAAAACCTGATAAAACAGTTGGGAAACGAAGCTGTGAAAAGCATGAAAAACGATTACGGGAAAAACAAGGACGTCACTGGACTTTGGAACACGACCATGACCTCGGTTTGTGACACTTTAGTTGATAAAGAAGAACAATACCAGTTGTTATTATTGTTAGGTTATCATTATTATTATTGGATGTAGTAGTCACATTATTAGTTGTATAATAATAATTATTATTATTATTATTACAGAAGAAATTTCTAAAATGTAAACAAAATCCTGAAATTCTCACATTGAAATAATATACAACAAGCATCGTCCAGTTTAATATTGTACATTTGATATTTTGAGAACTATGCCTCATATAAAAATGGTATTGTATAAGAACAGTCTTTAAAAGTTTACCACAACACATGAGCAAGTACAATAATTTATATGCTAACATCCATGGTCAGAAATGTCATTTCAAGTATATCTGAATTTAGTTGATCTCTCCTGCCTCTCCTTTAGCTGAAGTGCTGTGGATTCAACAACTACACAGATTTCACAAATTCTTACTTTGTGAACGACACCAAGAGTTACCCAGTTCAGTGCTGTGATAACGTTCCGTGCTTTGAGATGACAGCTTTTAATTCGGTGGGTTTACTCTTAGCATGTTTATTCCTTGAATCAATTCTAGTGTGCATGCTTTTCAGGCTTTTTCAAAATCATATAGCATATAAAAATCCTAAACTGTTGTCTATTTTTTTGTTTTGTTTCTCAGAGTATACCAGGTTGTTTCCACGCACTGAAGAAGCTGGTCGATGATAATGCAGTTATCATCATAGCTGTAGCTCTGGGAATCGCTGCTCTCGAGGTACTGGACACACTTTCTTTCTGTCAGTCATTGTGTTCACATTTTAAAAGCGAGTTGTGCACATTTTATAAGGAATGTTTGATGAGTTACTGAAAGTGTGCTAAAAGGTATGCTACATTTTCGTCACTTTCAGTTATCACACTGGAAATGAAAATGGTTATTATGCATTTTAATCCAGTTTTGTGTAAAAAAAAAAATAATCTCTTAGCTCTTGTGAGTCCAATTCATTCCAGAGGTGGAGAAACTTATTCAAACTTTTGTGGAGGATTACTAAAACAAGCCTCTTTATAATAACAATAAGACCAGAGACATTTATTAAGCAAATAAATATGGTCAGTTTTGATTTCCTGTTGACTTTAAAGGTATCGTTCATTTGCTTAAAATGTACTCACCCTCAGCTCATCCAAGATGAGTTTGTTTCTTCATCAGAACAGATTTGGAGAAATGTAGCATTACATCACTTGCTCAGCAATGGGTTCTCTGCAGTGAATGGGTGCCGTCAGAACGAGAGTCAGAACAGCTGATAAAAACATCACAATAATCCACAAGTAATCCACACCACTCCAGTCCATCAATTAACATCTTGTGAAGACAAAATCTGCCTGTTTGTAATAAACAATTCCACCATTAAGACATTTTTAAAAGTCCTCTATCTGTAATATTGCTCTCTCCAGTGAAAAAGTTGTCTCGTCTGATTCAGGAGAGAAATATGCACAGACAAAGCACTGTTTACAAGCAAAAACAAAGATGTCAGTGGATTCCGATGTCAAAGGACAACAGGGGATGCACTTTTTAACTGAAGGAAGCGTTATTATGAATTATGGAAGGATATTTTGTCCAGAATCGGCGGTTTAAAGTTAAAATATCTTAATGATGGATTTGTTTCTTACAAACATGCAACTTCTCACTTCACGACTGGAGTGGTGTGGATTATTGTGATGTTTTTATCAGCTGTTTGGACTCTCATTCTGACGGCACCCATTCACTGCAGAGGATCCATTGCTGAACAAGTGATGTAATGCTGCATTTCTCCAAATCTCTTCTGATGAAGAAACTCATCTACAACTTGGATGGCCTGTTTCTATTCACATTATATTCCTTTTAAGGAAATAATAGTCAATTTGGATTGCCTGTATTCTTTGATGGTTAAAGCATTTATTTCCATAAGGAGAATAAATACAACCTATATGTATGTGTATATATAGAAATAAAAAGTCCTTTATGACATTTTTGAAGTACTGTGACACTAATGCATTTTATTTAAACTAAAAAGTGTTTCTCTCTCTCTCTCTCTCTCTCTCTCTCTGTTCTCATTCTCAGCTTGCAGCGATGATTGTCTCCCTGATCCTGTATTGTAGAATCGGATCAAAACAGGATTAATGTCTCTCCTTCAGCTTGAATATCTCTCTGATGACTCCTCTGGGTTACTGAGGATGAGGTGGATCTTCTGTGATAATATCACTGTGACTTTTTTAACCATTTCGAATTGTATCAAACAATATTACATTATAAATCCCTCTAGGCGTCCACAAAACAAAAAAAGTACATTTGAACTGTTAGGCCTAAACTTTGACTGCAAACATGAGTTTTGAGAGATCCCATTATCAGAATCAGAATGAGCTTTATTGCCACATACGATGAATTTGTTTTCATGACAGAAGCTTCCGCAGTGCAACAGAATGACTGCAACAGGACAGGACACAGATAATAAAAAGAACAAGTAAATAAGGAATAACAATACACTGTAGTTATGTTAAAATGAGCTGGTTAAATGCCGAATGTATCTGATTGTTTTTTTGTTTTGTTTACTTTTTACTTTGCCTATGCAAGATGTTTAAAAAAGAAAAATGCTTTGTTTAATTGCATAACACCCAAGGCATTATTTGATCATTCTGAACACACTGAGGGGTTTTCCTACTGACATTATATTTGCAATGACCAAAAAAGGCCAAATGTTTTCTAACAAATGTTGCTAATTCTAATTTATTGTAAACTTTTTACAAACCAAAGCCATTTTACTGAATGTGTAAAGCAAAATGTTTTATTTTAAAATCTGTTATGTATAAAGTATTTTACAAAAAAAAAAATAATATATATATATATATATTATACCATGTTGCTGAAATTTTATTGTAAGATTTTTATTTTGACAATAAATATAAAGGCAATATTTCAACCTGTTTGTGGTGGTCATTTCTTTAAGTTCTTCTACTGTAAATCTACTAATGTAGGCTTACATGTAGCCTACGATGATCACAAATTCAACCCTGACGGGATGTTCTTGTATCATATTTTATGTCCTGAAAATAAATTGTTCTATATTTGGTAACTTTTAATGGGAAGAATTTGATCGCTGAAAACTCTAAACTCCAAAAATCCCTACCCAAAGTAATATGAAAAATGTCATAGGCTAGTCTACTAGTACTCGCCCTTGTGCTGGTTTTTGGACTTGGTTACTAACTGAACAGCTATTTATCGTCCTTTACTGCCGTGAAGTTCTCCGACTGCTTCATGTCTCATAGAAAATAGTTATTATCTTTACTGCCCTCTAGTGGTTGAAAGCTACTATGCCGTTGATGCATCGCGTGAATTGACGTCCAAAGATACACTGTAGCAAAGTCCCTTTTCACTCGTCCGCCATATTTGCAACACCTCCAGGCAGCTCAAACAAGACCAAGTCCTATATAAATGAATGGGGGAATCCTGAAATCTCAAAAACGGCTCGCTGAACTCGCGATTCAATTACATATTTCAAATCCGCAACAAAATCTGAAATGAACTGCCCCATGATTGTTGTTTCAGCTTATTTTTCAGGTTAGAGCAGCCAATGCGCATGCGTAGCTCCAACGCGCTTGTGCATCGGCTCCATTCGGAAGGGCTCATCCCTATTCCCTAATCGCTTCAATAGGTTTAACCTCCGGAGTGAGAGCTTCAAAGGGTTGAAGGGTGTAGGGCAGGGATAGGCAACTTCAGTCCTGGAGGGCCGGTGTCCTGCAGAGTTTAGCTCCAACCCTAATCAAACACACCTGTCTGTAACTTTCTAGTGATCTTGAAGACATTGATTAGCTTCTTCAGGTGTGTTTGATTAGGGTTGGAGCTAAACTCTGCAGGACACCGGCCTTCCAGGACTGAAGTTGCCTATCCCTGGTGTAGGGGACCAAACAACTGTTTCTTGAAGTGCCCTTCATCATCCCGTACCCACACGGAGGTGCCGTCATCATGCAAAGGATCTGCGCAAAGGATCATAGGGGCCCGAAGTGTCCATCAGTTGTACCTTTCGAAATCCTTCATTCTGAAGGGCCCTTTGAAGTGGCTAGTTTTAAGCACTTCGGGTTTGGACCGACCCTTCAGTATGGCGGCCATGATTGTTTTCACACCGAAAGGCCCTTCAGAGGGCGATATATCCCGTTTAGAACGCACCGCAGCCTCTGGGTTCTTCTTCTTTTTGTTCAATGGCCGTTCACTCCTCTATTACCGCCATCTGTATATCTTACGCACATGGGTGATGAATCTGTATTGCTGTCAAAATATTGTGCCCCATTTTATGCCCCACCCACCCCAAAGGACCAGAGCCCAGGCTTCAGCTGGCACTGCGTGTCCAACCTCCGCACTGGGCTCTTCAACCTCCGTGATGGGCAGAAGAATCATGATCCTCATCCTCAGACACTATAGTCCTAAATCCTGTGGTCTAACCTCTAAAAATGTTAAAACCTCCTTATATATCTGATTATCACTCAAACCCTTTCCCAAAAGGTCCACGCTGCTCACTGGCCTATTTCTTATATTGCTAAAAAGATTGTTAAGCTGATCATCATATTTACTACATTTAAAAAGTACATGCTCTACTGTTTCCAAAACATCACATTCATCACACATACCATTTTCATGCTTCTCCATTAATGCAAGTGTTGAATTTAGTCCTGTGTGTCCCATTAATCTAGAAATCATTACTTCTTCCTTCCTATACCTTCCATAAAACTGTTATTTTTCCCTACTGATTTTACAATTGTATGATACCATCTACCTGTGCTACTATTTTCCCATCTTTGTTGCCATATTTGTATTATTTTCCTGTTAATCCCAGATTTTTTCTCACTTCTTCCCAGAGGTACCTTAACATCCACCAAGTTTTTCTTTAATGCTTTTGCTAATCTCATCAGCTGTTTCATTCCCTACTATCCCGATATGTGCCGGTACCCAACAAAAAGATACAATAATACTCTCTACTTTCAGTCTGTACACGATGTATACATTTCCTCTAGTAGATCTTCTCTATCAGTTTTTGTGAACATTATACTTTTAAGAGCTGATGAAGAATATATTTTTTAATATTACAATAATATTTGGTCTGACCTGTTACCCATTGCAATCAGAGCGATTGCATATGGAAATATAATTTTTTATATGACAAACTATTTATCATTTTTTAATGTACTTCTCAGCTATCCATTTATGCTGTGTTTTTGATGATATTTGAAAGTTTTAGTTTTTTTTACTATTTACTGAACAATTACTCAACTACGCCACAAATTGGCTTATGAAAATTTTTTTTATGAAAATATCACTTAAATGATGACCTAAATTAAATATAAAAGATATTATTGGCCCATGTGTTAGGGATAGCATACTGCCATCTGCTGGTTAGAGGAAAAACTTTAAGAATTACAGTTACAAAAAGAAAGTTCAATGATCACATATATCCAGCAGAAGCAGGGACTCGTTCATTTTCAGTTCAGTTTCAATTTTTGTCAATTTTTGAATTGTCTGCTTTTCAAATATGTTAAATAAATTTCTTTTGAATTCTCTGTTATGCATTTATTTTGTGTTATCTATATGTTCTGTCTTTTAAAATGTCACCCCTTCATTGCCATGCATTTAATTATTTGCCAAAATCTTATCCAAGCCATTTGTGCAGTGTGTTCATATCACAGTGTGTGTGTGTGTGTGTTTTGTGTGCGCAAATATTTTATTGTTGATTTATTGTGTATTTGACAAATGATTTTCAATGTGTCAATGTAAGGACCTTTAAAAAAAAATTACAGTTAAAAAAATTCAAGTGCCCCAAAATGAAGGGAACACTTTTCATGAAGGGAACACTTTTTAAATGAAAAGTGGGGTCAGCTCAGCTGATTAAGGGTTAAATGCACTATTTATGTTTCAGTTTTTTACTTGCGTATCCCATCTTTAAATTTCCTCCACCTGTTTTTTAGGGTTATAATATTATTTCTGATTTAATAACGAAAAATGCCATATATTTATGTCTTTCATTGGTCCTATTTTTTGTCTTTTTTTGTGTTGATGTTTTCACTTTGCAAGTTTGAAAAGCTATAAATCTATAGAATGAACATGCTAACATGTGTTTTACTGAAGCTGCCTGATATTTCTTTGCGTTTTCTGTGTTTTTTAAACGTTTGAGTAAAACACACACAAACGCACCGTAAATAAAAAAGTATTTTATATCTATTTATATGTTTTTTCAATATATTATATATATTAAATAATTTAAATTTTAATTAAAATAATTATTACTATTTAGACACACAAAAGTATTTAATCGTAAATAAATGAATCAATAAATGCATTAATAAATAGTAGAAACAATGAAATGTATGCATTTAATATATTTAGAAATAAAAAAAGTTTTGGGAAAAAATTTACAATTAAACAAAGATTTAAAATAAACAAATGACAATAAAAGGAAGTAAATATTTAACATACAAACACATAACTCGTTCGTCATATGAAGCACATCTTCACCCCAGCACTAGACGGCGCTACTAACACCTGTCCCTTCGCTCGGGTCTCGTGCCATCAAACCTGCTGTGAGCTCGAGGAGGAGTCAAGAAGTCCGTGTTCTCACATCACACACCCACTCGTGCCAATCGAGCTGTTGATTGAGCTGAGTTCACACTGATCCGTATTCCCTGCCAGCAGTCCTCATCCATGCAGCATCTTCACGCGCAGTGAGAGAGAGAGTGACTTTCCACAGGAGCTCTGAGAGAAAGCTCTTCACTGGGAGAGCAGGTGTGTGTGTGTGTGTGTGGCCACAAGGCCTAGACAACAAACTACAAAACACACCATGTCCACTGGGAAAAATGCAGCTGCTACAGAAAAGTGAGTCGTTGATAGCGTATTAGCGTGTATTTTAAAAGTGTTGTATGAATGCTGTGCCTTTTCATGTTTCTGCTGCTCAGCATAACTGAAAACCTTCATGCTTTGTGGTTCCGTGCGTCTCTAAACGGCTGAGTCAGTGAGTCTGTGTTGAGTGTTGGCCGTTTTTTCTCCTCATGTCAAATTTTGACATCTCTTCCTTCCTTGTTTTGCAATAGAGTCTGGTTTGAGCTCAGCTCATGTTCTCAGTGAGAGAATGAAATACTATCCCTGAATATAATGCTTTGGAAAGCTTCACTGTTAGCACATTTGCTCTTAATGCTGTTAAAGTGAAATCATTCGCAGTGCATTGTGACACATTCATATTATTATTCAAAGGCACTGGCTGTCCATGCCCAGTCTGTGTACTCTGAGCAAACATCAAGACACCTTGACTAGTGACACAGTGTGTGAGCCATATTCTGCATTGCATTTGTGTTTGTTCATGATTCATTGCAGCTCCAGAGAGTTAAAGGTTAGAGATGCCTTTAAATGACTTGTAAAGTCATGCAATTGCTTTAAACCAGTTGTTTTTGCATCTCTAACAAGATGCATGTGTATTTAAGCAAATGCATGTTGGTTAGTTTGTCAATTTCATAAGCAACAGGTGCCAGAGTGCTGTATGTCTCACTTTGAGAGCCCATTGATGTATATCTGCTCTTTAATTTAAAAGCAGGATCAACCAGTTGACATTAATTAGTCCTGCTAAATATATCTTCAGTGGTCATGTGCTGAAAAACTCTGCATCGGTGAGCGTTCATAATTCATAAAGGGCGCTGCTGGCAGGTCTGAATGGTGTCCTGGTATTTAGTAGTAAATGTCATTCTTCTCATCAAGCGACTTTGCTTGTGTTTGTGTGGGTTTACTTCACTTGGGGACATTTGGTGCAAAGTTGTCCACAGAAGACAGATAAATAATAAACCCAGCTATATTTATTTTATCTTTATTTTTACCCAGCTACCCAGTAAATGTACTTTTATTTTGTTTCTTTGTTAATTGATGAAAACATTTTGAAGCTGTTTATTTTAAAGCTTTGTCAGTTGTTACTTTTCTCATTTTTTATATCCTTATTTGCATTTTGAATTAGTTATGTTCTTATATTATGGGATTGGTTGCATATCTCTTTGCTATCATGTCGGCTGTTCAACATCATAAATTAATATATTTATCTGCATTATATTTGTCATTGGAAAACTTGCTCTCTAGATCCTGGGAAAAAAATCCATAATGACCACTAATAATTATCTAATGTGGTCACTAGAATTAGCTTTATATAAATGAAGTGTATGACTTCTGCTCATTGTGTTTGTGATCAGCTCCAGACAGATGTCTCTACAGGCCTGTCTTCGATGAATGCATGGAGGCCTTGGATCTGTTTCTCAACAACCACTTCAGTGAGAGTTTGGACAAGCTACGGCCACGGTGAGAGAAGTCCTGTTATCTTCACGAGTTTCTGTCTTTCTTTCGGCCAGTTTCTCCTCCCCTCCAGTATTTGTGTGAGTGATCTTAAGAGCAGGCGAGCTGTTTAGTAAAGGTGTAGTACCTACTGTACCAACCCCATAATGCTCTGTTTTTCAGTCAGTCACTGTACACCACCGAAATGTAGTCTTTTTGCTGCTGTAAAGGTGCTGGCTTCTGAAGCACTTGCAGTAATTGTAGATGTCGTCCAGTGATAGCATGCTTTATTTCCATTGTGATAGAGAATTGCATCAGGTGCGCTCCCTTCTCCAGGATGTGAGGTGTTTACCTAAAGATCACACCCTCATGTCTGACAATAGAGCCACTTCATTAATATATAGCCGGGAGAGCGAGGAACTTTAATCTTGAGAAGGAAACCACATGCTTAAGTCACTCCAGCACTTATCTTTATAAACAGGCCCAGCTGGAAGTACGTAATACATGGTTTCAGGCAATAAATCTTTGTTTTATAAGTATTCTAGTATTCTAGACTGTGTTTTAAAAGGTGCAGGGTTTTTTATTGTTAAAATGTGTTCTCTAATTTCATTTTAGCGTACAGAGACATTTATAAGTAGGTTAATTTCCCTGAAGAACTATCGTAACTTTGCTCTGTTTGGAAATCCTGGCATGGCAACACACGGGAATCAGTTTCATTTCTAGATAAACTGCGTTTTAAGTGTAATTTTGTTATGATTGCTTAAATATTTTCTCCAATCCTGTTATATAAACAACTATAAGGAAGCCATTCTTTGGTTGATTTACACGGAAGAACTATCAAAATATTGCTCCATTTGTTTTGAAATCCCAGCATAGCAATGATTCAGCCAATAGTGTGAGTTAGGGGGCGGGACTGTTTGCATGCTCGACCAATGACAGACTGGGGAAGTTACTGAGGAACTTCACTTTTAAAGAAAACTGTTTTACCTATTTATGAATTTAAAATGCATTTAATACATTTTATGAAAACGGCATTTTGCCACTTTTTAATGCAAGCGTTAAAGTGGAGGTGTCAGGAAATGACACAGGACAGATTTAAGGGCCTTTAAAATTAACGCTGCACCCAAAAATCGAATACTTTCCTACTATATAATATGCAAGACACAGTATGCCAAAAGAGTAGTAAGACCAAATGCATAGTATTAAAAAAGTACCCAGTAAATTACTATTTCTGCCCGGATTCTGAAGTGCGTGGTTGATGGACACTTTGCCATGCTATGAGGCCACGGCAAAGGATTTATGATTGACAGTGAAGCGGCACAACTGATGCTAGGTCATGTCATGTGACCGTAACATGGTGGATGTAGTTCGTATGAATTTCATTCTTACTTCCCATGTTAATACTATATAAAACATCTTTTTTTGAACGGTCACAAAGTAAAAATTAAAATGTATCACCTACTCAGACAGTACATGATTTAGGTTGCATCACAAGTTTTCTAAATTGTTGTAATTCTGTGAGAATAGTGAAGTCTCAACTACTTCATTAGATTCACTTTCTGAGTGATTGTTCTTCCAGCTGATAAAAAGCTATTAAAGTGGCAGACGACAAAACTGCATCACATGCTTGTAATAAACAGAACAGTATTTTATTTATTTATTTATTTTAATACTTCAAATGCTAATTTTCCCCAAATACATTTGTAATTTTTTAATATATATCAACAACAAAAAAAAAACAGGAACATTACTTTACAAGGCTTTAAATTAAATAACTATGAAATAAAAATGCATTTAGGGGAAAAAACATTATATATAAATTATAAAATTAATAAAAAATGTGTTTATTTATTTTAAAGCTTTAATTGATGATTTTGCCCAAACACATTTTATTTGTAAATATTTTGTGCATTGTTAGTGCTGTCAAAGGATTAATCACATCCAAAATAAAAGGTTTTGTTTACATAATATATGTGTGTGTACTGTTAATTTATTATGTGTATGTAAATACACACATATAGTATATATTTTGACATTTACATGTATATACATTTACATATTTATATTATATATACATATATTTAATATATAAACATGCAAGTGTTTGTATTTATATATACATAATATATGTGTATATACTGTGTGTATTTATTATGTAAACAAACGTTTTTGGATGCGATTAATCGTTTTGCAGCACTAGTATCGATATTAATAATTTGTTTTGTAAATGTAAATGTTTCTTGGAAAACTTGATATCAGTGGAATCACTTTGGGAGCAGTTTTCCCCCCAGGTGATGAACAGTAAAAACATTATCAAGTCAATTAACTGCTAATTACACAAGTCAGGTGAATTCTGATTGGCTGTAAAAAAAAAAAAATTGACAGACTATAAAATTAAGCTGTGGATGCTATACTGTTATATTTATAATTTTCATTCTTGTGTTAGCCTTGCGTCACCTTAACAGAAACATGTTAACCACTAAGTCAAAGTGAAATTAATGTGTGTTCTTGCATGAATGTGACCGGAGCATAAGTGTTCAATACCGATAGAGTTAATAACTGCGTTCACATTTATTCATAGAGAAAGTTTAAGGCATTATAACCTTCTCTATATTTAACTGGTAGCCTGCTGTGTCGGAGTGTGATCTCATGTTGTGTGCGTAAAAGCATGTGTTGTGTTTTATTCCAGGTCTAAGGAGAGCATGTATCACGCTCTGATCTATGCCACAGTATTAGAGATGCAGGCCATGATGACCTTCCAACAGGACGACATAGTGCATGCTGGGAACACGATGAAGAGCGCTCAGGAGGTGTGCCAGAGGTAGAAAGACAGCCAAAACACTGCATTTGTTTAAGTCCTGGAGAGGCCTTCTCCTGTGACCTTTAATTTTTAGGCAAATGGGGTCATTTCCATGTCTACTGACCCTATCCAGCCGCTTTGAAATTTGCTTACATTTGCATGGAGATGTAACTGTGTGGCTTTAAATGACAGACAGCTGGTTAGATCTAATGAGGAGTTTTACTGGCCTTACATAAGATAGATGAAATGGAGTGGAAGAGATATGTCCTACATATAGCATGTGCTTCCCATAATGCAGCACTACTCCAGATGACTGTATGTGGGTGGATTCACCATAGCCAATGGTCACACATCAGCTCACTTTCAGTTTGCTTAAGGAACAGTGAGTCACGAGAGATACTTCTGTGTGATCTCCTCCTAAACCCCTCCAAACATCCTCTTGGGAGAGTGACGTTTAGTGTGTGTAGAGTGCGTGTGTGTACCTAAAGTTTTAATATAGGCCTATTGGGTTGCGAAATATACAAAATATCTTCATGGAACATGATCTTTACTTAATATCCCAATGAATTTTGCCATAAAAGAAAAATCTATAATTTTGACCCATACAATGTATTGTTGGCTATTGTACAAATATACCTGTGCTACTTATGATTTTGTGCTCCAGGGTCACATATGTAGTTAAAGATGCATTTTGAGTGGAATTATTATTATGTTTTTGATTTAACTGAGCAAATGAATTGAAAGCAGGTAGTTGATGATGTTTTTATGATAAATGCAATGTAGCAGTTTAAAAGCATTTGAAATTGCTTATTAATTAGTTGTTGTTTTTTTGTCAAATTTAACTACATTTTCTATATATTTATCAAAATGTATGTCAAAAGATACAGTACTGGTCAAAAGTTTGGGGTCAGTAAGATTTTTTTTATTTTAATATTGTAAAATGTAATTTATTCTTTAGTGTCATATGATCCTTCAGAGATTATTCTAACATGCTGATTTGTTAATCAAGAAAATGTTACTTATCACTGAAAACTTTAGTGCTGCATAATCATTTTGTGGATACGGTGATACATTTCGTCTTGATAAATAGAAGTCTTATATAATAGAAATCTTATAACATTATGCATGTTCTTACTACCAGTTTTGATCAATTTAATGCACCCTTGCAGAATAATTTTATATTTTTTTATCACAATTGGATGGTAGTCTGTGTTTTTAAATTGTAATTTTTGAATTAATAATTTTTCCCCATCCATCTTCCATAAGAAAGCTCTTGTGCCTGATCTTAGTCTGGTCAAGTATGGTTGGAAGTATGTTAGACTTTGTCATTGTGTGTTTGTCTACTCATCTCTTTTCAGTTCTTGCTGTTCTCTCTCAGGTACCGTAGGAAGTCTGGTGGTCTTGCGAGCCGAGGAGCAAATGATGATCTTTCAGAAGGTGGGGTTTTTCTAGAAATGTCCATCTCACACTGCTGTTATAGGAGGAATAAAACTCACACAAATCTATTATGTGACACGGCATTCATTTTGAAGAATTGTGAATTTGGTCAATTCTAGGCTAAAGCTAACCAAAATCAGTTAACAATTTGTTTAAGATGTTTCATTTAATGTCTGTTTTATGATAAAATGTTTTACAAACAAGTTTTATATTGTATTTGATGTTTTACAGAGCAGCTCCATGCTGAAGTGTGTTACGCCGAGTGTTTACTACACAGAGTCGCTCTCTCTTTCTTACAGGTTTGGCGCATTTCAAGAAACATTTAACTAATAATCAGACCATATCAGATGATTTGTTTAAACTATGTGTGCATTTTGGCATCTTCGAGGTCTTAGCCTTAACGTGTAGAACTTAACATTTTTTTAACCTCAGATTAAAAGAATAGTTGACCTCAAAATGAAAATTAGCTGAATATTTACTCACGGTCAGGCCATTCAAAATATAGATGAGTTTGTTTCTTCATCAGAACAGATCTGGAGATTTTGCTCATCAAGTGGATCCTCTGCAGCGAATGGGTGCCGTCAGAATGAGAGTCCAAACAGCTGATAAAAACATCAATTAATAGTTTGTGATATGAAAAGGTGTGTGTTTAAAAAAACATCCTTCATAATTTTTTCCACAATTGCTTTCGGCTAAAATGTGAGTCATCTATCCATAATATTGCTTTCTCCGGTGAAAAAGTTATCTGGTCTGAATCAGGAGAGAAAAATGCACAGATCAAGCAACTTATACAATCCATCCAGAACAATCTTAACCAATATGTTGGTGGATTTTTTGTTGATATGAAAATTTTGGATTATCGACTCATATTTTGGCGAAAAGTGTGTTTGTAAAATTATTTCCAAACCGGTATGAATTTCTTTGTTCTGCCGAACACAAAGGAAGATATTTTGAAGAAAGTTTGTAACCAGGCTGTTTTGGGGCTCCATTGACTTCCATAGTAGGAAAAAATACTATGGAAGTCAATAGTGCCCCAGAACTGCTCTGTTTCCCACATTCTTCAGAATATCTTCCTTTGTGTTCAGCAGAACAAAGAAATTCAAGGTGTTAACTGATGGACTGGAGTGGTGTGGATTTCTTGAGGATTATTTTGATGTTTTTATCAGCTGTTTGGATGCTCATTCTGACGGCACCCATTCACTGCCACGATAAATTGTAAAATTGCAGCAAATTTTTCATTTTTCGTTTGGACTATTACTGAGGCCTAACGTCACTTTTAACTTAATCCTACTCCAGAGCTCAGATATGCACCTGATTTCTCATTCTCTGTTTGTTGACAGGATGAGAATATGGTTAGTTTTATTAAAGGAGGAATCAAAGTACGGAACAGTTACCTCATATACAAGTAAGTCTCTAGAAAGAAAACTGTTGTTTTACTGTTCGCAAATGAGAATAATTGGTGTCATCAAGACACCTGCACCATTTAATCCAGAAGAAATAACTTATATTTGACTCCCATTTGTGCACCAAAATCATGCCCTTGAATTGAACTGTTCTGTGAATTTGTCTGTTGTGAATGACGCAATCATTCTCATGCAGGGAGCTGCATGCCTTCGTCCAATCAGACACCGCTTTCAAAGGACCAAACCACAAGCACTTAGAGGGCGGAGTCTCTTTTGGGATTGGGGCTTTCAATTTGGTATGTGCATCTGGAATATTGCATCTATATTCTTATGATTAAACTCCAGATTGTCAACTGTGTTGCTGTTCTTCACTGTCACACAGACTCTTTCACTGTTTCCTGCCCGGTTACTCAAGTTGCTAGAGTTTGCTGGCTTTTCTGGAGATAAGGTGTTTTTTACTTCAGATTACACTCTTATGTTCTCATTTTTGGAAAGCCATGCCAGTGTGCTTGTTCGTGTGTTTATTTTTTGTTAATAGTCTTTGGTGTATATGTTTGTGTGTGTGTAGGAATTTGGCATCTCTCAGCTGTACACGGGTGCCACCTCTCATACTCTGCGCTCCATGCTGTGCGCGCTCCTCCTGCTCTGTTTCTACACCTTCCTCTCCTTTATTTTAGGTAACTTGTATTTTATAACCACAAAAAGAAGACATCTTGTATCATAATTGCAAGATGTGTTTCTTTAGTTAATTGTGCAAACTTAAGGGATAGTTCACCCAAACATTCTGCCATCATTTTAATGTTTTAGTATGTATTTGAATTTTAGATAGACTTGGGACTTTTTTTTTGGAATAACAATTAAAACTAAAAGTCTTTAAAATCACATGAGCCAATATTTTATTCACAATTGAACATAGACAACATAACAAATGTTTAAACGGATACATTTTACACTTTTATCCACTAAATGAGCTCTTTTCAAATTTGATGCCTGCTACAGGTCTCAAAATAGTTGGCACGGGGGCAACAAAGGGCTGAAAAAGCAAGACATTTTGAAAAGATTGAGCTGGGAGAACATCTAGCAACTAATTAAGTTAATTGACATCAGGTCTGTAACATGATTAGCTATAAAAGGGATGTCTTAGAGAGGCAGAGTCTCTCAGAAGTAAAGATGGGCAGAGGCTCTCCAATCTGTGAAAGAGTGCGTAAAGATTGTGGAATACTTTAAAAACAACATTCCTCAATGTCAAATTGCAAAGGCTTTGCAAATCTTATCTACAGTGCATAAAAAATTCTAAATATTCAGAGAAACTGGAGAAATCTCTGTGCGTAAGGGACAAGGCTGAATACCTTTTTTGGATGCTTCGGGCCCTCAGACGACACTGCATCACTCATCGGCATGATTCTGTCATTGACATTACTAAATGGGCCCAGGAATACTTCCAGAAACCACTGTTGGTAAGTGCAATCCGCCGTGCCATCTGCAGTTTCCAACTAAAGCTCTATCAAGCAAAAAGGAAGCCATATGTGAACATGGTCCAGAAGCGCTGTCTTGTCCTGTGGGCCAAGGCTCATTTAAAACGGAATGTTTCAAAGTGGAAAAGTGTTCTATGGTCAGACGAGTCCAAATTTGACATTCTTGTTGGAAATCACGGACGCCGTGTCCTTCGGGCTAAAGAGGAGGGAGACCTTGCAGCATGTTATCAGTATTCAGTTCAAAAGCCAGCATCTCTGATGGTATGGGGGTAAGTAATGCATATGGTATGGGCAGCTTGAATGTTTTGGAAGGCACTATGAATGCTGAAAGGTATATAAAGGTTTTAGAGCAACATATGCTCCCCTCCAGGTGACGTCTATTTCAGGGAAAGCCTTTAGTATTTCAGCAGGACAATGCAAAACCACATACTGCAGCTATTACAACAGCATGGCGTCTTTGTAAAAGTGTCCAGGTGCTGAATTGTCCTGCCTGCAGTCCAGATATTTCACCTATAGAGAACATTCGGCGCATCATTAAACAAAAAATATGTCAAAGACGACCACAAACTCGTCAGCAGCTAAAAACCTATATCAGGCAAGAATGGGACCAAAACTCCAGAAACTCATAACCTCGATGCACAGATGTATTCAAAATGTTTTGAAAAGAAGAGGAGATGCTACACCATGGTAAACATGCCCCCGTCCCAACTATTTTGAGACCTATAGCAGGCATCAAATTTGAAATGAGCTCAATTTTGTGCATACAATTGTACAAATTTCTCAGTTTAAACATGTGTTATGTTATCTATGTTCTATTGTGAATTAAATATTGGCTCATGTGATTTGAAATTCTTTTAGTTTTCATTTTATAAAAAAAAAAAAAAAAACGTCCCAACATTTCCGGAATTCAGGTTGTAGATAGATGGATAGATATCTAATATATTTGAATATACATTTAAATATTTTTTAATTGTATGTTATTACCATTTTATTTTATATATATGTATATGTTATATAATAGGTTTAATTAAAGAAATTTGATCTTTTAATTTTTTTTATATATATATTTTAAATTGACAAAGTATGTTTATAATTTTACAAAAGACATTCTGTATGAATTAAATGCTGAAAAAATGCATCACAGTTTCTACAAAAAAGCAGCATAACGGTTTTCAACATTGATAATAATCAGAAATATTTCTTGAGCAGCAAATCAGCATATTAGAGTGATTTCTGAAGGATCATGTGACACTGAAGACTGGAGTAATGATGCTGATCAAAATGAAGCTTTGCATCATTTGAATTGCATCACAATTGAATTTTGCATTGCATTTCAATATATTCAAATAGAAAACAATTAGATTGTAATATTACTGTTTGCCTCTATTTTTGATCAAATACAAATGCAGCCTTGGTGAGCAAAAGAGGCTTCTTACAGAAACATTGAAAAAACCTCACTGTCCCCAAACTTTTGAACAGTTCTCTGATATTTTTATGTTATTAATGAAGTGATGTTTTGTGTAGGTACTGGAGAGGGTGAGGTGGAAGAGGCAGAGCGATTATTGAAGCCATTTCGACTGCGGTACCCACGTGTATGTTTTTGCTACTCTCTTTTTACTTAATTTATAAATGAATTTATTTCGAATTTCAGGGCCATGTTCGCACTTAAACAATTTTTTTTTAAATTCTAGTACTTTTTTTATGTTAGTCTACATAAAGTCAAAATCTGAGCTGACTCACATACTCGTTGACAAATTTGGATTTGACAGATTAAACATTTGAAATCTTTGTATTTTTAGAACATATTTTATTCAGGTGAATACAGATATTTAGAAAATAAAACTGCTAATCAAGCCGTAACATGAGGTCTTTATTGGGTGTTTTTGGAGCTCATATTCTGATTCTCTCTCTCTCTCTCCAGGGAGCGATTTTTCTCTTCTTTGCAGGTCGAGCTGAAGAAATAAAGGGCAACATTGATGAGGTTAATCTGACCACATAGCATTTTATTATTTTTATTCCAATGATTTTAAAGACTTCAGACTGATTAGAAGACAATTATGGTGCTTTCCCACTAGCACTTTTGGTGCGCACCCGGGTTTGATTGACGTCAGACTTGACGCCAGAGTGAATGCCATCACACCAAATCGCGGAAGTGAACCGCTATTAATGACGTAGTATTTGATAAAAATGTGTGTTTGTGTGTTTCACTCACTTTCCTGACGAGCATGACTAACACGCTGCAAGCAGAGAGCTGTATGTCTAATTTATGTTTGCCTTCAGCGTTCTTTAGCGCATTTGCAGTACATTCGTTAAACAGACGTAAGTGTCGTTATGCACTAAGCTTTGTAAACAAAACGAACAGTTCAAAACCGTAAATGTATAAAAGTGCAGAAAGCAATGTTATGCATTTTGCTGCCTTCTCCTGCGCCGTCGTTACTAAGCAACGGAATAAACAGCTGCTGGCTTGATGACGCAAACGAACCGCGGGTCGGACCCAAATAAACTAATATGAACACAGTCCAGCGGGTGCAGGGGGAGGGGGGAGCAAACAAACTCTGGTTCGGACCAAGCAAGCGAACCAAGTGTGAAAGCACCCTAAACTACTATTAAACTATGTGGAAAATAGTCATGCAAAATTAATTACAATGTTGTGTAAGAAATTGAGGCTAACATTATACACTGGCTTGTAGACTGTTCACTGATGTTTTGTCATTACTATACCCCTGCATTTCCAGGCGGTGGCGCTGTTTGAGGACGGCTGTAAGGCCCAGCAGGCCTGGAAACAGTTTCATCACATGTGCTACTGGGAGCTGATGTGGTGCTTCACCTTTAAGAGGCACTGGAAGATGGCGTACTTCTACGCAGACCTGCTCAGCCAGGAGAGCCGCTGGTCTAAGGTGATTTAGTCTCAGCCTCAAAACGTCACACCCACGGAACATTGGCTAAACGTCTGAGGCATATGGCACACAAAAGTGGAAACACTTCAGGAGTTGCGAAGTCGTCGTCTGATTGGTTGAATTATACAGGATTTCTTGGAGACGTGTGTGTTGCGTTCTTTAACGTTCTGCCTGGAAACAAAGACTCCCTCACGAATGAAGAAAGCTGTTGTGTTTACAACTGTGAAGACAAACGCTTATCAGGATCACATAAACGCTAGATTTTCAAAAGTATGTGAAATATTTAAAATTTAAGGCATATAATATTTAAAATACGTTTGAGAGTTTTACACGCCGATCTGTTGTTGTGGTGCCATTTCCATGCCCTGAAACGTGACGATGAACGAAACATGTTGGTCAAACGGCCTCATGGGCGGACCTTAGCCAATGAAATCTACCATAGATTCGAGACCTTCAGCCTTCTGGCTACGCGAAACTAAAAGGTGACTCGACTGCTCGAAAACAACAGTTTATACACACATTTGTTCTTGTTGTGTTTCATGATTAAGGCCCAATGACAATCTGAAACATAATGTTTCAGTACAAATCTGGAGGTTAATTTGCATTATGTTTTGGTGAAATGATTAAAAGAACAACATCCTTAATAATCCTAATGGCAGTATAGTTTACTGTATTGTCTGTGAGAAACACTCATGTCGTGGTTGTCTAATTGTGGTCTGTATAGATGCCAAGACATTTCGGCGTCACGCGTTTGAAACGGCCTCCACCCAGAATGTAAATCAAGTGTGGGATTTTATTGGTGCTGGGAAGTCTGCTTTGTGTATAATACAAACTAGGAAGCAATGCACAAAGTTTTGACTACTTTAAAGGTAAAGAAATGGAAGTATGTCGTATTATTGTCAGATAAAAATTATATAATTCGTTTTTTTCATCTATAAAGTTACACAATTTGGACATTTGTACCTCAAGACGAAATGAAATGGACAGGACTTATGACTTTAGCAAAGATTTGAATCAGGACGGCAATAAAATCATTAATATTTTTATATGGAGGAGAATTTTCTTTCTACTTTGTTTTTAAAAAGCTTTGAAAAATTCTCACAAAATCATGAAAAAAATAAAGGAAGGTTTACATATCTGCCATTTTACATGTGCGAATATGATATTTACCCACCTAAATTACTGTATTCACAAGGTCAGAAAGCTATGAATTCAAAATATTCTTAAAAAGCAGGATAGCTGCTAAAACTAAAGGCAAAATGACATATTTCTTCATGATTGATGAAATGTTCTCAGCAGTTGGTTAGCCAACTGTAGCGTTAGCCAATATTTCTGGTCTAATTGCAGACAGACTTCCTCTTCAGAAACATGAAGTGAAACCGTACAGGTGTAAAGCCTAGGATTGAGCTGCATTTTCATTTATTTTTAATTGAAGTTACGCTACGGCGCAGCGATTTAAACAATGACTGGCGTGTGTAAGCTGTGTAAATCGGCTTTGTGGGTCATTGCCAGGTTTTTGTTTGGACTGGTTGGTCCTGTTGCTGGTTGTGATTACATACAGTGTGTTTCCAGTGTGCAGAAGGATTATGACGATTTTCTCTCTCTCTCAGGCCATGTACGTGTACATGAAGGCGGCTTATCTCAGCATGCTTCCACACACAGAATCCCGGCCGTTCGGGGATAATGAGGTGGATCTCTTCAGGTAAATACACTTGCATGTAATTGCTCTGTCAACACAGGAGCAGACTTATTATTACACTTCCATTTGTGTCTCTCTTTCTTTGGGTTCACTGGATGCATGTTAATATGATTAAAATTGAGACATTAGATAATTTATTCATAGAAATAGTGTTTTTTTTGTATTCCTGTTCACTTCCTATCTCTCTTTTTCGGTCTCTTAGACAGGTATCAACATACAAACAGAAGATAGCGGGTAAATGTCCACCCACAGAAAAGTTTGCCATTCGTAAAGCGAGACGATACAAAGCCAGCAATCCAATCAGACTTCCTGTGCCTGTGCTTGTAAGAATAACGTAACGCACTCAATACACTTCTTTCTAAATGTTCCCCCCTTTACTTTCTGTTGTAATGCAATGGTTATTTGTCAGAAACATTTGTGCTGCATATTTCAGGAGATGATGTACATGTGGAATGGTTACTCCATGATCCGCAAACAGCCTGAGCTGACGGAGGGCTTGATGGAGACTCTGTTAGAAGCAGAGCGCACCCTACAGGCCGCTCCAGGTAATGCCACACAATGTCCACTGTATTAAATAAAGGCAGCGGCTATTTACACTAAGTGCAAATAGCATATTTTTTTTAGCAATATATTCTATTGACACTTAGTGCAAATAGCATATTTATTTAGGAATATATTATATTGACACTTAGTGCAAATAGCTATAGATTCTATTTGGATGTTCTGCTATTTATACTACTTATTGCAAATAGTGGCAATTATCTGCACCTCAGTATTGTAGTGCATTATAAAACAGTACGCAATAATAATGTATTGAGTGTAAATTATAGTTTTAATTCAAATTATTAAATAGGTGCCACCTTAATGGGATAATAAAGCCCTCCCTACACCTACCCGATACTTTTATTTTACATTTTTTTAATATTTCCTTCATTTTTATTGAAAATAAAGGTCTTTCTGAAAAAAAAGTTCGGCTAAAGGCGGGTTCAAACTCTGGTCGATCGCATCAAAAAGCGTTCGACTTACCATCTACCACTGAAACTGATGCTAAATGAGCGTCCTTTTTTAGTGTTGACTATCCCAAGCACACGTTGGTGGGCGGAGTTAGTGTACATAGCCTTAGCCAACCAGGCTAAGCACTTAGTGTAAATAGACACTCCGTTAAACAAATGTGAGCCTGGAAAGACCAGTCATAAGTAGCACGGGTATATTTGTAGCATTAGCCAAAAATACATCATATAAGTCAAAAATAATTTCTCACCTTAAATATATCAAAACTTAATTTTTGATTAGTAATATGCATTGCTAAGAACATCATTTAGACAACTTTAAATGCGATTTTCTCAGTATTTTTCTGAGAAAACACACACAAACACAAAGTCCCTTATCTTTCCCTTTGAGTGTTGTTTTTGACAATAGCAGGCCTTACAGAAAACTGCTGTTGTTTCGTTATAGATTGTTTATGTGATCTTCCTGCACAGTAGTATACTGGATGGTATATATTGCTTTACATGTACTCTTTCTGTTTGTGTAGAGAATGAGTACTCTGTGGACGACAAGTGTGTGATCCTGCTGCTGAAAGGCCTGTGTCTGAAGAACCAAGGCCAGATGCAGGCGGCAGAGGACTGTTTCAGACAGGTTTACAGCAGGCCAGTGCTTCTGCGTTACTGGATTTACCTTCACAAATGCTTGTTCTGTCTCGGGATGGTGTTTGAGATGTTTTGTGTTATTAACAGTGAAAAGAAGCTGAAGTTTGATCATTACCTGGTTCCTAACGCTCTGCTGGAGATGAGTCTCCTGTACATTGACACGGGGAGGAAAGAGCAAGCCATCCATTTACTGCAGAAAGCCAGGTGAGTTCAGTCTAGGACAAAATACTTGATTGCTGTTGTCATTTCTTGGCTTCAGTCGGATATGTCACTTTATGCAAGTTGCAAACTGCATTGTTGTCATGAAATGTTCTCCTCCTGTCAGGAAAAACTACAAGGAGTACTCAATGGAGTCTCGTACGCAGTTCAGGGTCCATGCGGCCCTCACCAAACTTAAAGCTGACACCAATGACCAAGATGAAAAAACAACCTTGTGAGGAAAGATGATCCTGAGTCAATGGCATCTCTTCTCTGAGGAGCGGAGCAGAGAGAACGAAAGACCAAAGACACGGTGTGGTTTTTATGCAGTGGTTCTGCCCAGTGTTAACCCATCTCATTTTTTTGGGCGGTACTATGGGAGACACTAAATACTTCATCTGTACCAGGAGGTTAGGTGCCAAATTTATGTGTATTTTAGTCTGATAATAAATAGACGAGTGGATTTTTGAAATGTAAACCAGGGTTGCCGTTCCTTTGTGTTGTAATGTATAAAAATGTACATTTTAGGGAGCATTAGAAATCAAATGAATATTTTTCTGGATTTTTTTTCTCAAATCCTGTACAGGTTTAATAAGGGAAAATGACTAGAAAACTGACAGTGTTTACAAAATTTAGACAAACCATTTTACACTAAGTTGTAATGATGATTAAACACGTTGATTATTGTAAGGCTGAGTGTGGGATTGAATACTTTTATTTATAATTATTGTATTCCTTTCTTAAAAGAATCAAGAATGTTTATAATAATCAAATGCTTCAAATAGCATCATAAATATTCAGCTGTCAAATGCTGTGGTTATTTTTTGTTATGTAATACATTTTATTAGTAGATAATATTTAATCAATTATTGATATTAAAATATTTTTTTAAATGTATAACATACTAAATTAAGTCATACAATCAATGCAATTATTAGCAATAAATGCTCTGGGTTGCTGTATGAATAAATCAGTTTTTCAAGACAAATTACAACCATCTGCTTTTTCATGCATAAGCTTAATTGTTATTTAAACATTTGCTTTTTTTACTTAATGTAGAACGTTGCAAATTCATTGAGGAATTATGTTATCAAATTAAGCTATTTGAATATCAGTTTTTCACCTTCTAAACCTTAGTTTATTCTGAAGTATTATCGGACGCAGGCATGTTGTTTCAGTGAGTGATTTTATTTCAATCAAACAAACTGAGAATCATAATAACATGTACAAAGAAACCAATTTTACAATATGGTACAGTAGCACTGTATAAAAGTCCTTGTTCTCTGAGGGTTACTGGCTGGATTCGGCTGCCGCTGACCCCTCTTCCTCTTTCTTCCTGCGTTTCAGAAGTTTTTTCTTCTTCTTCTCCTCTTTCTCTATTTCAGCGACCATCTCTTTGAACTTGGCGCTGCGGGGGTCCATTGCATAACCGAATCGCTCTCTCGCCTCGGCCAGCATTTTGTCCCGATTGATTTTCTCCTCTCGTTGCTTCTGTTTTGTCTCCCTTTTCTGCTTTTTCCAGTCGGCGATCATCTTGGGCATTTTGGCCATGTTTGCAGCGATTATCTTCTCTCTGTGTGGGGAAAAGTATATTAAAGCCGTATAAAAACCAATGGCTGTGATCAGGTAATAAATGTAATACAATGTTATATAATAAAGAAAAATTTAATTGTGAAATCATCTTTTTATGATATCTGCTTGATTTTTGTGAAATCTACTAATTGTTGTAAATATAGTTTGATAATATATGCATATTTAAGTATATAAACAAGTATTTTAGAGCATAGGGAGATTGTCACTTGCAGAGCATTTTGCTCGATTCTGATAGGTGGAGCTTTCTTTGCAGAATCATGAGTAATGTAGTTTTTCTCCAATTTCGCTGTTAAACACGATTAAAAAAATGAACTGATGGCTTTAATAAAAGAATATACCAAATATTAATCATCTCAGAGCTCATAGTAGGTATGTCTTTAAAGTTTTATAATTATTGTTAAGAATAATTTCCCCCATAAAGAAAATGAATAGGACTTTTTTACTTCCAGAGCCAGCTGTTGCGGTTTACAAATTTAAATTTTTGGGTGAACTGTCCTTTTAAAGTGATAGTTCACCCTAACATTAACCCCCAATTATTTACCCACCCCCATGTTGTTCAAAAATCCTATGAGGGTTTGTTGCTAACCAAATACTATGTACGTTAATAGCTACCAACAACTGTTTGGTTACCAACATTTTTTTTAAATATCTTCTGTTGGGTTCACCAAAATAAAGATACTCCTACATGTTTGGAATAACTTGAAGATTAATAAACAATGACAAAAATAAATATTTTTTAGGTGAACTTTCACTTTAAGAACAAGGGAGGCTTCATATCAAATACCTGTTTTTATCTGAAAAACTAAACTAAAAAATATAATAAATTCACCAGCCTAAATAATATATAGTAAACACGGATATTAGAATAAGACACAAAGAGTTATTATACAAAATTAAAATAAGTCATGAGACACACGCGAACCAATAAGATTAGACTTCGTGATATGTCCTAACGGTCCAATTTTGAATGTTTCAAGGATTTTTTGTTCACTAAATAACGACTTCAGTTTCGCTCTGTACGTTACATCGGCAAATCTATCATAAATAGGTTCAGAAAACTTGCAATATAGCCGACAAGTCATGTGGATTAATCTACCAGGAAAAGCTGGTTTGTCAACCAACCGCTATAAAACGTTAAAAGACGATTATTTAAAGGTGTCTTGTAACAATAGTTTGACAGGAGAAGTCCCAAACCACTTTCGTTGTATGGTAAACTAAAGCTGGGACACTGTAAGACACACAAATCAACGTGTGTAGCCACGTGAGGGTAAGTAAATGAAGACCGGTTTCATTTTGGGGTTAACGGTTATTATTAATGAATATATACAGTCAGTTGTTGAACACTATTGATGGCAAACACCCAACAACAGACACTTGTCATTGACTTCACCTCTCCATCCGCCTCTGCTCCTTCTCCCTCTCTCTGGCCGCGATGTTCTCCAGCATCACCTCTATCGGAGGGTGCCACTCTCTCTCCTCGGCCACCAGCTCCTCCAGCCGGGCGTGAGAGGGCCAGAGTTTAGCCGGGTCCATTCCAGACGCGCCTCCATAACGGCCAAACAGCCTGCGCTCAAACTTCTCGGTCTTCTGCCACTCGGGGGTCTTCTCGCTCTCATTACTCGGTATGTAAGGGCTCTTTATATTCAGCCAGAGGGGTCTGGGGTTATAGTGCGCGATCTGCTGGACTACAGCCGGCAGAAAGGAGTTTAATTTACTAACGCCAAAGAATAAGGCTGTCCTGCTGTTTAGCAAGGAGGCCGCCATGTTTGATGACAAACCAGTGACCTCTTGCGTCAACATTTTTGCGTGTGGTGCTGACGTCACGACGCCCTCTGCTGGTGAATTCGATTCGATTTTTGTTTTATTATCATTTGAGGACATCTAATATTATAATGTCTAATAATATTTTATTATACTGGGATTATTATTATTAATAAATACTCGTTTGTCTCATTTTACAGTACAATAGTATTATTGCAATATTCATATTTTTGATTGGTTTCATTCTTATAATTTAAGTAATAATAAAACGATATAATTTTAATAAATAAATATTATTTAAAATAATAATAATAATTATTATTAGCCTATTTGTACTTGTATGGCTTTGTTGGTCTTTAGCAGATCACGTGTCTTCTGTTTTCTATGCTGTTAAAGATGATTTGTGCCGAGAATCATGTACGGTTTAGATGTGTTCAGCTTGGTCTCGCTCCTCTCTGGAGTTTAATCATCACCCCAGGGGGCCTTTAACAATGCTATTTCAATCCTCCGAGTTTTTGTCTGTCCTCAAAGCTGGACCCTTGAATCTTTTCCGGTAGTTAACGGCACAGTGGGATCCTATTGTTGGAAATAAAGGTCTTAAATGGATCTGGTCCTGCTGGTATTGTTTATCCCAGAGTCCAGACCATGCTAGAAAAACAAAGATGATTGCTGATTTTAAACCGCTGCTTGCCTTTTTTGGCTCCATTGCTTATTTATTTATTTTAATTATTTTAAAGTAAGAGGAAAATATAATACAACACAAATAACTGCAGAGTTAATAATAAAATATAATCTTCTAAGTGCAAAAATAATATAAATACAATAGAACAAATATTTAAAAAATAATTGTCATATTAATATTAATTAGTTTATTTTTCTATATTGATAAAGTAGCAAAAGCAACACACATTGATTTTTTAATCCTAATGAAACGTTATTATTAGCATGAATGTGCAAAAATGTCATTAATATATGTAATGTAAAAATCTCATTAATAAAATGATTTTTTTTTTATATATATTAATTTTTTCAGTAATTTGATTTTGTTTAAAAAAAAATGTACGTTTAATTTAGGATCCTTATAGTAAAAACACAAGTTTTATGATTATAACTGAATAAGATCAACTCCTTCTGTTCATTTTTCTTTTGTAGTCACCTATAAATCTATTCAGTTAATAAGCAGATAAAGCACAAAAAAGCTATAAATCAGTGCTTAAAATGAATATGAATCAGTTTAATTTGATGTTTATTGGAATGATGTGATCTCAAGTGATAGCACATGTTTAGAATGAGAAGCTTTACAGATTCAGTTTATGTTATAGACACTCTCAGAGTTCCTCTCCTCACATAATTTGCTGATGAATGGATGAATTATCATGTTTGAAGAGTCTTAAGAGGGCTTAGGTTTTTCCCTGAGCGCTTCTTTCACCCATAGGGCTGCATGCGGTCTACTTCTGTTCTTATTAATGGTCCACGCCAGCTTCAGCGAGCAGATGAGCAGAAACTCCTCTTTGAATTTCTGGAACGCAGCATGGGAGGGTTGGATTATTAACCAGCAAACACTCGGAGGAAGAAAAAGGCCTTTGTTTTAAAGGCTCCAGACCTCCCTCTCCATCACAAACCCCTCCCCTCCTTCCGCTACTCTTCTTTTTTAGTTTTGATTTCTTTTCAAAAATGTAAAGATGGGACAAACAAGCAGCTTTAGAATGCGCCTCTTGGAGAGACAGATGTCAGAGCTTTTGTGTCGCGACGAGCGCATCATTATAACTCGAAAGTTCCCATGGCGGGGGGTTGAGGGTTTGAGAGGGGTCCGCAGTGTGCCATGCGCGACACAGGGCTTAATTTAGACGCCGGTGATCGCTGCCAACAGAGAAGCTTTAAAGACACGACCATCTGAGAAAATCAGGTCTGCTGGCATTAATGCAGAGGTTTCTTCAGTGTAGATGTGTTTTCTAAGGCGAGCGTCACTGTTAGGCCTGCTGTCACTCACACATATGGTCAGGGATTCAAAACAACTAAAGTATTGAACTTTATCATGCTGCTCAATGTAAAAGTAAACAGACAGATGCTATAGATTTAGTTGCATATACATTTGAATGTGGGGATGTCAATATAACGTGTTCAATAAGTAAAACTCAATAGACGTAAGTTACTGGGACCAATTTTTTCTAGGATTTAAAAGCAGAAATTTGAAGTTTATCATTTTGTTTGTGCTCTTAAATTGTTCAAACTTGCCAATTATTTGAGCTGTATAGTATTTTTACAGTTGCTTCAGTGTTTTATGATTTATGGCATTCAGTTCTGTTGGCAACCGAGTAAAATTTATATAACTTTATAGCATGACAATTTTACATTGGTCTTGAATGTTACCAACAAGAAGTTTTTTTTTTTACCTTTGGAAAGTTTCATGAGACGGGAGTCACGGGACTCAAACTCGGGACGCCCGTAGCGCAACAGCGCTGACAAATCATCATTTTACAGCCATTTTAGCGAGGAAGAGTTTATAGCATTTGATTGTAAGTTCAACAGAGTTGTAAAATTGAATATAACTTTACACAGAAATGGTTAGTAACACATTGTTTTCATTTTATTTATATAATTGAAACTGGCCCCATTCACTTCTCTTGTAAGTGCCACACATTTAGAAAAACATTTAGTTTATTTTTGTGTGACTGACGTTATGCCATGCTGTTAATTAAGATGAACAGGTGTACTGAACCTTGAATATTCATGTGAGATCTCAGCACAACGTTGTTTTTTGTCACGTTTAGTTGTTAGTCACGCTCCTGGTAGACGAGAAAGGTCAGTTTGGTGCTATGAATGGATTTGTTCTCCTATGTTGCTATTTGTGAGTTCCTCCAAAAAGACCATCCATATGGCCTTATGATTAAATATTTACAGGCCACCACATTTCCAACCGACTCATGAGAAATTAATGGAGCTGTTGCATTATGGGATGGTTCTAATCCCGTTCGCTGCCGTTTCCCCCACCCACAATAACCGGAGTACAGTCGAGGGGATGTCCAGATGCCATTTTAGTAAACAAGATGTCTCTCATGCTTTTAATGTGCATTATACGTACATTACAAGTGCTATGCATATGTGATTTTGATGGTAATGATGCTTTGTTCTGATTATGTTTAAATGTAGTCGTTTAGCAGATGCTTTTGTCCAGTGGAGCATAAAAATGAGGAAAAACATGAGTGATTTATCAGCTGGATTTCAAGAGTAAGCCAGAAAATGATGGAAGCCCGTTTCTATGACGTTATACTTTATTTCACAATGGACTAACTCTGAAGTGGAAACAGCCTTGCAAATCTAGAAAAATATGCACGTCCATTATTCAGTTAACGCTCTATTAAAACATATAGATTTAGTTTAGAATGGTTTACGATTAATACAGAAACATTACTAAGACAAAAGGACTAAAATCAACGTTTATACATTTTATAAATCCAAATCTTTCTAGCTCTTTCATTGCATTTATTCTCAACTAGATGATTAGGGTTTGCACAAATCTTTGTATATACTTTCAGCAGCACAAGTCAAGAAGTAGGTGGTTTGGGGTTGATATTAGTGGTTCGTTCTTCATCAGTCTGGAGCTAGATAGTCAAGTTGAGCACTTTGCATTGTGGGATACGGGATCATTGTGCTGTTTATTGCATCTTTTGAACTGCATATTGCACACAGAATATATAGTATGGTAGTGTGCTAATCTGAACATAGCTGTAGAAATGACCGACAAGACAGAAGCAAACGCTCAGCGCACATGCAGAGTGCGATATTGCTCATGTTCTCATCCTCCATGTCATTGTTTAAATGATTCCCCTTCACTAAACTGGGAACGAACCCAAGCGAGAACTACACGTGAAAGCACCTCAGGAGGGGAGCACGTTCAGCGGGGAGCTTTTCAATAATGGATGTACCACATTGAGCTCCCGTTAATAATGTGTTTCTGTCACCGCGGGAGACACAAAAACGCATTTTAGAGGCGGATGAGAGAATAATGGGATGTGAAGTTAGGAAAACTTAGTCATAACTCAGTCTGGCTCCTTTTCAGACATTTTCAGTGTCTTGTGGCTTTGTTTAACAGGTAAAAAAAACTAAAAGCATTGTGATTTTTAAAGCACAGCGGCTTCATAACCCCTGAAGCTATTATTATCATAAAAGTGTTTTTGATTACAGTGATTTCATCAAACAAATTATGGATTGAAGCAATGAGACATATGTTTATTCACGTCATAGACAAGTTTGAAAGGTTCAAACGATTCGAGCTCAAAATGAAAATGATGAGGGAATTATTTAATTTGTCCTTACTTTGTTAAAACACAGAAATTGTCTTCACATAAATGCACTTACTGTATATTGGACATCTAGTGGAAAAATACACTGAAAAAATGGTGGTAAAAAGGAATTTCACAACCGTTGCCAAGAAATATAAGTAACATTGAATTTGAAGTAGAAAAACGCAAATATTGTTTTCTTGTAAAAACATACAGCACTGTTGTATTTTAACTTCAGATTTTTTTTACAGTGTAATGGTGGGGTTTTAAAGCAGATAAAGCGTATTTTTTTTATTAAATAACTTGCATTCATTTTTGGTATAAAAAATGTGTTATTTGAGCTCTGAAATCAAAATCATATTTTAGTGCTGACCCTGAGTGGATAAAGTGAATTATCCTGGTGCGTATTGTGCAAAAAAGATCTGGCTTATAACTTGAGTTGACATGAATTTAACTTTGCACACACAGTGTAAGTTATTGACTTTATCACCCTAGACACATATAATGTTGAAATCTTGTGGCTGTTTTAAACAGTTTAATGTTTTTTAGAAGATGTTTTGAAGAAATTTGGTATCTTAACCGTTTCAGTTCCCATTGACTTTCCATTGTGCTTGTTGTTCGTACAATGGTCAATGAACCATAACTATTTGGTTACCCACATTACTCAAAATATCGTTGTCTTCTACAGAAGAAAGTAAGTCATATAGTTTTGGAACAACTTGTAATTGTAATTTTTGGTTGGACTGTTCCATTTCATCTAGTTTTTAAAACTCTTCCTCACAAACATTGCTGCCGGTTTGTGCTACTCTTAAATATGAGAGCAGGTTTTGTTCCCATGGCTGTGTTTGTCCACATTAATAAGGGATTTGACATTTGTGTCATGCTCTCGGGTCCGTCTCTTGTGTCTTCACTCATTGGGGACTGAGCAGGGCTTGTCGTCCAATCAGACGCTGAGCCCTTCTACTGAGGCTTTGAAGATGGATGCGATGCCAGAGGCGCTAAATACAGTTAATGGTCAATGAATTCAAATGTCATCATTATCTGAGCAGTTCTGAGAATAAATCCATGTCTTCTTAGTGCTTCCATTTAGCATTCAAGCATTATTTAAATATAGTGTTAACATTTAACAATTCAGGAAAAATCAACTTCAAAACAACTGTTACATATTTTTCATACATTATGTTTTGATACCTGATATTACATCATGCAGAATGAAACACTTTTTCCTTTTTTAAACTGACAAAACAATATAGATATAGAATATGTAATCTATTCTACAGTAATTATCAGCAGCAGTTGTATACATATAATGTATTAGTGTGTTTAGTTGTATATGTATGCTAATATTAGATTAAATATTATAGACTAAATATAGAATCATAGATTATAAATCTACATTATTTTTTCTGTTTAGAAAAAATCAACTAAATGTTTCAATCCGCATGATGTAAAAACAGCTCAAAAGATCAAAACATTATATATATAAAAAAATATAATGTATAGAAAAATATGTAACAGTTTAGTTGTTTTGAAATGATATGGCAATATTGGATATTGAGTAATACTTAAACAATTTTAATATGAATTATATTATTATCTTTCAGAAAATAAGCCGACAGTATAACTAAAACCTAGACTTCTAGGTTCTAGATTAACTTTCCATTATGCTAAATATATCCGCCTAAACGTGTTTTTCTCCCACAAAAAAACCTCTTCTTTTGCAGATATCATATGACGAGATCTCAAATACATCTGATGTTCTCACCTTTGTTGGGGTTGATCTGATCTCCCTGAGAGCTGACTCATCACACACACACACACACACACACACACACACACACACACACACACACACAGCGTCCATCCATTGCTGCGGGTATGGTAGACTGGCAGAGGGGTGCAGGTGGCTCTGGATTGGTGCAGACACGTCCCGACGCTCCCGTGCCCATGCCAGTGCCATCTGTCATCAGCTACAACATCTGCAAATCCAAGGTGCCCTTGATGGCCGGTGCCACCGTGGCCCGCTTCACATTTCTGCAGGGGGACGAGTGGGTAGAGAAGCTGCTCCCCGAACACTAATCACATCTTCATCACTAATCATCACGGTTTGGGCTTTTTTATAATTCTAGCAGTGCTGTTCCAGGATTGTTTGTCTGCTTATTTATCCGTATCTCATATCAGATGTCAACGGCTCACCCCGTGCCACACACACACAGAGTTCAATTCAAACTTATTTGTAGCAAAAGTGAGCAAGCCAAAGGCGATTGTGGCTTAATAATCATAAAAAAGAAGATGTTTAGATGAGTTAAAGTAAATCTTTTATCCATTTGAAACAAGAGAGTTAGTGAATACTCATAATGGAGTATGCTGAGGTCTTGAAAGTCTTCCATACCTGCAAGGCATCCATTAGACCACATTGCAATTAACATTCTTGGCTATGATCCTGATTACTTTGTAAGCAAAGCTCTATATTGATTTAGCAATAACGTGTAACTAGATTTCTGAAGTAAAGTGGTGTCTCTGCGGCTGTCATGATACTGGGCTGTTGTAGGAGGTTGTCAAGCATTGCTATGCAATTGCTCCAGTGTTTGGAGTGGTTGTTAGTGCAACATTATGGCTTTGATATAATATTCTCATATTTATAAGGGAATACAAACTAAAGTAGTTTAGAAAACTGCAACCAATCCCTGAACTGTTTAAATTAGCATCTAGCAAATTCTATCAAGTTGAAATCCTTTTTTTGGGGGTCATATTTACTTCCCCCATGTAAAACATGTGTGGTTGCCTGGGTGTTCAGAACAGTTTCTTTGTGTTGCTATATGGTTGCTAGGGTGTTGTAGGTGGTTGCTGACTGCTGAGTGTTCAGAGTGGCTTGTTAGCATGCTATGCTGTTTTGAGAATGCGGAAGATTGCATGTTTATACGCATTTATTTTCTTAATGCACATTTCTTGGTTTTATTGTTTGTTTGTTTTGCAATATATACACTAGATTACAAAAGTAATGTCAGGTTTCTTTTAAGACCTTTAAAAGGTCTTTAAAAGGCGTAAAATAATGTTAAATCAGAGCAGAAAGTCTTTGATATTCACAAAGTCATTGAAAAGGAATTGAATGTCGCATGCACTGCAATAAATACAAATAAATGAATAAATAAATATAATCTTCAGTATTTTTTGCCTGGTTTCTTATAAAAAATATCTTTAAGTCAGTCAAGATAACTACTTGAGATGCAAAATTAAGATATAAAGTCTTGTTTTCTGAAAAATGTAACAATTTAATGAGTTCAAGCATAAAACAAGAGCAAACTTTCAATGTGGTTTGTTTTCCTATTTGAATTAAGCAGATTTTTTTCTGAGCCCACTGGCATATACCTGTTCATGTTTTAATCATATTAGAAGATTTATCTTATGTCATTTTGCTTCTCAAGTAAATGCATCTTGGTTTAAGAATCTTTAAACATTTACACTTGAAAACAAGACAAAAATACATTTACATTTATGCATTTAGCAGACGCTTTTTATCCAAAGCTATACATTTCAGGCTATATTTATTCAGGCTATACATTTTTTTTATTATTAATATGACAAATACTAATGAAAAATTTAGTTTCAGTGTGATTCTAGTGATTGAGAGCTATTCAATCACATCTATTGGAAGTTGCATTTTCAAACTTTGAAGTGTTGCTAATACAACTCATCATGTTCTCTCTAGACATTTATATTTAGAGAATATATTGAAGTATTGTGTTTCCTTCAGTTTATTCGTTAAATCTCTTTAACTTGGTCTTAAAATGCATGAAATAGCTATGTGGAAAAACATTACCAGTTACCAGTTTATGTGTAAAGAAAGTTATTTTGTAATTATGTGTTGTTGTTTTTCCCCAAACTGTTTTTTTTTTTTGTCTATCGCAATGTATAAATTGCAGGCTAAGATTGCCTTTTGAAATGGATGTTTGTATGCAAAACTAAATTTATGACTTTGTTACAAAATAAATATATGAACTTTAATATGTTAATTTGCTGTGAGATTGCAGGGGACTAAGGCAGCCACTGGGAGGAAGTGACATTTAAAATTCTGAAGAGCACCAAAAACGGTCATTGAGGACAGAAATCTGAAAGAGAAAGAAAAGGGGCGAACACGTCGGTTTTGTTGGCTAATAGACGACCGGAGGAGAAGAGGCCTAAATCAGAAAGAGTAAAGCGCTGAAAAGAGAAGACAAACAAACTAAAAGCATCGGCACCGAGATCTCAGTGAGCTCTGCCAAAATTGTTTGGCACTGGTGTTTTTAAAAGGAACACCTGCGAAGCGGCAGTCGCTCCTTTAAATTCTCCTGAAACCCCGCTGGTCAGCGCTCCTCTACTTGGCATCTGATCCTTTGGCCCGAGCCATCAGACGCCAAGAAGAAAGGAAATCGCTCAAGACATAAGCTCGCGTTTCTGTGGTGATAAAAGATTCAGTTCCCCCTGCACGATTTGTCACCTGCGTGTTTGTTTTCCCACCCCCCGAGTCGAGAGCCCACCTTAATCTAAATGAGCTCATTAGTTGGCAGCGTTTGCCGCACAGGTTCACATAACGAGGCTCATAAACACGGGCGCCATCCACTAAATGAGGCCTGTCACCTCACGTTAGACGAGTTTGCATAAAATACCGGCTCATTTAAATGAAAACATTTTCATTCGAAACTCTGCCTGGAAAATGGTTGTTTTGATGAAAAATATTTTTAGCTTCAGACTTCATGGTTCTGGAATGTGTAGGGTTGGAGGCTTTATGCTGAATCGTCCAGAAGAAAATAGAGGTGGATTTTTCGAGGTAGTCTATTGTGCCTGTTGGACACAGCTCAAAGGAACATAAAGTTCGGGTCTTCTCGGTTTCCTGTGTTTGGGTTGAGGTCCCGTGGCGGCGTGCTGGCAGCGGCCCGGAGCATATGTACCTCTCCATAAGGTGATTTGTAGATGGATTTCCTCACGTGGTGGGCAGCCAGCTCAGGGTTCAGATCAGGACAGCACAGATAGACTGAGGACGGCCTGAGTGTTGACGTTGAATTATTGCGGCCTTTTTTTGTTTCTAGTTCAGTTTTTTTCCCATCCCTGAAGGGGAATAAAGAACAGTAAAAACAAAAGAAGATTTACAAAATGGTGATTTGAAAATCTGAATGATGCATCTGAAAGTTATATAATGCTAGGGACAAAACGTTCTCAAAGTTCTTAGAATGTTAAAAATAAAAGTACAAATGTTATATTTTGGGTGAAAATAAAGTTAGTAAAACGTCGTAAGAAACATTTTTGTAACCTTTAAATAGCATTATATTCACAACAAGAAAACGGGACATTTCAATGTTTTAGAAGCATTTCAAAAAGTATTCCCACAACTATGGTGTGCAACACAACAGTGCAACAACACAATTAGAAACAAGACACATAACACAACACAAAATGAACACAACAATTAACACAAAATTAACACTACACAATGGAAACAAGTTGCAACATGAAACAAGCCAGAACACAACAGAATTAGCACAACACAAGAAACAAGTCGCAACACAAAAGAAAATGGGTAAGAGAAAATGAAAACAGTGGACGTGCTTTTTTCTTTACCAAAGCAGTGGGTTTTCCGATTAACTAATCAAAGTTAATACATTTCTTTGCAAACTAGGAACTATATTTGTTTTTTCATTGCTGAAAAAGTTCCTTTGTTAATTTTGAATGTTTTTCCCATGTAAAACTTGTGTGGTTTCTAGGATGTTGCTATGCTGGTATGGTTTTGCATTGCTATGCTGTTTGCAGGGGAGTTCTAGGTGATTTCTAGGCCATTGGAGTGGTTTTTAGCTTGTTGCTAGGGTGTTCTAGATTGTTGCTAGGACGTAGATATACACTTACTAGGCTTTTGCATTGCCATGCTGCTGCAAGAGAGTTCTAGGTGGTTGCTAGGCTGTTTATATGCGGTTACTGATGTTTTTGAGCAGCACTGGGGTTGAAGGAGAGCTGAAACTCAAAGCAGATGGTTGTGTTGGCACCTGTCTTGCTCTGAAATCTGTTTGGAGCTGTTTTCCACATGTATAAAACAGTCAAGACCTCCATGTGCCAAAAAAATAAACACCTCAGATTTAACCCTCCTCTCAATGCGAGTCTATCTCTTACAGTAAAACTCAGAGTCATCTAACGTCATATGATAATATATTTTGCTACACATATCATATATTTAATATACATTAGCTTAAAACAGTTGCAAGTCTGGTCTCAGAGACAAAAAACAAAGTAGCCTATTTGTTTGCTCTCAAGAGGTTATCTTTGATTTACAAAGTGTTTGAATCCAACCAGCAGTGTTAACGAATGACCAGACGATGGTGCTTTATCTGGATTACGAATAAACATCATGAATGAGTTTGTCATTACAGTCTCATTAGTTGCTGAGTTTTTATGTGCTAAAACAGCAACATTTAGTCAAACCACAAATTGTCACCACATTTTAACAGAAAGCAAGTTACAGCATTGCAATCCAAAAACACATTTAAACGGCGCATTTCCTGCAAATTAAAATGGCATTGAACTTTTTACAGCTTTTGTTTTGCATCCAAAAAGGTAATAATTTATATAGGTTTTTAGATTCTCTGAGTGGTGCTTACTGCCAGAAGGCAAATGCGTAGCCATAGTATTGTTTTGCGGTTGCTGGGATATTCTGAGTGGTTGCTAGGTGGTTTCTTACTGGCCCAAGTCAGAAGAGTTGACCCCCATCATGTCTCTGTGATATTCTGCTCTCTAGATACGAATCGAGATGATATGGAAGGACAATCTTTTTAATTATAAAGGAAATCCTTAGTTTTTTTTTATATGAAATTATTGTCTTGTAACACATTTCTAGGGTTTTGCATTGCTATGCTGTTTGCAAGGGAGCTCTAGGTTGCTAGGATCCTGTTAGCAGTTGCTGGGTTGCTCAGAGATGTTTTTACTAGAGGTCAACCGATTGATTGGTTTTGCCGATTAATCTGCACCGATAGTCGATTGCTGGAACCATCGGCAAAAATCCATGCCAATAGTTTTCCTAGTTGCGTCCGTTTCTGGAACGGCTGAGGTGGTCCGCTGTCATTATACAGTACAGTATGAGAGCGGCCTCTAGAAGCGAATCACAAACACCATGTGCTGCTTGTTTTGACGCGCGAGACTGCGCACTACATACAGCAGCACACTTCAGATGTACTAAAGTACTAAACCGTACATATACAGTACTCCACAGTACATTTTTTTCCATAATTGTAAAGTAATACATTTGCTGACTAGATGCAGTATTAGTAGAGAAATAACAACGGTATTTTGCCATCAAGGCTTAGAAGATGCTACATTAGCAGCACCTCAAGCTGTTAAAACAATGTGATCAAAACACAAACAAGTCCAATCAAAATATTTAATGTCACAATTGTTACCATCAATTTGCTAGTTCTTATCCAGCTGGTCACTTTTATGCATTAGTCTTTCAGGGAAGTTGCCTATTTAAAGCTACTGATGTGAAAAGCAAATTAATAATTAATGCAGCATAAGAAAGAACTAATCAGATTTTTTTTTTTACTGTAGTACATATTTTGTTACTTTGACCTGATAATCAAATGTTCTCAAATTAAGAAAATAAGGTATGAAAGTTTTACATAATAAAAGGTAGAGACGTAATGTCCATTAAGATTAATAAAAATGTTCATTTCAAAATGTACTAATACATTTTTTAATTTTAAAGTTGTATTTGTTGACATTCGTTAAGACATTATATGAACTAACATGAATAGTCAAGGTATAATTCATAGGCTATATTAATATTCAGTGGTAATAATTATATATGTATTTCATTTAAAAATAGGCCTACACTGCAAAAACTGTTATGAGCAATCTACACATAATACTTTTGAGTAGTTTTTAAGGCTTTATTTCTTTAATGGAATCTACCTGAATAAAATCTCCAACAACCCGAATTACGGAAATGTTAGGCGTTTTTGAAATTTGAATAAAATGAAAATTAAATGAATTTCCAAATCACATGAGCCAATATTTTATTCACAATAGAATATAGATAACATA
This sequence comes from Ptychobarbus kaznakovi, assembly GCA_027422405.1. NCBI lineage: Eukaryota > Metazoa > Chordata > Actinopteri > Cypriniformes > Cyprinidae > Ptychobarbus > Ptychobarbus kaznakovi. The sequence continues at coordinate 19,305,527 of CM049807.1, forward strand.
AATGTTTAAACGGAGAAATTTTACAATTTTATGCACAAAATGAGCTCATTTCAAATTTGATGCATGCTACAGGTCTCAAAATAGTTGGGACAGGGCATGTTTACCATTGAAGATGTCTGGGCATCGAGGTTATGAGTTTCTGGAGTTTTGATCCCATTCTTGCCTGATATAGGTTTCCAGCTGCTGAAGAGTTCGTTGTCGTCTTTGACGTATTTTTCATTTTATGATGCACCAAATGTTCTCTATAGGTGAAAGATCTGGACTGCAGGCAGGCCAATTCAGCACCTGGACTCTTCTACAACGAAGCCATGCTGTTGTAATAGCTGCAGTATGTGGTTTTGCATTGTCCTGCTGAAATACACAAGGCCTTCCCTGAAATAGATGTCATCTGGAGGGGAGCATATGTTTCTCTAAAACCTTTATATACCTTTAAATAAATTTGGACTCTGACCAGAGAACACTTTCCCACTTTGAAACAGTCCATTTTAAATGATCCTTGGCCCACAGGACACAACGGCGCTTCTGGACCATGTTCACATATGGCTTCATTTTTGCCTGATATAGCTTTAGTTGGCATCTGCAGATGGCGTGGTGGATGATGTTTACCGACAATGGTTTCTGGAAGTATTCCTGGGCCCATTTAGTAATGTCAATTACAGAATCATGCCGATGAGTGATGCAGTGTCATCTGAGGGCCCGAAGACCACAGGCATTCAACAAAAGTCTTCGGCCTTGTCCCCTATGCACAGAGATTTCTCCAGTTTCTCTGAATCCGTTCATGATGTTATGCACTGTAGATGATGAGATTTGCAAAGCCTTTGCATTTTGAGTATTCCACTATTTTTTTACGCACTCTTTCACATATTGGAGAGCCTCTGCCCATCTTTACTTCTGAGAGACTCTGCCTCTCTAAGACATCCCTTTTATAGCTAATCATGTTACAGACCTGATGTCAAATAACTTAATTAGTTGCTAGATGTTCTCCCAGCTGAATCTTTTCAAAATGTCTTGCTTTTCCAGCCCTTTGTTGCCCCCGTGCCAACTATTTTGAGACCTGTAGCAGGCATCAAATTTGAAATAAGCTCATTTAGTGGATAAAAGTGTAAAATTTATCCATTTAAAGGGGTCATATGATGCTTTTTTAAAGATCATTATTTTGTGCATTTGGTGTAACAGAATATGTTGACATGCTTTACATGCATTTACATAATTTTTAAAATACTGTACATTATTGTAGGTCCTCTATGCCCCGCCTCTCTCAAACGCTTCGTTTTCTACAAAGTTCCTCCTTCTGACAAGCGCGGTCTACTCTGATTGGCCAACTGGCACAGTGCATTTTGATTGGCCGAACACCGCAAGCACGCGTCAGAAATGTAACGCCCCTTTCCATAATCGCGAGCTTCAGCTTTCAAAATAAATGTAAAGACTGTAAAGAGTTAATAATGTCCTTAGTTTTACCATCAGTTCAAGCCCGAAAGGGGAACAGAGTCACATGACAGACTCAGTGATGATGCTCGTATGTATTTGCACACAAGCCGCGATTAAGACAGCTGACTCCACTGTGATGTGACCCTGTCTCTCTCTCTCTCTCTCTCTCTCTCTCTCTCTCTCTCACTCACACACACACACACACACACACGACACGCAAAACTCCGCATTTGAACAGTCAATAGCAAATACTTAAACTAATAATAAAACATACAGTCGCTGATTCAGAAGTGCCAGATTGTCAGAGCAAAGTCAGAATTACCTCGTCTCCTAGGTTCACGAAACGGTCGTACATAAAATGCGTTGCACAAATTCGAACATCTGGGTTGTGCTGATCTGTTGTAAGTAATTTTAATGATTCCTAAATGCGTCTACGTTCGGAAGGCCAAATAAAGTGCTTTTGCTTTTGCCTAGAAACACACAGCATATCCCTGACACGGCTGCTTCAACACTACTGCGGTTACTGAAACCACGCCTTCTTTCTTTGTGTGAACATTTGGGCGGCATTACGCAAATATTTGCACATCGTGACGTTGGCATGTGGGGGCGTGTTTGAATGAGCCGTTTTAGGGGGCGTGGCAGAGTCTTAACTTTGATAAAGAATATCTCTTTGGTTTTGAGACTTTAGTCTTTGCAACTTCAGGGATCTTATCTATCCACAAACAGCTTGTCACACTCCACAGAGAAAGCAAAACTTTAAATTGCATCACATGACCCCTTTAAACATTTGTAATGTTCTCCATGTTCTATTGTGGATAAAATATTGGCTCATGTGATTTGAAAGTCTTTTAGTTTTCATTTTATTCAAATTTAAAAAAAAAACTTAATTATTAGTATATTATTAAATTATAAATTATTAAATCTATGACACAATGACTTTAATATGATTAGAAAATTGCTCATTTATTTTAAGCTGATTCTCAAAACTCTGTGATTTTGAGGAAGGCTAGTTTTGTATTTGACTTGTACAATTAAAAGACTCTATATGTAAGTAGACAGCTCAATCAAGAGAAAACTTGTAACTGCTCTGGCATTAGCAGAGCTACTGCTCATAGAACATCATGCCTCATAGTGTTAGTACATAGTTATAACGTAACCGTAAGCTCTACTGTTTTGCACAATGGTAACTACAGAAACGTCAACATAACAGAAACACTTTGAAATGTCAAACATAACTAAACATTAAAGATTAACAGATGTTTCCCTTCACTCAAAAACACTCAAAATAGCAGTTAATTTAAACAATATTTACTCTCCATATCCAGCTATATGCGAAGCATGCTGGAAACTAACAATCACAGCCAAAATAAAACTGTATAATTGAGCTAATTCTCTTAAAATAAATAGCTTTCCTTAATTTTTTTAACCAAAACATATTTTGGTTTTATTAGTGAAATGTTCTCAATATTTTTATACACAACACTGGACAACACATTTTTTGTTAGTTAACTATGACCTTAATTTTGTAAATGAAAATTACAACACCCACGATCCGTTTTTTTTTTTTACGGTGTATAGTACATTTTTATGGGTTGGTACTGTTTTATTTTTTTGTAATAAACTTCAGCACTATTTTACTTGGAGAGTTATGCTTGTTTTCCTTTAGCATCCATTTGAAAAACTATCCGTTGATTATTCAGTTATCAGCCAGTGTGGTCCAACCAAAGTTATCGTTATCGGTAAAATCCACTATTGGTTATGGAACGGAAAAATTATTTAATAATAAAGCAAATCCCTAGAAAAATATGTATTTAAAAGTATATGAAATTATTGGCCTGTAACAAGTTTAATGAAACTGAAAACTTTAGTATATATAGATCAGTATTAATAAAAGCAGAGATTTTGCATCTGGAAGATATATGTGACTGATTTAGTTCTCTTTCAAAATACTTAAAAAGCCTAGTGTGAACAGGAAGAAAAACAAGTGAGCGCAGTGCAGGAAGGCATCCTGAGTGACCCGTGTGTCATATAGGGTGAGACACGCTGCTCTGTGATTGGCTGACAGTGAGAAGTGCTGCGGTTCAATACATGTAGGAAAGAAAGGAGAGGAGAGCTGAAACTCAAAGCAGATGGTTGTGTTGGCACCTGTCTTGCTCTGAAATCTGTTTGGAGCGGTTTTCCACATGTATAAAACAGTCATAGACCTTCATGTGCCAAAAAAATAAACACCTCAGATTTAACCCTCCTCTCACTGCGAGTCTATCTCTTACAGTAACAGACTCCTGATGTGATCACGAGAGAGCGCCTTCGGTTACTCATGCTGTCTCATGCATCTTATAGACATTATGGGAATTATCATGTGTGAAATTCATTACATTACAAATAACTGATGGTGCAGCTTTGTTCATGTCTATTTTTGCTCAGTGGCCCAATCAGTTTTAATATCCGTAATGTACTTGTGCTTTTTTTCCATTTACTCACTTACTTATGTTTTGATATTTCGTTATGTAATTTCATGACATTCGTTAATTTGTAAGATTTCAATTTTTTATTTGGAGCCACTGAATGTCGAATAAAAAAAAGTATTGTAATTAGGTTTTACCTTATAAAGACATTTAGGCATTATAATTAAATAAATGATAAAATCATACAATTCAAATGTTTGTTTTTTAAATGAAATAACTTTTAACTGAATAAAATTAAAGCATTTTAGCAAAGCAACATTTCTTATTTTCATTTGGTTGAAAACAGAAATAATTGAAGCTGAATTCAAATGAATAACTATAGACATGAAAAACTAAAAGTAAATAAATAAAATTACTAAAACATCATAGAACTTGAAATCTTTGATAAATAATTGAATGACATTAATTTACTAAGATTTTAAATGCTTTCATTTCAAGTATAAGTATATTACTTGAAATATAAACATTAACTGAAATAAAACAAAATATAAAAAATTAAGCTAGTTGTCATAAAACTTTATACATATTAAAAACAAACATACACACACACACACACACACACACACACACACACACACACACACACACACACACACACACACACACAAACTAAACTAATATTACAATTTAAACTGAAAAATAAAAATTCTACATATATATATTTTCAAAACTATAATAGTATCTCATTAATAAGTAACACTTCTTTTAACATTTAGATTTGATTTTACTCTTTGGTGCATTACTCGTGTTTGGTGCATACAAATCACATATTTTATTATTGCATAATTTTATTATATTGACCATTATTTTATCCACATATATTTATTTTCTAATAATATTACATATTGTATGTCCCAAAAACAAATTGCTCAGACGGATGTAAGGATTGTCTTCAACAGGAGGTCTGCAGCAATACTGCAGGTGGTCCACAAATAATAGTTTAATCCAGCACTAGGTCCTGACTCCTGCTCCATCTCTATATCCTTCAAGGGGTCTTTAAAAAGACTGAAGACCCCTAATGAGACGCGTGTGCATCCATCAGAGGGCGCTGCAGCACGCGCACCTGTCCAGCCCTGCTCTTACTGCATGTTTATGTACTATAACAGCGACAGTGAGTCAAACCACTAATTATTACCATGTTTTCACACATAGTAAGTCCTGTTTCAGTTCCAAACACATTGAAGTGTGCACTTTCATTGAGAATTGAAATGACATGGAACATGTTCCTGCTTTTATGTCCTTAAGTTGAATAAAATAACTGCATTTACTAGACTGCATTAATGTAGTGAAACCAGAAATAATAGTGAAGAGTGTAATTTAGTGTTTTTAAACACAGTCAATAGTGGACACCTTATATTGAATCACAATGTTAAATAAACAGTGCATAAATAATAACTTAATCATTATATTGTGATTTAATAAGATATATTTGTGTATTTAAGGCAGTTTTGTAGTGTTGATTTTGTATAGTAATTTAATATGTAACCCCCACAGATATTAATATTACAAACAGTGAATTCAAGTGTTTATATATTAAATCAATATTTTTCAAAATCAGTCAAAACGAATCTCGGTGAGAGAAACCGTTTACATGAGGTTTTCCCTCTCGTTCCTTTATTTTGAATATTTATCCAAATGTTTGTGATCAGATTTAGCAGGAATCTCCACATGATACGTTACACTAAACATGTGCCTTTTGCTTTGTAGTGATTATCAACACATAAGAGATGCATTAGGCTGTATTAAAACCAACTGAGGAATAAAACCGCATGATGGACTCCTTGTGCTGACCTGTGTAATGTGACTCAAATATATTACCTAAACATTTCTAAGAAATTGATTCTCTTGATTTAATCAGAAACGCCTCCTTGGAGACATTTGTTTCAGTTTTTGAAAGAACCCTGTTAAGAAATGTATCCAAACATGAGAAGAGTTTAGTCTTCTCATATATTAGTCGTATATGTCGGACGTGCTTTCCTTTAAAAAAAAAAAGTATTTATTTATTACTGTCAAAAGCAAAATAGCTGAAATGTATAGCACATGTCTCAAACGCAGTACAACAAATTGCGCGTGGATAAATGATTCCTCAACTGTTCAGATTTAATCCAAATTGTATCATTTAGAAAAACAGAAATCCTTCTTTCTCTGCCTGATGTATTCACGTGTGGTTAGACAGTCAGAGGTCAGATGAGTGAAATATTGTGTTAATAAACGTCTCTGTGAGGACAGGTTTGAATGGAAAGTGAATTGGAAATGGCTTCTCTCCGTCTTCAATAACGTGACTCATTTTTGTGGGTAGGTTTTTAGGCTGTTAGCATGAAATGTAGCGTGCAGCTTTTGTTTTATTTTCTGAATGCACATGCATGCACATGTTGTCTGATAAAATAAAGAAACGTTTCTGTGGAAAATCCAGATCATGATTGGAGAACATATCTAATATATTGCTCTATAACTGCAAGATGGTTTATGAGGACTGAACTACAAAGACTCCATCTGTTTTATACAAGTAGATATATAATAATATAAAATAATAATTTAATTTATTGGTTTAATTAATTGAATTGTATTTATATTTTGATTTGATTTATTTTATTTTCCTCTGGACTTAACTATTTGGAGTCATTTCTACAGTTATATCTCTTGTATGTTGCAGCATTAGAGCTCAGTTGTGTTCTTGTAATCTGAAAAGTAATAATATATCATTATTAATTTTGCCTGGTTTTAGCAGCAGAGGTTTTAACCTGTTTTTTGATTGTCTCACCAAGTCCAGTTTACAATCTACTACTAGTGTATGTACTGGCAGTGGACAGTTTGGGATTGAGACATTACCCTGGCTGTTTTATTACAATTTTATTTTAGATTTGTATTTTATTTTAGATTTGTGTTTGTATTTTATTTGTATTTATTTTATTTTTATTTTAGATTTGTATTTTTTATTCTATTCTATTCCATGCATCACATCCCATGCAATGTTTTTTTCGCCAACAAGACTTTTTATTTTACGCTTTTTATAATTCGAATGATTTTATTTTAGATATTATTTTCCTCTGGGCAGATATTTGAGTTTTGTCATTTCTACAATCATATCATTCTGATTTTGCAGCATTTGTGCTCCGTTCGACTGCGTTCTTGCAATCTGAGGGATTACGCATTATTGTGTCTGTTAATGTCATATATCAATTAAGTCAGCATTTTTGTGGGATCCGTATAATCAGTTTCTCAATGAAGCAGGTGCTCGGACAGGTGTTGTACTAGCTCTGCACAGCTTACACACTTAGGGAATATCCATATTCGGCTCGAAAATGCACCTTTAAATGCTTTGCCTGTCTTTACGAGAAATCTTTGCACATACAAGGCAGCGTATATAAGAAATGTGCATTTTCCAGATCCTTCGGCTTTGCATTAGAAAAGCGCTTTCCTTGCTGCGAGGTATCGCCCATCATTGATCAAGGCTTTGGCTGGATTTCTTTTGACTTTTATTAAATTGGTTTGCTGTTGGGTGAAGGCAGCTGGAGATGAATCAAGTGGCAGATGAGCTGGCAGGCCGTGCCACAAGTGTGAGGTGAGCGCTCGAGAGATAGACAGATGGACGGACAGATAGATAAATGATTTCCAGTGAAAGACAGCAGTGGTAAGCTAGCGAGGATAAGAAGCGGCCTGGCATTATCCCGTGCCCTTTAGTATTTAAAGGATGCTGGCATAACATTTAGGTATTTGGGGCGACAGAGCCACGCCGAAAACCCGCTCACACAAACCCCCCAACAATCATTTGCTTTATGAGGCGCCTGCTGATGCCATGGTAACCCTCCTGTCCTGGGCACGGCGCGGGCGCTGCTGTGCCAAACAAATGCCATGGTAACTTTTTATTTTTTTTAACCCACGTTGCCCAGAAACCTTTGCGATTTAGTAAGTGAAACCAGTGGATTCACAAATTAGGCTCAGAGAGAGAGCAGAGAGAAAGGTGAAGTTTAGTGTTTACAGTTTCTATGTACAAATTACCCAGAAACAGTGTGAATTATACTCTGCTTTTTTTAAGAACAACTCATATTTAGGTCAATTTAGAGGTGCAATCCGTTGAGCTTTGTCTCACGTTACTCAACTTTTCTTTTGGAGCCCAGGAACCAAACACTTAGTGTCTGGTCTCATCATGAAAGATTCATCACTGCACATTAGTCCAGTTGTATTATTTTATTAAATACTCACTCTAACCGTCAAACCTTTGCAAGCAACAACACCCTAGTCTTATTTTACAAGCCTTACAAACACTTTTTGTGATACAATCAATTTCTGATGGATTAAATTAAGGTCATATTTTAGTTTTTTACATGGATGCGTAATATTTAGCATTTTTTCTTTTCTTTTCTTTTTTTAAATCTGTTTCACACAGAAATGAGTCAATATCTGCTAAGGGGTAATAATGGAACAACATTTAAATATTTATCAATAATTTATCAATATTTACAACAGAATCTGGGTTTAGATCAAATATTTTTGTTACAAATCTGCAACAGCTGCATTAACATTTAATCTGTCAAAAAAAAGAAAGAAAAGAAGGTGAAAATAGCGGCTTAACATAGAAATACATGACACACATGAGTGCGAGTTTGTTCTTCACTTGCTGAAGTTAACAGGTGATTTTTTATCAAATGTAGATCAATAACTTCTCTGTTTTTTAACATATTAATGCATTTATCAACGTTTGATAAAACATTGTTTAATTTTCCAATAAAAGATGAGTAATTTTTACATGATTTGTTACATTTTACCCCTGATGGATTTTGACCAAGCAAATTGTTGAGATAAATATTACGTTGATGTTTAAACAAAAATTTTTTATGGTTGTATTTGCAGTATGTAAACTTATTTTTATTGTGATAATGACCATCCAAACCCAATCCTTAAGCGATTATGCTTACCGCTTATAACACCATTTTGTTTGTTTTAAAAACATAGACATCATATTAGATTTATTTGATCACAATATTACAATTTTATCACAATGTTACAAAAGTGGACGTAAGTGGACTTTTCAATCAGTTCCTTAATGACATTGTCAAGGAAGTGGCATTTTTATCGGGAAAACAACAGCACGTACCCAGTTGTACTTCAGCTGTGCATTTTTTATTTGTTTGTTTTTCAGGCCTGAAAAAAGCATGTAAATCTTAATAAACATTTACATTCATGAATTTAGCCAACACTTTTACCCACAGTGCCTTACAAATAAAATCTAAAAGTGTTGGCTAAATTCATGAATGTAAATGTTTATTAAGATTGACATGCTTTATTCAGGCCTGAAAACGTCATTTCTGATTAGTACATGGTTTAGGTTTCAATATCTCTAAAATCCACCTACTTTCATTTAAAAACTTACTGTGTGTTCAGTTGCTGTTGCAGTTGTTTCAACTTAAATTATATGTGACCCTGGACCACAAAACCAGTCATAAGTGTACATTTTTTAAAAATTGAGACTCGAGATACAACTATTTGAAAATCTGGAATCTGAGGGTGTGAAAATTTTTTTATCAAAATATTGAGAAAATCGCCTTTAAAGTTGTCCAAATGAAGTCCTTAGCAATGCATATTGATATTACTAATCAACAATTCAGTTTCAATATATTTACAGAAGGAAATTTACAAAATATCTTCATGGAACATGATCTTTACTAAATATCCTAATGATTTTTGGCATAAAAAAATAATTTTGACTGATACAATGTATTGTTGTCTATTGCTACAAATAGAACTGTGCTATTTATGACTGCTTTTGTGCTCTAGGGTCACATATTATGTTGACTTAAAATATCAGTATAACTTCAAATTTTACATTAATTTGATGAGCTAAAGAAATGAAAAACATATTCTGATTTAACTTGATCATATCATTTTTAAGACAAACTTTATTGTGTTAATAAGACAATATTTTCACCTTCTGTACATGATTAGTTGGGTACAAGACAAGTACATTTATGGACCATAACAGGCCGCAGTATTTCTGTGCATCCATGTGCATTCAAACAAACACAACTGAAGCCGGTCGCAGTATAACATACCTTCTCCTGTGATTTCCATATTACCCAAGGTTATCTCTCTCTCTCTCTCTCTCTCTCTCTCTCTCTCTCTCTCTCTCTCTCTCTCTCTCTCTCTCTCTCTCTCTCTCTCTGACGCCATGCCAGCTTAGTGCCAGTCCTGCATCACACAGTCTCCCACACGCACACAAAGAAGTCTTGTTTAGCGTGTTTTAATTGCCTTAAATTAGGGAGCTGTGCCAAGTCCTGCGCTAGCAGCCATCACACCACAAGCAGACTTATAATTGTCCCTCATCTGACACGCAGGGTCCTCATCACAGCTTTGTGCATCTCTAAAGAGCGCTGCTGCTCCCAGGACTGCATGTGCTCTGTTATTCACTTTCACACGTTACATGCATGCATGACTGCACCGTTTAGATGCGGCTGGACGAGGATAATCAGATAATCAGCACGCAAATATTTCATTGAACTAGTCTGAACCTAGGAATGCTACTTAATTATAAAACAAAAACATAAGAACCTAAAGAAAACCGTAGGACGCCTGCTTGTTCTTTACATTTTTCATTAGCGACTGCAGCATGAGTATTTACCATGGTAACCATCATTACTGACCAAATAATTACCATGTAGATATTGCTTTCTCATCATGCTAAATTAATAACTACTTCAAACAATGTTTTTCTTTTTTTAGATGACAGTGGTTCACAGTTTTAAAGTACTTATTAAAAACTATGCTATTTATATATTTGATATAATCAAAAACATTTTAAATGAAGTTTGTATTTATTATTTTGTATTTTATTTATATATAGTTTGAATCAGTTAAAACATTTCATCAATGCATTTTTATTTACTTTATATATTTTAAATAACAGAAATAATTGGAAATATTTTAAATACATTAAGTATTATTTTTGTATTTTATTTATAACTGCATATTTTAAATAACTGTATGCATTTTATCTTTGTTATTTTATACAAAATTGCCATTTATATACTTTATTTGATTTATATATTTTATGTAGTTGAAATAATATTTCATACATTTTGTCTTTATTTTTGTACTTATTTATATATTTTAAATAACTGAATATATGTAATAATTATTTGTATTTATTATTTTATGTTTTTTTTATTTCATTCATATATTTAAAACAGCAGAAATAATATTAAATCTATTTGTGTTTTATGTTTTACATTTTATTTATTTTATATAATTGCAAACGTTTTGTATCCATTTTGACTTTATCATTTTATGAATTTTTAATTTATATATTTTTTATTAGCCTAATTAAAGTTTTAAATAAAATTAGTCTATTTTTATTTATAATAATGTGTTATATAGCAAAACCAAATGTATACAAAAATCATATATTCAAATGAATGCTCATTTAAAAATAAATATCTAATCAAAACGCAAAGTATAATTCAATGTTAAACCTTTCTGTAGTTTTTTATTTTGATTAGTTTTATTTTGTTGTTCATGGCAAAATATCTGATCATTTATTAGCCTAATATTTATTGACAGGGAGCGGTTCTGTTTATTTGCTAGAACATTTTACAACAGTTTCAGACATCATGTGTACATCAGGCAAGTTCTCAGTGTAGCTGAACTGTAAAACATACTTCAAATTATTATAGGATCAGGATTTATCCAGCCAGACGATCTGAAAAACACACGTCGGCTTCCAGTTATCGTGTACAACAGGCCTCATTTGATCTTTTTATGTCAGACAACAAAAATGAGCAAACACAATATATTGGCAATTGAATTTGACTGAAGTAAATTCAAACGAAAAAAGAGGCAGGTAACCGAAGGAAGTGTGTAGATTGACCAGCACGTCAACGCACATCCAGCATGAACCATGTTGCTCCTGTAAACGCTGTCTCTGAAGTCAATATTTGTCTGTATGTTCACACAAACACTCTGCTGACACCCAGAGCCCAGTGTTGGTTGGCTGTGTAGGATCGGTATGTCAGTGCGTCTGCTGATGGCAGGCGGGCGGCTGGCGCTGCTCCGTATGGCTACAGTTGCCCGGATTGCACTTCCTGGCGTTTTCTATGTCAAAGTCCTCTCTCCCTCTCGCTAACACATACTCACACAAACACAGGCATGCATGCTGGCTGCATCCTGCCTGCACGCTCCTCCTGATTGGTGCTCGCTCTGCGTTCTTCTTTTTATTTATTAATTTTTTCCGCCATCCCAGGAAGAGGATTTCTTCTGGCAGGAGGGCGCGGGAATGGCGCTGGACAGGCAGCATGACCCAGGGTTCAGGTGGCAGCTGTGTTATGACTTCTCTGCCAGGCCGTGGCTGATGGTATGACCACCCTCTCTTTCTTTTTGCTCTCTTTCACTCACTTAGCTCACTGTTTCCCACTTTTAGTGGTTTTTCACCACTTCCTGAAACTCATTTTACATCAGATTGCAATCAAACATCAGTTTTCTATCTATCTATCTATCTATCTATCTATCTATCTATCTATCTATCTATCTATCTATCTATCTATCTATCTATCTATCTATCTATCTATCTATCTATCTATCTATCTATCTATCTATCTATCTATCTATCTATCTATCTATCTATCTATCTATCTATCTGCCTAAATTTGTTGCTGTTTGCATTTTCTTTGGATGAAGTTCATTTAAAGCTGCTGGTGAGTTTGTTGTGTGTTGAATTGCTGTGCTCTCTGATTGGACTATTTTTCCTGATTGATTTAAGCTCACTTTTTATATGATTGATTGTGTGAAATAGCAAAAACGTACAGTTTCCCTTGCTTCGATCCTTTCACAACATTATATGGCCTTCCTGGAGAGACAAAAATCAGATACAATTCATTATTATTAATTCATAATTAAAGTAATTAATATGATTTAATGTTAACTTATATTTGGTTAACTAATTTAATTTAATTTAATTTTGTTTCCTTACTTACTACAAATTTCCACAGTGTAATGAGGTATAAATTACATTAGGGTTATTAAAAACAGTATCCTAATTAATAATTGTTTTGTTGTGCTTCAAAACAGCATCTATTTTTTTATCAAAATATTGCATTATTGCTGGTTTGCCCATGTTGGATCTGAGAATATTTACATTTTTGTTCTACTTTCCCCTTTTCAATTAAGTCTAATTAATCATGGAAAGTGATGTAAAGCACAACCCCTAAACACAGAGGGTCCTCAGATGAGGGATTTCTGAGACTTCTATATACAGAGCCTTATCGAGGGATCTGACACAGTTTAAACCTCATGGGCCTTTCATAGAGACTGCCTGCTGTGCTACTGCCTATATAGGGCAGCGAGAACCAGGCGTGTGTGTGTGTGTGTGTGTGTGTGTGTGTGTGTGTGTGTGTGTGTGTGTGTGTGTGTGTGTGTGTGTGTGTGTGTGTGTGTGTGTGTGTGTGTGTGTGTGTGTGTGTGTGTGTGTGTGTGTGTGTGTGTGTGTGTGTGTGTGTGTGTGTGTGTGTGTGTGTGTGTGTGTGTGTGTGTGTGTGTGTGTGTGTGTGTGTGTGTGTAATAAGACTGGTGGAGAGCTTAAATCTTTTGAGGAAAAACATAGAGCACACTGGAGTTTAATGTTGAAGGATGGCAAAAATCATAGGAGAAAGGGAGATTATAAAGGAAACGGCTTTGTGTGAGGTTGGAGTTTCTAGAGATTGAGCAAGTTTGGTTTCGGTTCCAATTAGAACCAAAAAGTCAGAAAAAAACAGAACCTTTATTCTCTAGTTTTATAGAAAACCATCCATGTATTGGTGCTTTAAAGAACCCAGAAATCAACAGACTGATCTGAAACATGAAGAACTTATTGAACCTCCAAAAGACTTTATAGTCAAATCAGGGGCTGTTCACAAAGAACGTTTTGCATTTCACTGCGCTACTTTTCCATTGTATATATATATATATATATATATATATATATCACGGCTATTCGTACATATTTTACGAGGTGGCTAATTTGTATGACCTCACTCATACAAATTCATATGATTTGTGCTAAATCGTACGTATTTTACGAGTTGCCAATTCGTATGAATTTGTACGAATAACCTACACCTAACCCGCCCCTAAACCTACCCGTCACTGGGGTTTAGACAAATCGTACTAAATCGCACGAGTGAGGTTGTACGAATTCGTACAAATCAGCCACCTCGTAAAATATGTACGAATTGCCGTGAGATAGCGTTGGTATATCCAGTAGATCAGGGATGGGCAACTTTGGGAGTGACGAGGGCCAGCATTTTTTCCCCTTTATACCAAGGGGTCATTACTAATCCACGTCCACACACCTTTTACACCGTCTTACTCAATTTACATTTTTATTGAAAGAAATTAACATAGAATTAATGTAATTTGTTTTTAAAGATTTTATTAACTATAAAACGTGTGCAGTTATGCTATTTCAGAAGGGAGACTTTGTTGTCAGTTGACATAAATGTTACCCAACACGTCAATGTAAACATCTCAATTACATTATCTGTAAATAAATTTACAACAAACAAATGTACAGAGGTCCTTTTTTATTAGTGGCCTACAGAACATTCTCAAAACAACCTATAAGAGGACCGTTAAAAAGTTATTCAACAAAAAAAAATTATTCCAAATGGTATCATAAAATAACCTGGTATCTGCAGGATTTTCAAAATACATTTTAAGACTTTTTTAAGATCTGCACGTCACATTTCAGCCTTTAAACATTTTTTAAGAAAAGGGATGAGTCAAAAGTATAAATTAATTATTATATTAAATAATATATAAATATATCTTAATGACTTAATTGTTTAGATTTTTATAATGCATTAGCTTTTTGCCGATCCACTGGTTCACATTTCAAAATACACTGAACAAAATTATAAACCCAACACTTTTGTTTTTGCCCCCATTTTTCATGAGCTGAACTCAAAGATCTAAGACTTTTTCTATGTACACAAAAGGCCTATTTCTCTCAAATATTGTTCACAAATCTGTCTAAATCTGTGTTAGTGAGCACTTCTCCTTTGCTGAGATAATCCATCCACCTCACAGGTGTGGCATATCAAGATGCTGATTAGACAGCATGATTATTACACAGGTGTGCAATAAAATAAAAGGCCACAATAAAAGGCCACTCTAAAATGTGCAGTTTTATCACACAGCACAATGCCACAGGTCAATAATCATGCTGTCGAATCAGCATCTTGGAGATAGTATTAACATCATAAACTGAAAGCAATATTTAGGTGACTTACTTTTCAAATGTTTTTCAAATGGATCATCCGAGTGTAATATAATCCAGCGGGCCGTACTAAAAGACACTGGGGCCGTATACGGGCCGCCAGCTGCCCATCCCTGTGGTAGATGGACATGTCTGACCATTACATTCACGTATTGAGTCTTTTACAGCATTTAACACTCAAATGGCATTCTAAAAATTAATGCCAATGAATGAACGCTCAAGTGGAAACAAGTTCAAGTTTTAAAAAAACAGTCATAAGTGTCAATTTCTCGAAATTGAGATGTATGCAAATTTCTGAAAACCTGAATAAATAAGCTTTCCATTGATGTATGGTTTGTTAGGATAAGACAATATTTGGCCGAGATACAACTAATTGAAAATCTGGAATCTGAGGGTGCAAAAAAAAAGTCTTAGCAATGCATATTATATCAAAAATGTAAGTTTTGATACATTTATGGTAGGAAATTTGCAAAATATCGTCATGGAACATGATCTTTACTTAATATCCTAATGATTTTTGGTATAAAAGAAAAATTTATCATTTTGACCCATACAATGTATTTTTGGCTATTGCTACAAATATACCCCAGACTGTGGTCCAGGGTCACATATGTGCTAGACGGATGTCTTTGACCATTGTGCTCATGCCTTGTGTCTTTTGCTGTGTTTCTCATATGACAGCTCATGTTAAAATAAGTTCAACTTTTTAAAAAGGCATCTTGACACCTTGCTTTTTTCCATTTCACCACTTGATTCTGTGCGAATACGGTCACTAAAATGGTTCTTCACTTCAAGGTCTTAAAGAAGCTTGAAGAACTTTTATTATACCTGGGGGGCGTTAAATGCTTGAATGCTTGATTGGCTGACAAACGTTCTGAGGTGAGCAATTATTTTCAGGGAAACGCACGGCGAACATAGTTCCAGGCAGCTCTCTTGACCGCATTACAGTTCCGTATCACTTTGCCAAATTATCTCTGTTATTTCAAAGGTCTTACAACAGAAAAATAACCAAACCCCACAACGACACTGGCCAAACAAATAAATACAGTAAACAAAAGGATAAAATCAACAGATCTTGTCCAGGTTTTGCCACAAAATTACGTTTTATTATGTACAGAAAGCACAAAGCCTACTCTCTCTCTCGCTCTCGGTCTCTCTCTCACAGACACACATATAGTTTGCACACACCTTAACATAAGCACTAACGTAGTTAGCACTACTCTGATGACTTTATCAGTAACAGTTTAAGAACTTAAAAACTACATGACTTCTCACAAGCGAGCTAGCAACAACGGCTCTGTTCATGAAGAAAATTAACTTAAAGTCTCATTGCTGGTGATCACTGACTCACAGAGGTAACATTAATCTCTCTCTCTCTCTCTCTCTCTCTCTCTCTCTCTCTCATAACTTAGTTATTAAATGCATTAACTGCATTAGTGTCCTATCAACGGCTCAAGCCTCCGTTACGGTTAAAAATTACGTTTAGGAATTAGCAAGGGAGGCGTTGGATGAGATGCGGAAGAAATAATCCTTCTCACAATAGCGATTGAAGTAGAAAAACCGGACGAATGCCTTAAAATATATAATCTGATTGATGTCTTGAGGTGGGGAAACCGAAGTATAAGTAGAATAATTGACTCGTTTTATTATCGTTTTAATTATTTCCCGTTTAATTATTAGAAAAATAATGCACACCCGAGGTGAAATGGCCACTCCGCTTCGCGTCGTGACCGCATCACCACCTCGGGTGTCAGGCCCCGTCCTGTGTGTCTTGTGTTCCCGCCTCTTGTTTCCTTATATGGTTAGTTTCCTGTCCTCGTTTCATGCCATTATTAGTTTATTCGGTTCCAGGTGTGTGTGATTGTGTTAATTATCCGGTGTATTTAAGTCCTGTCTGTTGAGTTCCATGGTGTCTGGTCTACTCGTTATTCCCGGTGTTTCTGTCTGTCTACCTTGCCCTGTCTTACCTTGATGTCGTCATTAAAGACTCTTATTTTGAAGTAGCTCCTCGTCTGCGTGTTCCTGTTTCCTCCCTGCTGTGTACACCGTGACATTGGGTGTGCAATATTTTTTAAATAATTCAATGGCTCGGAGTCAATTATTCCTTACTTAGTAGAGTTTACTAGAAAATACTTAGGGTTGGTGGTCTGAACAAACTTTAATCTCCTAAGTATTAAACTATATTGAGGGGAATATTCCTTCCATCATGTTGAGAGGTTTGCTGTTATTTTTCTAAATACCCAGACCTGGATGATAAAACAGGTGAAAAACTCCCATTGATTTGCATTAAACAAGGGACTTGAGCCACATCTAGAGACCAAAAGATAATGGTGGTGGACTTTTCCATTCTGTTTTTATCTATAAAAGCATCTTTTATAATTGAATTTCTAGTTTTTAATTCAAGAATGGATATTAACATATTCCACCAAACTCCTGGCCGCTTCATCTTTCTCCAATCCTCCAGCGATCTCTCTTCCTCTCGCTCACTAGCACATCCCTGTCATCTGTTCAGATAATCCTGCTCCCTTGTCCTAGCCCAACTTCCTCTCTTTTTCCTTCTCGCCTCGCCTCTCTTCTTCATCCATCCAAGCGTTTATCAATCCCTGGCTACAGATGTCCACACCTCTTCCTCTCGCCCGGTCCATATCTCTGTCTCTCTGTGCACAGATGCCCGCTTTGGCCTGCAACAGCTGTCCCGCCATGTGCTGCTACCAAGTGTTGATGCGCTGTTAGGAAAGGGGAGGGAGGGGTGGGCTCATGAATATTCATGTTCATTTGGACCCATTCTACCAAACAGAGCCTGGCACTGCCAAGGAAGCCCCTCCCCTCGATGAGATGGTGGAAGAGAGGAACCGTGAGACTAGGCCAGACTCTGTGGCCTGATTCCACAAAATAAGGAGTTGTGAAAGACAGCCGACAGAAAAGCCAGAGAAAAGGGAAGACGATCCCAGAAAGCATCATCATTATCACATCGTCTGAGATATATGGAGAAACGCTGCAAAAAAAAAAAAAAATACTATTTTCATTCATAAGGATGGAATTTATCTGACAAAAAAATTGGCCAATCATTTGGACATTCACAAGTGAGCAAACAGAATGAAGCAATAATCAGTTGAGATGTTTACTTTAAAAATAAGGTTCTTCGGTGGTTCTTTTTGGAGCACGTTGGAATTGTCTTTATGGTTCTTTGGAGGTTAAACATGTTTTTGATTACTCATTTATAAATTCTTCATATTGACATACTGGAAAATCTAAATCCCTGGAAGATCTGACAAAAATTGTCCCATCATATTGGATGCTTTGGAGTTCACATTCAATAGTGAGCAAACAAAATGAGCCGATAATCGGTTGAGATGTTTGCCTTTGAAAAAAAAAAAACTTTCTTCAGTGGTTCTTTTTGGAGCACATTGGAATTGTTTGTGGTTCTTTGGAGATTAATCATGATTTATTTTACCCACAGAAAATAAAACAAAATCCTAATTAGAGCTGACAAAAAATGGCCCATCAGTTGGACATTTTGGAGTTCATATTCACAAGTGAGCAAGTAAAATGGGCTAATAATGAGTTTAGATGTTTATTTTTTTTAAATAATGTTCTTTATTGGTTCTTTGGGGCACACTGGAATTGTTTTTTGGTTCTTCGTAGATTAAACATGTTTGTGATGATACATTTATAGGCTTTTCATAGAGACATATTGGTTTCTTCCCACAGAAAATAAAGATCCCTAATGAGATATCTTTAATGTCTTGATTGTTTCTCCTAATTAGTGATGAGACTAAACTGTCTTTATGGTTCTTTGGAGATTAAACATCTTTTTGATGCATTTATAGGGTCTTCATATTCACATATTCTTAATTTTTACCCACAGTAAAAATCCCTAATGCGGTCTGAAAAATTGATCCATCATTGGACGCGAGTGAACAAAATGAACTGAAGTTTCTTCAGTGATTCTTTTTGGAACACATTTGTCTTTATGGAAATGAAATGTGTTATTTATGATGCTTTTATAGACTCTTCATATTCACATATTAGTTTCTTGCCACAGAAAATAAAAATCCCTAATGAAATCTGATAAAAACTGGCCCATCATTTAGACGTTTTGGAGTTCATATTCACAAGTGAGTGAACAAAATGGACCAATAATATGTTTAGATGTTTCAAAACAAGTTCCTATGGTGGATCCACTGGAAATGTCTTTAGCGGCCATTTAAGATTAAACATGTTTTTGATTATGCATTTATAGGTACTTCATTTTGACATATTGGGTATTTGACAAATAAGAATTCAATCTATTTTACATTTTAATTGTTTCTCCTACACAGTGATGATAGTAAATGGACTTTGCTAAAGTCTCCATGTCTCAAACTCAGAGTTGCATAGCGTTTTCATTGTGAACTTGAACATTTCTCATCTAAGAGCATATGTTCTTTTATAGCTCTATACTCTTACTGTATGTTGACTATTGGCTGAACTATGAAAGCTCAACCTGTGAGCAATTAAACAGTGTTTTTAGAAGCACCAGTACGTTTCACATTGTACATTTATAGAAAGTCTTCTGTGCACCAAGCAAAAAGTCTTGATGGATGGAGACCGTAAGATTAAAAAGGCTGGAGCAGGTTTTAGCACCGAAGAACTAAGCCGGGAAGGGAAGACAGATGAGGATTGAGGAAGAATGGAGGGAAGGAGCAGAACGGTAGATGGGGCAGGAGAGGTGTATGGTGATAACAGATGAGAAAGGCTGGAGCTGGAGGAGGGGGTCAGTCTCTGGTGTGTGTGTCCTCTGCTCTCTTTCATGAAGAGCCAGGGAAGCAGATTATAGCAGGCCTCCTCTTTCAGTCTCTCCAGGGGAGGACAACCCCTCTCCCCCAGCAGCCACTGGCTTTAATGCTCTGCATCCCCCTGGACCAGCCTGGATCCAGACCAGACGCAGCACCACGACACACACACACACACACACACACACACACACACACACACACACACACACACACACACACACACACACACACCGGACATCCCAGCCAACCCATCTGATGGATTTGATCGTGACTTTTTTTTGACCCTGCTGCACTAATATGCATATTCAGGCCAGTGCGTTGCATTTCTTGTTGTTTTTTTAATTCGTTCTAATCTTTTATTCCTCCATTAGCATGCTCGGGCACATAAGAAGTCAAATGTTTACAGTGTACATTCATGGAGTTTTCCTAAGGCACACATCATTATTATTGATTTTTAGATTTTTTTTAAACCCTTAACCCAAAATATTAAACTTTAGATTTTGCATTTTTTGCCTCGTTGATGATAAAGCGAATGAAAACGGGAGGCACTCAAAGCATATCTCGTGATCGGATAATCACAGAGACATGAAGTGGGTTCTTTTGATTTGGGCCAACGACCCAGAACACCCTAGCAACTGCATAGTAACGACTTGGCAACCACCCACAGCACCCTAGCAACATGATGGTGAGTTTCTCATGAGCAAACACCACATACGTTTCCTCAGAACATGTTTAATTCTAGCTTTTAGAGTTTATATACTGTACACAACCTTTCAAAAGTTTGTGCAGAAGTAATATTGTGAAATATGATTACAATTTCAAATAACTTTTTTTATTTGAATATATTTTAAAATGTAATTTATTCCTGTGATCAAGGCTGTATTTTCAGCATCATTACTCCAGTCTTCTGTATTACATGATCCTTCAGAAATCATAATAATATGCTGATTTGCTGCTCAAGAAACATTTATTATTACTGTCAATCTTGAAAAGCGCTGTGTAAACTGTAATATATATTTTTTCATGATTCTTTTGATGTATAAAAAGTTCAAAAGAAGAGCATTCATTTCAAATAGAAATCATTTGTAACATTATAAATGTCGTTACTGTCAAATTTTAACCAACTTAATGCATTCTGGCTAAATAAAAGTATTAATTTCGTTCAAAAACAAATCATACAAACTTTTGACCCCAAACGTTATGCTTTAAATATTTAAATTTTATATTTAGAAAAAATATATGAACTTCTGTATATTCAAATAATCTCCTCCTAATCAAAAGTGTGCATTCTGATTGAGTAAAAACATACAATATATTTAGACATACATTATTTTGTCTCCTGAAGGTACACACGAGTAAGGCTCTCTCTCTCTTAATCAGAGGCGTAAAGCCCTCTTGCTGGTGTAAGATAAGCGCGGCGCTCGCAGGCGTTTCCTCCAGAGACTCGCTCTCCTGCAGCAATGCTGTGCACCAACCTGATAAGGTGAGAGAGCTTCGTTCTGCTCCAATCCCGATGGAGCCTCACGGCCGCTGACCAATCACAGCGCAGCTTTCCGTTGTTTATCTCACCGCTGAGCATACATGATCTACCTGACTTGCTCGGGTCAGGCCGAGGGGCTTCAGTCTTTTTTTAAAGCATTGTGATTTTATATCCCGCTTCTATGATGCATTAGCCACACATATACTGGTTTAGGTTGTGCTACGGTAGATTATGGCATTACAAACCAACGTTGAATAACAGCTCACTTTAGACTTTAAGAAAATAAACTTATGAAACCTTTATTAAAGTAACTTCTGATATATTGTAAAGCTTTTAATTGTCAGTTTGATCTCGAAACGTCTTATCAGCCTCTGCTTCGTTCCACTTTTCACAATGCTTTCAAAGTCTTGTCAGCCTTTGCCAGATTAAGCGTGTGCTCTTCAGGGGACGGCAACATACACCTTTAAGATGAAGGGCACTTTGAACATTTCAATTAGGTACAGTTCCCTGAGATTTCCCCCCCCGAGCCAATAAAGGTTAGCACACTTTGCTTAGAAGGTAAAACATTTCAGCCATTTCTCTCTACTGCAGTCAGTCTGTGAATGTGCACTGCAGGCTTCACATGAGATGTTGAAGTGTATGTCAATCGTCTTCAGTTTCTTTCTAGCAATCAAAAGATTTGATTTGAATTATTAATCCAATTATTATTTAAAATTAATTAACTGTAATAAAATATGTATTACAGTATATATCTAACTATTGGATATATATTCAACTGCTTTTCTTTTGTTTATTTTATTTTGCAATTAACCTATTTATATTACATTGTCCATTTTACATGTGCATGTATGATTTATTACTAAAGTGGACATAAAGTGATTTGTACATTTTTATTCAGTCTGTAAATGTTGGCTGCAGGTTTCACATTTTCTATTCTATCACATTGAGTTAGTTAGTTGGCCTGTTTTGGTCACGCTTGCTTGTTTTTAATCTTTTACAGAATTCTAGAAAATAATCATTTTAATTGATTTAAAAAATGAAATATTAATTCAATTATTAAAATGCAGGAAAAAAGCTTTGACTTTATAAGTGTGAATGTCTTGTGGGGAATATTACATGTCTCACTACTGGATATGCATTCATCTAGTTTTTCTTTTTTTATTTTACAATGACCATATTTATATTACGCTGTACTATTCTATATGTACAAGTATGATTTATCACTATAGTGCCAGCCGGCTTTACATGTGCATTTTATTTTATTTTAAGTGTCGGTCTTATCTGGTTTTCTCACTTACATTGTCCTATGAAATAATCAATTTTGATAGAAAAAAAATTAATGTTGAGAAAATTATTCTCTTCAACTACTTTCGTTTTTCATCTTAATTCAAAATATGTAATCATCTTAAACATTTATATTACACTGTCAATTTTCCATGTAAAATTATAATTTATCACTGTGGTAATAATGAATAGATTTTTTACATTCTCTGAAGAAATTGCGTGTTGCTCGTGTGTTCAGAACATTGACACAAAGCTCTGCTGCATTGTTATCAGGCCATTGTTAGGTGGTTGCTAGGGTGTGCTAAGTGGTTGCTAGGGTGTCTTGAGTGATTTAACCTCAATTATTTCTGATATTCTAATCTCTGGCCCAGACCCCTCCGTGAAAGTCTATGGAATTTTATAGTCTATAAGGTGAAAAATATGAATAGAGATGCTTGCTCTATACAGTGCACGTGTTGATTATGTGCTGTAACATGGGCAGTGTATGTACAGTAATATATGTTTGGGCATGCACAGTAACAGTAGAGGAGGTGTAATGGTTAATCCAGGCATATTCATGGCACATTAGGTTGAGGGTTGTGTGATTATAGCTGTGCACTACCTCAGTCGTTGGCCTGGTTCACCCGCCAAGGTCAGCATTCCTGGCCCCGGCCGTTGCTTAGCTGAATCTGTTTTTTCAGCTCCGAGTAGCCCTGCTAAATTAAAGACAGGCAGTCAGAAATTAAAGCCAAGCCCAGGAACAAGCAGCAGAGCCTAAATTCAATCTGCACTGCATGAAATAAAAGACCCTCCTGTTTGAAGCGATTCAGGGAAGAACGAAGCAGACATTATAGCACTTTAAGAATAAAAACGTTGTTTTTTGTTTGTACATTTCATCTTAAATCATACATCTACCTTTTACATATAAACCAGGGTTAAATAACATGCTCTATAAGTGAACTTTCCTACATTAGTTTGAGTTTTAGTAAAGCTTATATTAGTTGATTTCTGAACTTACAAAAAGCAGGTGTGATGGCAAACAATTTTTGAGAGGGATTCAGCCTCAGTCTTATGATGTCTTCATTTTAATGCATTCAACTGCAACATGGACCGTCTGATATCTGACAGTAAAATGTGTTCAACTTTGGCCTGTTTTGATGAACTGTGCACCAACATTTGTATTTATTTTTTTGCAAAAAAATAATTAATCATAAATATATGTAAAACAATTATTCATAAATTATATACAGCTGCAAGGAATTTTATTTTTGGCCTTTAGGTGTAAAGTGTGTGTGTGTGTGTGTGTGTGTGTGTGTGTGTGTGTGTGTGTGTGTGTGTGTGTGTGTGTGTGTGTGTGTGTGTGTGTGTGTGTGTGTGTGTGTGTGTGTGTGTGTGTGTGTGTGTGTGTGTGTGTGTGTGTGTGTGTGTGTGTGTGTGTGTGTGTGTGTGTGTGTGTGTGTGTGTGTGTCTGCGCGTGTGCATGCATAACTTCCTTATTATACAACTATTTTCAACTACTTTTTTTTCTTCCAAGCTTTTTTTTTAGATCAAAATGATGCAAGAAATCATGCATTCAATAACACATTTGACATTTGAATGTAAATATTTGTGTGTGATTTAAATACACTGTCAGTTTTAATAAAGATGAGTTAGCTATCCGCTGGTTGTTCTAACCCTGGTAAATGACAATAAAACGCCTTTCCTTTGCTCTCTTTTTGAGCGTTTGCAGTGGTGGTGAAATCAATAACGCAGTGCATCATTTATCATCACAGTATATATTTGTAAGGCTCTTTTTTTCTTCTTTAGTCCGTTTGAAACGCACCTGCACGCCATCAGTGTGTTCTTCCTTCCGTCCAGCGTTTAGTTCAAAAATCACATCATCAATAGCCGATGATTGCGTCCGTGCTCGTGATTCCGCCGTGTTTTTTCCCGCGCTTTATTTAATTGTAATCATGTGCATTCTAGTGTTCAGATTTATTTTAAGAAAGAAATCCAAGACAGATTCTCCATTCTCTATTCTCATGTGAATAATTTCATTTGCGGACAGTTTAACAAGTGATTTGTTTTATTTATTATGTCCTTAATAATGACGCAATATAAATGGCACTTTTTTGCTGTTATTGCTTAAATATTAGCTATGTTTTAATTCTACACAGTCCAGTGTATATTTTCTTTCCAGTAGTCTATGATGTCGCACGTGCTCTTCATAAGTTAAATTATGAAATCGTGAGCATATTAAAAGCATATGTAATATAGTTGAATATAATTTCGTTTAAACTGAATTAGTAACACATTTGTTGGTGTTTCCTCTTTGCCTGAGATGTGATTTAGGGCAGTAGATTAAATAAATCACCGAGATGATATTTGTATTTACAAAAAAAGCTTTTAACACCATAAACTCATAGCCTAGATTTAATCAATTAAATACATAAATACAGTCAATTAAAAGAGCAATAATTGCTCAAAATACACTGAGTGATGTCATTCAGACCGTTTGATATAATATTATTCTGTTTAATATAATAATATATTCACAAATTCGTTATTAGTATATTAGGCTGTATTTTATATATTGATATTAATAGTATTGTCAATCATTCATTATGTATTTATATTTGGAAATCTCGTGAACTGTAAATACTGTGAGGTTTTAATGTTGTTTAAAGCTGAGGTTCAGACAGTTCTGAGATGTATATGTGTTTCTGATGGTGGCGTAATTTTTAATGCACCAACGAATATTAGTAACAAATAGTTTTTAAGTATTGATTACTTTTATTGGCTTAATGGAAAATATGCTATGGCATGTTTCCAGAAATTCAAAAACCTGAATTAAAGGCTAAATATAGAAAATTATGCCAAATAAAGAAAATAAAAATTAAATGACGGAAATGTAAATCGAAAATGATTAAATAAACATGCAGAGCATGGTTTGCTGTGTTTGTTAGATATTGTTCTGTGTTCGGTTTCAAACACCTCGTCTTTAATGAACACGACCCTTCTTTTCTTTTCCCTTTTCTCAAAGTGATTTACTGAAGAGAGTTTCCTTTCATTGCTTCCTTTCATATGTGCTTTATGTTTAATATTCTATCTGTTTTGGTTCGTTGTATTTTTCTGTCATATTCATAGGCCTATTTTGAGATACAAAAGAAATACCATCACATGCATTTGTTTAGTAAAAAAATAAAATAAGAGAGATTGCAATATTAAACAATATAAAAAAAAATCTACAATCTATAAAAGGACAATTATGAATTCTAAAAATACAAATGCTATACATAACAATTCGTGTCAACCTTTATGCGGGGATTTATAATGATATTTTATTTATTTTTATTTTGCATGTATTATTTGATAAAGAGGATACGTGTTTTGCTTGATGATGCAGTTGGCAGGTGCATCGCACGCGCATCAGGGCTTCACTGAAGGTCAGCGCGTGTCTCTTTCAGGTCGTTTGGAGGTCTTTCTTCTGTTTTACAACCCAGGTATGTTGAATTAATTAAAACAAGCGTAATTAACGCGGAATCCCCTCAAATAAGACGACCTTTGCGAGTTTACCTTGAGACTCACCTGGCACACGTTGAATTAATTAAAAGTGAGACACAAAAAGAGCCCGACTACATTAACACATTACCGTTGACCGTGACGACGCGGGGCTTTTCACGTTGCGTGGAATTAGAAGTCGATTTTAAATCGGATATAATTTACCTTATATCAAAATGAATTTACCCAAGACATCACTTGAGATTTTACACTCATGAGTACTTTTAAACCCCGTGATATCCATAGCAAATCATGTATTTGACTGGAGGGATATTTGTTTAACTACTCCACAGAATTGATCGGTGACCAAACCGCACTGCACCTGTTCACTTTTGCTAACCAAACACTTTCACACCAGTGCACGATTATGGTTTAGTTTTTAATAACACGAAAAGAACACGATTTACAGCGAAACAGAAGTATCACCTGAATGTGTGCATCGCTCGAGACGTCACCGTTTAACATTGTGGCTGCAAACAAAAACTCACACACTTCATACATCTCTACATCTCTCTCCCTTTCTCTCTCTCTCTTTCTTTTTCTCTCCGGTGAACGGTATAATCCCCTGCCGTCCCTGCTTCACTCCAAGCCCGTATTTAATTCCCTTAAACCCCCAGCTGCCGTTCTGGTTCCTCTGTGAACACGACAGACTGTGAAGCGCTCCCGGTTATTAATAATTCACCAGCCACTGCTCGAATCCATCCACAGATCAACCCGAGCGTTCTGCACGGGCCACGCACGGCTAGCACGTTTATTTTGGCAACTACACTTTCACATGCTACTTAACATACATTGAATTAGTTCTTTGAAACGTTAGCGCGCCGCCGTTATTCGTTTCAGCGACGTAAAAGTCTTTATTCCTCTCACGCATCGCTTATGGTTCCGCAATATCCACTTTGCACGAAATGACGCCCTCTCCATAATAATTGATCGAGTAATCCGTGCACCGAGGAGGAGGAGGAGGTCATGGAGATCCCCCTGAGGAGGTCTCCAGTGGGACGGATGGAACCGAGCACCAATTCGCCCAGAGTCCGTGAGCTGTGAGCTGAAGCTGCGCGGGAAGAAAGTTGCTGTCGCACGGCGCGATCCACTCAAGCCACCGGAGAGACGCTGGAACCGGGAGGGATTCGTACCGGAGAGCTTCGGTGAACGGTCGTGCTGAATTTTCTCCGGTTTCATCCGAATGCGCAGTTTTTTTGTACCGAAACGATCCCCGCGAAAGTTTCCGTGCGTAAAAGTTGGCCATTTTCCGCGATCCACGGGCCCGTCCCGCAACCCGGTTCTTCTGCTTCCGGTTTCAACGGAGAAACCCGACTCATTTGCTTTTGCTCTCCCCCCACGCAGCTGTTTTTCGGGGAAAAGTTTTTTTTTCTAAAGGAGTAAAATGGGTCTTTGAGACTGTTGGCAATATTCCCCGCTCCACAATGGTACGTGCTGTGTAAATCAACTTTGCTCTTCTTATTTCAGTTTTAAAATGTTGGTAAACATGGAGAGAGGGGTTTAGATTGACAATATGGCAAGCAATAATTGTTCCAGAATCATTTTGGGGTGTTTTAGTCTTGCGCAAAGACTCTGGATGTAAAACAGCACGCGCTCCAGTCCAGTTCTCACTCGGCTCGATGCGCGTCATGCAACTGTGTGTGTAACTGTATGAGAGGAAAATAATGCTTAAAGCTGTTCATATGGATTTGGGAAGTTTGTTGGAAACTGTGCTGAATGTTCTTCTGTATCACTGCATTATGATAGCCTGTTTATGGTGGAACTAATTTATCACTCGATTTACTCGATATTAGTCTAAAATGAATAGAGTAGACATGCAGTATCATAATGCACAGTTTAACTGTGACCCTGTGGCACTCAAACATTCAAAACGAGTGTTCCGGATACACATTATGATGGGGATAATGAAGTGTTGTATGAATAACCCTTCAGTTTACACGCTTTCAGTGTTATTGGGATTACAGGCGACACATGCACATGTAACATGCCATTACTGAAATTATTCCACCTGCAAGCTTGTCACAGGACGACAGTCGCCGCCCACATGTCGTCTGTCAAAGAGAACAAAAGCTCTGAGGGGTTAAATATAGAACAATAGTGCTGGATGCAACTTATTCTGTGTCCACACTAACTTTTACTGCATGTGAAGTCATTGCAATGCAAAGCATTTTGACTGGCATGATAACTGCATCTTTTGTAGGGTTTTTTCCTCCTTCAAATTGATTTGCTTGCACAGAGTTTTTTAACATTTAAATTAGAATAGCAATGAAATAATCATCAGTGATATATATATTCTCTAAGCCGATAAATCAGCGCTATTTAGCCGATATCTGTCTATACTTAACCGATGAACATAAGTCAGTTTCAAAATCTAATGCCAACTGCATGTATAAAACATTTTGTTTTTATACAATTGAATGAAAATATAGAATGTTTTTGTTCTTGTTAAAGGTATTTGTTAATGTGTGCATGTCAGTTGCTATAATTAAATTGAGTAGTAGTATACATAGATACATGCATGTGTATTGACCATCCCACTCTCAAGTTATTAGTATGGGCTTGCAGAATATAGAATACTGAATTAACATATAATAATACATCCAAAAAGCCATATTGTAAATACAGTCTTAGACATATTTAAATACTGTTTATCTCTTTTAACCCTCGTGTTGTGTTCCAGTCTTTTTGACCCAGAGAGGATTTTATTTCTCCAGATCCAAAATTTTAATCCAAATTGGATTAAAATTTACCAACATAGCATTTAATAACTCTCTCTCTCTCACACACACACACACACACACACACGACACACACACACACACACACACACACACACACACACACACACACACACACACACACACACACACACACAATATATTTGTACTTTATGTGGGTACTATCTTTTAACCACTATCTTACATTTGTGTTATTCCTAGCCTATATCATTTCATTTAAATCTCTCATTATGCTTTATTATTAACAAATATTGGATTCAATCTTGTTTTATTTCAAGTAGCACGGTTTGTTTGCCTCTTTGATTTGAGCTCATGCACCTATTTTTGAGGGAACATTTCCAAAGTTATTCACAAATAGTGCTTTTTTCACTTAAAACTGAGGTGCATGGGCTCAGATCGATGCAGCCTATACAAGTAATTATTTCCCATCATTTTTGACTGGGAACATCAAATTAAGCATAGCAGAAGGGTTAAATAATACTGTATGTCTGCTGTTTGAAGGCAGCTATGAGTAAAATACACAAGCAGCCATTTCTTTTGAATTTGTAGCATTTATAGGACTCTGGAGAGGAAATTTGCAGGCCAGATTCAACAGCTTTTTGCAGTATATGTCAATAGCATGCATTTCACATATGCGGCTATTTCAAAACTGAAAAAAAAACACACACAAAAAAAAAAACACGAGGAACTTGCGTAATTATATTGGCTGAATTTTGGGATCTTCATGCAAGAACATCTGCTCAGCGTTAGCTCGACTCTAACCTCAGATAGCTTGATTTTTACTTCTCACCAGACAGGCCACACTAAGCCGATCTGAGGAGACATCAAGCTATTGGCACTCAACTAAAACACATTACCCAGGTGTCCTCGTTTCAGAGTCTAAATGTTGGGCTAATTTATGCATCGGCCTTCTTTATTTTCAACTCGCTGCACACACAGTTTCTCAGTTCTCCTCCACTTCGACTAGCTTGGAAATCCAGATTATATTTGATTGCATGTCTGATGCAATATAGGCTTGTACTTGTTGATGATTTCCAGATGGGCCTGAATATCAGCACATTAAATGTGGATAATGATTTGTTTACCCGCTCTCTTAAATGGCACGGGCCCAAATAGGCCACTGCAGAAAGAACCGAGGGAATCTATTCAAAGCTGACTCCACATGGGATTAACGTCTTCTCTTAAAAACCAAATTTAATTAAGCTTCCAAAAAACAATCAAAGATATGAAGCAAGATAGTTAGAAAAGAGTTGACAGCTAGTCACATTGCTTAAACAACTAGACGCTTAAAGAGAGATGCATCTGGAAGAGACTTTGATGACAGTTGAAATGAAAAAAAAGTTTCTACTGTAACTAACAGTGCATCCTATAGTTTGTTTACCAAGCGTTGACTGCAACCAGACGAAGGAGCAGAATATGTAAGTGATGTCAGAATCCTTTATTTGTTTTAGTGAGATTGATGTTAGTGTAGCAATTACTATACACATAATTGAAATTAAAGATGTAAAATGTAAGACGTCATTTATTTCCAAGACCCAAACTGAAAAGCATGTGTGCCACGTGTTAGCGCCCCCTGTGGTGGAGTGCTGTTAGTTCCCCTGTCAACTAGACTTGATCTTATGACCAATCAACATTATGACCAAGTCATTTGACACAGATGTCCCTGATTAATTGGCTGTTGGTTTTAGCTTTTTCTTCTATTGCAAGCTGGTTATCAGTATGTTGTCGTCTACATCAGTTCATTGTCATAACTGCATGTATATGAGCTGCTAAAGCCCTGCATTAGTCTGAAGTTACATAGAATTTTCATTAAACATGGTACCGAAATGTAACCACTCAGTTCAGGGAAGTGTCGATTAGACTGAATCAAACCGGTAACTCATTAGATTAAAATAACATACTGTTAAGAGTACTGTTACTGTTTTTTGATTATACTGTTTTTTGATTCAGCTTACGAATCATTTTTCATAAACGCTGCTCGCATTTGATATTTTTGATCGACTTTAAAGAACCACCATAAGAATTTTTGAGTGTGTGTGACTTTAGGTTTCACTGGTCACTCAGACACAATCATACATATGATTGGTCGCATTTTATCATTTTGATTCGCTAAAAAAAAACGTCTCACTTATTCAGGAATCAGACAACACTTTTCATTCATGTTTTTTGATTCACTAAATAAAGAACCGGCTCATACGAGTCGTTTGTTCAGGAAACAAACTGTTTGTTTTTGATTCACTAGAAATAGCTGGATTACTTGAGTGATTTGTTCATGAATCAGACTACACTGATTGCGCTGTATGTTTTGATAGAAGAAAAAAACATGAAAAACTTGCTAAACCGGCACGTGACAGACTCTGCTGGTCGTATTGTAAGCTATATTGTTTCTATTCAGCGTGCATGTAAGAACATCAGAAAGACATTGCTTCATTGCTTTAATACTTCATATTAAAAACAGATAATAAACTCATGTTCACAACAAACTTTTTAGTTTTTTTCTGTGGCACTGATTCAGCAACAGTGGAACCATTGCTGATTCATTACTTGAATACAGGGCTGATTTTAAATGGTCGTCGATAGAGAAATATGCAATTTTTGTGTCCTGATTGTGTTGTTACGACATTCCTAACCTCTAACAATAAGCATTAAACTTCTTTGTGTAATGGCCATAAATTATTCCTAGCAAACAAGGAACTCAAAACACCTTAGCAACACCCTGGCAACCACACACAGCATCGTGTTAGCGTGTATTGTCTTCAGACAATGACAAATCTAATCAAATTATTTTTAATGTCTCTCCCTTGCCTTAGTTTTGCCTCTAACACTAGCAAGCCATTTAATTAAAAACTTTTTGTATTAAATGTAATAAAATAATGATTCATCGTGTATAATAGCCCATAATCAGACCCTCAGTCTGGCTTGCAGTTCCTGTGCTGACAGAATCAATGTTTAGTGCCCAAACAGCTCTGAAAACAAACAATAAGCAATCTGACAGCCCACCCTCCTCCTCGGCTTCATTATTACTCCTGTTCAGCGCTCATTTCGCTCTCTCCGGCTCCTCTAGAGATGGAGGTATGAAATATCACATTTTTCCAGCATTTCTCCCTGAAGTGGCCCTGGCAAGCGTTCACACGGCATACATTTCTGCTTTCATATATTTCCCCCCTCGCTGCTTTTAAAAAACAAATCCCCCTCCCTCCCTCGCCCGGCTTTGATGTGTCTGCCGTGTTACCTGGGTTTGTAGAGCGTTAACAGTTATGTAGAAGTTCTGTCGGCTGTCAGTTCGTCTTATCTGTGAACACATGAATTACGATGTAAAGGGGATATCGGGAAGATAGTTTTAATTTGGGTTGTTGTTGTTGCTGTAAAGTTAAAGTTATAGTATATGAACGTGTAAGCGTGAACCTTACCAAAAACATAGGCAGGTCTCATTTCACCCCCCCCCCCCCCCCCCAAACAAAAGAAAATAAATTGATTTTTGCATGAAGAAAATTAGGTTTATTTTCAGAAGCATGAGAAATCCCAACTGTTTATTTAGCTACGCCAAATAATCGGAAGCATTTGCGCTTTTTTACGCTAACGAAGAAGACCAGCCAATCAGAACACACTACCTGCTTCTGACCTGCTATCTATCTATCTATCTATCTATCTGTCTGTCTGTCTGTCTGTCTGTCTGTCTGTCTGTCTGTCTGTCTGTCTGTCTGTCTGTCTGTCTGTCTGTCTGTCTGTCTGTCTGTCTGTCTGTCTCTCTCTCTCTGTCTCTCTCTCTGTCTGTCTGTCTGTCTGTCTGTCTCTCTCTCTCTCTCTCTCTCTCTTCTCTCTCCTCTCTCTCTCTATCTGTCTATCTGTCTATCTCTGTCTGTCTCATTACATTTACAAAGTTAATAGCAGCTCAGATGAGTTGTCCTTCAAAGATTTTGAAGAGAAATATGCGTTAATATTGAGATCTTTGAGATCTGATTAAAGTTTCTTGAAAATCTGGAAGTTTTCTGGAAAATCTAACCACATTTGGAGACACTTGATATCTCTTGTGAAACTAAACTAGGGCCTTTATCCGAGGAGAAACATCTGAGAAGCAGGGAACTTCAGCAAAGTCTCCCGTTGCTTTTCATTTACAGTCATTTCATTGCGGTTTGAGCAGAAACAATAAAAGGGTTATTTCACCCAGAAATGAAAATTCTGTCATTATTTACTTTTACCCTCAAGTTGTTACAAACCTGTATGAGTTTATTTCTTCTGATGAAAATATATTTTAAAGTATGTCGGTAACCAAACACTTGACGGTAGCCACTGACTTATTATGAAAAAAATACAATGGAAATCAATGGCTACCGTCGTTTCAAAATACCCTTTAAGATTTTGATATTGAAAACAACTCAAAATGCCAAGCACTGCTCACATGTTCTCATATAAATGTAAACATCTAGTCCATTCAGCAAGTTTCTGTTTTCATACATTCAGAAAGTAACAACCAGCTCAACCACAATTATAGAACTGACTATAGTTTGTTTAGTCAATTTTTTTATTTTTCTTTCCTACCATGATTTTCAAACAAACATGTCCCATATCGCTCACATTCATCACACTTTTATTGTGATTGCTACATGATTCACATTTCACATTATGCGTTACTACCTATAATCTTCATAGCATGGCAATTTTGAGGTCCCCTGTGAGCAGACATGAAATGGAACAGGCCCATCATTTCCCATCAGCAGACATTTTGAATATGCTGTCCGTTGTTCGCCTCTCAATATGTTTGTGTTGATACTCAAGAGTTAATTATGAAGGGCCTAGGGAGTGGTTTTGCTCAGGGCTGGCCATATGGATCGGGCATATGCTGCGTATATATAGAAAAGGGTGGCATGTTTAATTGATACAGTACCACGCTCCATAAACATCCACAGCGAGGGAAAAGGGGGACAGATCTACAGGGAAATACATCAAACAATCAGCGTAGACTCAGACAAACCATGTTACTTTAAAGTGTGAAAAAAGGGACTCATCTGTCACTTTGTCTGACCTGTCCCTGTCCCTGTTTCTCTGCCCATCGCTTTTATTCATTAGAAAAGCTGTTTGACGAAGAGTATTTTTATATATGATGATATTCAGGACATATTAATATAAAAACGTTGCTCATAGGTTAGTGAATTCTGGTTAGCAAATCCGAAGTCTTCATAAAATGTAATTATAAAACGGATAGTTCCGGTCCTTGATTTTGATTGGTTGATCCATGTTCGAAGCTGTTGTAAATTACTCTATAAACATACACCTTTGTTTACATTTGTTGGAACCACAACCGTTTCTGAGGAACTACATTGTTTGGCAGAGGAATAATGTTTTTATCAATATCATTACACTTTATTTGCTCTTTTTATTTTGTGAAACCTTGCTACATATATGGAATAAGCGTTTTATAAAAGCAATAAGCCCGTGAAGCCGTGGTTTAGAGTGAATTTATAACAGATAACCATCAACATTCTTCAAAATACCTTCTTTTGTATTCAGCAGAATAAATTCATGCAGGTTTGGAATAAGTGGAGGGTTAAGTAAATTGTCATTTTTGGATGAACTATTCCTTTAAAGTTTTTTTTTCACGAAACTATCAATACTCCGCTTCGCGTCGTGCCTAACAACGCCCCTTAGCTGTTATAAATTCACTGTAAACCACGGCTTCTTGGGGCTTATTGCTTTAATCTAATTGTTCTTTAAAAAAAAAGTTTTTTATTGGTATTGATGGTTTCATGAAAAAAACCTTTAAAGGAATAGTTCATCCAAAAATGACAATTCTGTCATCATTTACTTAACCCTCCACTTATTCCAAACCTGCATGAATTTATTCTGCTGAATTCAAAAGAAGACTGTAAATACTGTAACCAAACACATGACGGTAGCAACTGACTTATTATGAAAAAAATACTATGGAAATCAATGGCTACCGTCGTTTTTGAAGAATTTTGATAAACAAATAGTCGACGGTAGCCATTGGCTTCAATAGTATTTTTTCCATACTATGATAGTCATGGGTACCGTCAAGTGTTTGGTTACCACCATATCTTATTTTGTCTTTAACAGAATAAAGAAAACTCATAAAGGTTTGGAACAACCTGAGGGTGAGTAAATGATGACAGAATTTTAATTTTTGGGGGAACTATCCCTCTTACATCCATGGAATCTTTCCATTCCACTGAAGTTTTGGGAAAGGGTTCTATAAATATTTAAAATGTTCTTCACGCTAAGAAAAATGGCTCTTTTAATAAATGTTCACTGAAATGGTTCTTCTATGGCATCACTGTGAAAACCCTCATTTGAGACCTTTATTTTTAAGAGTCCACACACTCTGAAAGTAACAACCAGTTGGACCGGTTGAGTCGTAGTTGTCGTTCTACAGTTTGTTTAGTTAAGCGCTTTGACTTATGGATGTCTTGTGAGAGGAGAGAGCGAGAGCGTTTGCAGCCTTTCATTGCTGTGGATATGAATAGCTGGTGTTGCAGCCACATTTTGGTTAGCCAGTGTCTGGGATCTATTATAGTACCGTATCGTTTGTGTGTGCACACACACATCTATGCGTCTGTTATTTTAGTGCGGCATGTATTTTTATAGGAGTGCATTTTAGAGAAAGGGTTTAATCCAGGGAATGTGTGCAGCAGAGTTTGCTCCAATCTCAACTGCATTAAAGTACAGCATATATCTGTTTCTTAAAGACAACAGGAATTCTCCTTATCTGGGATACTGGGGGTTTCTTCAGAGGTCATGGGAAGGTTTATTCCATAAAAAAGGAATATGAAATCTTTGTTTTATATATATATATATATATATATATATATAATAATAATATACTCTCACTGGTCACTTTATTAGGTACACCTTGCTAGTACCGGGTTGGATCCCCTTTTGCCTTCAGAACTGTCTTAATTCTTCGTGGCATAGATTCAACAAAGTGTTGGAAACATTCCTCAGAGATTTTGGTCCATATTGACATGATAGCATCACGCAGTTGCTGCAGATTTGTCGGCTGCACATCCATGATGCGAATCTCCCGTTCCACCACATCCCAAAGGTGCTCTATTGGATTGAGATCTGGTGACTGTGGAGGCCATTTGAGTAAAGTGAACTCATTGTCATGTTCAAGAAACCAGTCTGAGATGATTTGAGCTTTGTGACATGGTGCATTATCCTGCTGGAAGTAGCATCAGAAGATGGGTACACTGTAGTCATAAAGGGATGGACATGGTCAGCAACAATACTCAGGTAGGCTGTGGTGTTTAAACAATGCTCAATTGGTACTAAGGGACCCAAAGTGTGCCAAGAAAATATCCCCCACACCATTACACCACCAGCAGCCTGAACCATTGAGACAAGGCAGGATGGATTCATGCTTTCATGTTCTTTACGCCAAATTCTGACCCTACTATCTGAATGTTGCAGCAGAAATCGAGACTCATCAGACCAAGCAGCGTTTTTCCAATCTTCTATTGTCCAATTTTGGTGAGCCTGTGTGAATTGTAGCCTCCGTTTCCTGTTCTTAGCTGACAGGAGCGTGGAACAACCATTCCACGTTCAAAGTCACTTAAATCCCCTTTCTTCCCCATTCTGATGCTCGGTTTGATCTTCAGCAAGTCGTCTTCACCACATCTAGATGCCTAAATGCATTGAGTTGCTGCCATGTGATTGGCTGATTAGCAAATTTGTGTTACCAAGCAATTGAACAGGTGTACCTAATAAAGTGGCCAGTGAGTGAATATACAGTATATACTCACTGTTGTCTAGCAAAAATATTTGAGATGTAAAAATATTTTGAATATATTACAAATATTTTAGATCTATTAATTCATCTTAAATATGTTTTATAAATATTTTATAATTTAATAATATTTATATATAAACACATGCATATATGAAATACTGTATAAAATGTCATTTTTATAAAGCCACCGAAAGTATGTATTTTTTAAAGTTGTTAATATATTTCCCCAAGGATTTAGAATGAATTTAGAATGAATGATTGTAAAAAGTTATTGATGATAGTAAAATGTTATTGATGATAGTAAAAAGTTATTGATAAATCAAGATTTGTTCGTGAAAACCTTTGCATGCAGATTTCACGAACAAATAGGCTGTGCATATGATGCACAGTTCTCACACAGAGCTCTGTGTGTTTACTGTTTATCAGTTTGAGTCACAATTTTGTCTATTTCTAAAGGAATTTTAGGAGAAACATGCAAGACAATCCTGATACTTCATGTAGAAATAACTGAGTCCTCCATTAAGTCTCATCACGACCAACCTGTGAGCAGCAGATCTTTCGGTCTGGGTCTTTGTGTACTAGTTAATCACGCTACTGAAAATCAACTGGTACAGACCTCTTTCCCATAATGCCGCTGTGTGAACAGACTTTGCTTTTGCC
Organism: Ptychobarbus kaznakovi; assembly: GCA_027422405.1. NCBI lineage: Eukaryota > Metazoa > Chordata > Actinopteri > Cypriniformes > Cyprinidae > Ptychobarbus > Ptychobarbus kaznakovi. The sequence continues at coordinate 19,342,868 of CM049807.1, forward strand.
CCCGGCTTTACTGTGTGATTTAACATCGTCCCACTGATGGAGAAACTGGATTCAGTTTCATTCAGTTCCGCACACCCAGTCAGCACAGCTCCCAGCATACAAATGAACTGGGATGAATGGACACGACACTGAGAGAGAAAACACAAACCACCTTGGCGGTCGTGTCGGGAGAAAGAGTCGTTTGTGCTGAATAAGTCACGGCATATACTGGGAAGTCAGGAGGTGTGAACGGGAACCAGTTTGCAGAGTCTGGTCTGACTGTGCGCCGCATGCAGAGCTGCATTGAGTTTAAGATTGGCTCCAGCACTGCACACGTGTGATGATGTGATGTGTTCACTAACAACTTTCACAACAGATTTAACTCTTTCTGAAGCCTGGTATTTGCCTGTGTAAAATTCACTGCATTTGATGGTTGCTAAGGTGTTTTATGTGGTTGTTAAGCTGATTCAGTTTTACTGGCTTAAGCCAAAAGAGTCCACCTTCAAGTGTCTGTGATATTCTGGTCTATATTTGATGAAATATTTATATGTTTATGTGTATTTGTATATAAAATAAATGTAAATAGATCACGAATGTATAAAATAGGTGCCGGATGAGTTATATTTATAATAAAATTAGCTGTAATAAAATAATATCTTAAATATCACATTATTTTTTTAATTATAATTAAATCAAATAAATAAATAAATAATCAACAATTGTATGTTTATGTACTTGTATTATAGTATTAATATGATAATGTATACTTATACAATAAGGTTTATATATTAGTGTTTAAAATAAACTATTGATAATTGTATGTTTATGTACTTTATGTATCAATAGTTTTATTTTATTTTTTTATGTTTACATTTACATGCAAGTACAAAAAAGACATTAAATACATTTATTAAAAATACAATATTTGTAAATATATAATATAAAAAATGATGCAGAGTTGTATTTTTGAAATATTTGTGTGATTATTAGAGCATATTAAAGATAAATAAATATAATAAAATAAATATATTTGATTATTTTATCAATATTTTTGGTATTTATAATAAAATCATAGTTGTATATAATATAATAATATCTTAAATCTGAAATAGTAAATGTATTATTTAAAAATTACATTTAAATTCAATTAATAATTGTATGTTTATGTACTTTTTTAAATAATATAAATATATATAATATATATATATATATAATAATTAACGTTGAAATAATTCTGTTGATGTACTTTACATGTATAAATATTATTTTTAAATATTAATAATTTTTTAAATATTTACATTTTGTATACATTTTTTTAAAACTGTATAAACATAAAAAAGTTGAAAGATGAGTTGTATATTTGAAATATTTGTGTGTGTTTATTCATTCACATTCTTGTTAGTGTCCAAAAATATTTCAGTTCCCCTAAAGAAGCAGAAAAGGTTTTAAAATCTGCACAACATTTAAGGGCTTTTAATTTTCTAGTTCTTTTCAAAAACCATCCATGATTATGTTTTAAGAATCCAGAAACTCAAACACTGATCTGAAGAACCTACAATATGATCATATGATTTTAAACCTCCAAACAATGAGCAACCCTGCTGAAATAGCTGCCAAGAAATAAGAGCGAATAAGGCATTGTGATTCTAATGCTGATGACTGTTATTGATTATGTTTCAGGCCACTGAACCCTTTCTGCTGAATGAAGACCCGTCCAGAGGTCCTGGGATACCAGAGTGCTTCGTAGTTTCGGATTCCTACAGGGTACGTCTGCTTATTACTCCATTACTGCTTCAGCATTGATATTGATGTTACAGAGTCAACGAATCACTGCAAAGTATACTGTAACCAAGATTATTATTTCCATATGCACATATGCCTATGCAGTGAAACTCCACCGGAGCCTGTTTTCTTGTGGGAAATGAAAATTATAACATGCATACTTCTATAAAATGAGAAGTATACACGAGGGCAGGACTGCAAGGAAGGGAGGGCGAAGAAAAAACAGAAAGAAGTGCAGCTTTTAAAATTCCACCCAGCGAGCGTGCTGGATTTACAGCGATGGGAGTGAAATAAAACGGTCATAAAAACAGAAGGGCGGGACGGAGAGATGGAGAGATGGGAAGGGGAGTCTGTGGATGACTGAAAACGAGACCGTTAATGAGCTGGGAGCCGCTTTTCTAGTCCTCATTTCCAGCGGATCGCTTTTGCCAGCGTTTTGAGGGGAAAAAATCTGGGTTGCTCCGGCGTCTCGGGGAGCGGGCGGTCGCAGAAATGGAGGGAAAATGATGAAACGCGATTGGCTGGAAGTACAGAAGGGGCAGAGGTGTAAAATATAACCCCGTTGGATATCAGGAATGTGTCAGACGATATTGTCCACTCGAGTTCATTTAGAGGAAAAGGAGGGTCTGGCTGTATTTTGTGCTGGTTTTTATAACAGTATGATTTTCTATTTTTATTTAGTGGAGAAACCAGCAGCAGTTCATTAAAAGCTTCGTCTTAGTAGTTGATGAATTAATATTTTAGTTATTAACCTCATATCGAATCGGTGGTTCTCAACCGGTGGGTTTTGCCCAAAATGTGACAGCAGAGAAAAAACAATGCTAAATATGCAAAAAAAAATGAAATGCAACTAAGCATATAATAATTAATGCAGACAGCAATAGACCCATACACTACTGGTCAAAGTTTGAAAGAAGCCTCTTCTGCTCACCAAGGCTGCTTTTATTTGTTTGAAAATACAGTAAGAACAGTAATATTGTGAAGTATTATTGCAATTTAAAAGAACTGTTTTCTGTGTGATAAATTTTAAAATAGCTGAATATTCAGCATCATTACTCCAGTCTTCAGCGTCACATGATCCTTCAGAAATCATTCTATGATGATTAAATGCTCCGTGTGTATCAATTATTATCGGTGCTCAATATAAATAATGGTTATTATTATCAGTGCTTACGGATATATTTGTTTCTCAATATCTTTTTAATGGTGTCTTTAACTTGATCAAATGTTCATTGAATATCCTCAAACTTTTCAATGGTAGTGTCTCACACTTTTCTCAAAAGTATGAAGCAGCACAACTGTTTTCCACGTTGAAAATAATCATAAATGTTTCTGAAGGATCACGTGACACTGAAGTCTGGAGTAATGATGCTGAAAATTACAGCTTTGATCACAGAAATATATTACATTTCAAAATATATTCGAATATAAACCATTACTTTAAGTTTTAAGAATATTTAACAATTGTCACAGTTGTTACTGTGTTTGTGATAAAATAAAATTGCTGCCTTGGTGAGCAGAAAAGACTAAAACAAACCATGAAAAAATCTTTATTATTCCAGACGTTTGACCCGTACATATGTCTTTTGTTGCTGACATCTGTGCCTTTGAAACCAGCTGAACAAAAATAAGCATGCAATATATAAACCTTGAATCTCAGAACAAGTCAAGCTTTCACTTGCAGTTTTGTTTTTGTAGCTCAATGGTAAAGCAAATAAATGTCATGGGTTTGATATCCAAGCATACAAGTTTGCAACGGATGGATTTTTTTTTGGTGAAACTTTCCAGGATTTTTTGGTGGGAAACTTTTGCTAAATTATGGACATTTTTGGAACATTTTGGAAAGTTGCTGGAAATCCTTTGCATTGCTCCATACAAATGATCTAAAAACCATTGCATCTGCCAAATGAGTAAATGTGAGTCTATGTAATGCTCTGTGTAAAGATATCCAGCAGCTGTTGATTTACTGCCGGCAGCGTGTGGTTCTGTCATGTGTTTAGCAGTCTTGTACCCACTCGAACCACTAACTGTGGAGCACATTGAGAGGTGGTACATGAGTTATCACGTCGTGCATGATGTTCCTTCGGTTTGGAGAAACCTCCTCTCTTCTCACCACTGCAGGCCTTTGAACTGGTTTTGTGGCATTTTGTTACAAATCAGTTCAGGACCTCGGGTGGAAAAGAGAGGAAATTCCACCTGCTTTCATGCACTTCAGCAGTTTACTAGTAAAGACTAACATTATTGAGTAACACGCTGTCTATGGGTAGCTGACATAAATGTGTCCTGCAGCGTGACATACTGTTCTGCAACTATTTGACATTTTTATATTGTACAGTGTTTTATGTATTTCATGGTATCACTATACAATATGGTTCATTTGTTAGCATTTGTATTAGTCAATATGAACTATCAATGAAAAATCATTCTAAAGCATTTATATTTATTACGTTTAATAATTTCAACATTTACTAACACATTACTAAAATTAAAAGCTGTATCTGTTAACATTATTTAATGGATTAAAGCTGACATGAACTAACATTAAACAGTTGTTATTAATAACATTAATGCTATCTAGTTCGTATTTATTTCTTAAATACATTTTATGTCAATTTTTATATTTGTGCTTTTCAAATATTCATATATAGCCTATATATATTTTTTTTTTTTATTAAAAGATTAACTAAACTAGTAAAACTATATGAATAGCAAATACAAAAATACAACAATAAAAATATATATATATATATATTTGTAATTAAAAGGTGATTAAAAATAGTGTAAACTAGTAAAAATATATGAATAGCAAATACAAAAAAATACAACAACAACAAGATTCACTGTAATTTTAGTTAATTCATTAACTAATGTTAATTAGAGGGACCTTGTAAAGTTACCTGTTTATTATTATCATTATTATTTATAAATGTTATATTAATTTTGAATATTTGAATTTGCTTTAATGCATTCATTTGTAACACTACTGGACCATTTACGTGAACTGAAATAAATAAAATTTGAATTAATAACAATAATAATAAAAGACCAAATGTGATTTAAAAGATTGTGAAAACTAAAAGAATAAACATGTTTCCCTTTTATAAATCTATAAATGTTAACATAACTAATGCCTGATTAATAAATACTGTAAGAAATGAATTGTTCATCGTTCGATAATTTTACTTAATGCATTAACTAATGGGTAAAGTGCTCTTTTCATATTTTTTTTCTTTTGTTTTCTTAAAATATTCCAGTGCAAGATCATTTACTGTAAGTGAAAGTTTCCTTCTATAAATCTATCAATGTGAGCCTCAAATGTTGAGCCTAAGTGCTTAAGGACATGTTATTAGCGAAGCACTCATGGACACATGCCAGGTCAAAGGTCACACAAGGTAACTGGTGAGAAGCGCTGATGATTCACGCAGGTATGTGTTTCCTGTGTGGTCGTCCTGAAGCGGCGCAGAGCACTTTCCTCTCTCTTCACTCCCCCGGCTTCCTCTGTGGCTCCCTGGATCTCTTGGCAGAGGGCTGTAATTGGCCACACAGTGCCGGCTCTCTCTTTGTTTCCCCTGCAGTGGCTTGCGGTGGAACTGCACAGGCAGTCGGGCCTCATAAATCTCCAGGCCTCCGGTGGCACATCCAGCCTTCAGCTCCGGTTCTGCTCAATGACTTCACCCCCACCCAGGGACGCGCTCCAGAACTCTATGCTTCCACTCGCCGCCTGCTCTTGCCTTAATGTTCACTGCTTTCATGTGTTCTGCAAGGCATTCATTTAGTAGTTTGGAAAGGGACAGCCGTTACTTTCACTAGTGTGTGTGCACAAGCGTTGTAGTCCAGATGATTGTCTGTGTCTTTTACAGCTAATATAACACTGAGCACAATGCATTTGACAGTCATTTACGGACACCGTTATAGGTTATATAGTTACTCTTTTATAACTTACATTAAATTGGCCTTTTCTTAGGCAATGAACAAAAACAATAGCATTTTATTTACTTTTTATTTTTTGTTCATTTTCTCATTAATTAGCGCAGATAGAGTTTATGAAGTATGTCTGCATGCGTGCCATTGCAAAAATGGCATTTAACCTTCCTTTATCTTTTGTTCAAAACACGTTCCTTTATTCATGCATGCCATGCACGCTTATTTAATATATTCATATTAACATTTGACAATATTAGTCAAGAATAAGATACATTAATACGCAGCAGTTTAGTAAACATGCATTTTTGTAAAGAAAGATAAAGGAAAAAGTCTATGTTTTAATTGCTTAATTTTTTTATTTTTATGTTTTTAAGTCTTTGATCCTATATAAGAAAATCTGGTATTTATTTATTTATTAGCTATCAAATCTCAGACATAGTTTTAATATTAAATTAAAAATTGACCCATTTTTGTATCTTTTTGGTCATTTTTTGAATTCAGTTTAATTTAATATTTAAAAAATGTTAACATTTCTATGTTTTCAGACTGTCTTTAATCCTATTTAAGAAAATGTCAAAAATTTTTGAAAAAACTTGTAGCTTTATTTTTTCACTACCATATATAAATTGGGATCACTAAGACATTTTAAGGGACATTTCATGACAAAATAATTCATTAAAAATTTTAACTTTTTTCTTATATATGTATATATATTAAGCATTATATAACATTTACATTCTATATATAAAATGCTTAATATATAAATGCTTATAAAATGCTTGGTCACCCTAGAAATTTCATAAACGTCAATATGTCAATCCATGAATATTGCATATTTTAAAATATATTTATGAATAATGAAAATAGGCTATACAATTCTAGAATCAACTAATGATCTGTTAAACAACGTAAAATGTGAAAATGTATCATCTTTTTTTTAAAGACACTTTTTGGTGTAACAATGTAGTTTGGTTGATTCACGCACATTTTTGACGTATGTCTAGAAAATGTAGAAGTTACCACACGAGGCACATTTTTACTCTACTTTACTACGCTATACTATGTTGCTAAACCTTACCTTATCTAGAGTTCACACATGCATTAACACTCGTCGAGACGCGTATCCGACTCATAAGACGCGTGTTCAGTCAGAGAGAGAGAGGCGAGGGAGGGAGAGAGAGAGAGAGAGAAAGTTTTTCTCCTCGCAAAACTTTGTGCAAGCTTTCACTTTCAGCCGCTTTAGGCGGAGTTACAGCAGCGTGCAGTGAGCGAGAGCGGACGGCAATGCCACTTCCACCCCGCTTCAGTCACGCATCTCACATATAAGCATGTACTCTCCGTACTGCCTCACACAGGTAAAGCGTTCTTTATTCTTCTGCTTGATTGATTCGCGTTCGTGTCTGTCAGCTGCTCCCCTCGACCGCGGGACTGTTTGTGTTGTGCTGGAGCGCGCGTTTGGTGGCACGTCTCCAGCTGACCTTCTTTACGCGCTTTCAGTGCGCATGGTTTGGGCAAAAAAATGGCGCTTCGCTGAAAATCGATTTAATATAAAAGGAGCGCCGGGAAGGAGGAGCGGAGATGTATAGATAGACCTTGAACTGCGAGTTTAGCGCTTCGTGTCGTTTTTTTCACTTCGTCCCACTCTGAATAGCTTCACTCGGAGAGATTGTAAGACGCGCGCGGGCTTTGGGAAGTCCGGTGTTTAATGCCGTTGCGTTGAGAGTTTTGAACTTGATCGGTTCGCCCTGTGATTTTGGGGGGGTGGGTCAAAGGTCGCCAGCATTACCCCAAAATGCCAGTTTGCCAGCTTTTCTGATCTGAACTCACGAATGCTTGTGCATATTGTGCTTTTTTTTTAACAATGCAAACTTAACAAAATTGGGATTGAGTAATTTGTTAAATACAGTTGCAGACATTTGGGTTTGTAATTTGTTTTAAATGCATCTGGTGTCAAATCTGTATGATTTCTAATGTAAATATGAAAGCTTCCGTTTATAAGTTACAGTTTCTTGCAGTGTTTACAAACGTATTGCAAATGCACGCCTAACACTGTTGATTCATGTTCAGATTTTCATAGGAAATTATTTGCAGTAATTTATTGTAGTTTATTGGTTGTTTTGTGCATTTTTTACTATTATTATTTTAAAATTCGAATAAAGCATTTAGATGCATGTTCATACTGTACGTGTATTTTATGTATTTTACGTCTTTTGCCACATCATATGAGGCAGTCGACTGTTTCAGGGTCACTTTTCTTTCTCTAGCATGAAAAAGTTTGCCATAAATTGTTTTAAGATATGAAAATTTACAAATATATTAGTTTGATTATTTAATACTTTTATGTTTCTATATTTTTCTAACTTTTAAAAGTCTGTTCAGTTTTTGTGCATGCTCTTATAATATGCTTATAGACACACACACACACACACACACACACACACACACACACACACACACACACACACACACACACACACGGCTAACATGCTTTTTAGAGACTCACATGCAAACTGTTTTTTTACTGAGAAACACAACAGCTTTCAAAACTGGTGTTTTCAGAAACCAAGATAAATTCTCATTCATTGCGTGTGTTTCTAAACTCACAATCGCTAGTGCAGTGTTGAACAGGGCTGAAAGCGATTTTCCCTGGTTTCTAGAGATTCTTTGTCTTCAGCGATATAGCTGGCTCTAATTCCCGATTGTTCCCGAGGTTGTCCTGCGTGAGTTAGTGCAGTCTCTGTCTTATGCTGCAGTTGTTTATATTTCTGCCATGGTGGACAGTTGGCTTGCGCTGCGTGTGTCATGTGTAATTCATTCCTGAGTTTTACAGTGGTTCTATTAAAACAATTTTACTTCCATGCCCCCTCCGCACGCTTCCAGAACCAGGGAGTGTGTTTTTCTTCGGGCATGCAAGCGCCGGCCTGTTTCCCATTTAAAATACAATAGTTACTGTGCACAGCCGTGCTTCTTAGAAGCGGGGCAATTTGAACATGGAATTATTCTGTGATTTAATGGACATGTTGAGTCTGAAAATGGCCTTCCATCAGCATTCTTTTGAGAGTAAATGTATGTTTATGTACAGGCACTGTATGTCTGGTATGATATGTGCACATTACTGTAGTGTAGGTGGCTTCTTAGTAAGCGGACTGCAACAGATTTATCTCTTGGGTCTGAAATTGACATATTTTCCTGTTTACATTGCACTGAATCATACCCGTGTCTGCTCCAGAGAAAACAACGGCACAGCAAATATGCATTATTATTATTATATTACTGGATTACTTCAAGCTTTCATTGGCTCGATTAAAGGCTTAAGAGCAGAGAATTTGTAGTTTATTTGTTATAATATCTATTTAAAGTTATTATTTTATTCATTCAAATAAAATATGATTTTATTTTATTATTTTATCAATTATTCAATTGATTTTATATAAATGGCTTTCTATTAAATAGTAATTATTAAATAATTATTAATTAATGATTCCATTTATATTTATAATATTATAAATGGGTTTTATATTAAACTATGTGGTGTCCATTTACTAGATAATCCATTTAATTATCTATCTATCTATCTATCTATCTATCTATCTATCTATCTATCTATCTATCTATCTATCTATCTATCTATCTATCTATCTATCTATCTATCTATCTATCTATCTATCTATCTATCTATCTATCTATCTATCTGATATATTGTCTTTGTTTCTTGCATTAATTAAAAGTAATTCACAGCAGAGCTTGAAGCAGTTTTAATGCACTTCTATCAGTATTTTAATAACTGTAAAAGGTGTTTTGGATACGGTGAGTCTCTGCGCTGCGAGAGGAGAGCGAGCGGGTCTATGTGGTCCCACTTTGCGCATGAATTTTGTTGCTTAGCGTCTGACGAATAGATTTACATTTTGGCTTGTTTGGTGGCTGTGAATAATTAAAGCAGGCCTAGAAGGGCATTAATGGTATTAAATGTAAATAAAAAGATGGAATGAGTTACTGAACAAACTAAGCTTTTTTTCTGAGTGAACAAGTGTCGTGAGGAGTTTTGGGACTGGTGCGTATGCGGCATATAGAAATGCACTGATCAGATGCTGTTCAAGATCTGAATGTATTTTAATTGATGGCAAAAAAATATTACTTTGTTTAAAATGGCAAAAAGTGACATTTATGTCACAGCTGTGGAAAAATGCTATCCATGTAAATGCCTATTTATTAACATTTTACTGCCTAAAAGTTTAAATTGCTACCTACTAGAGTCGATGTAAGGAACATGCTTTAATAGTTGCTTTCTTTTTTAACTTTTTTATTCAAATGACCGTAATGCCACTGAATGAGTTTCCTTTTATTTAGTAAAGAAATGTTACTGGCCACTGAAGGTCATTTTGAATTCAATTAATTTGCTTCGTGCCGAAAATGAGGGTCGACATCAAAAATTGTGTCTAATTATGTACTTGTGTTTTGTATAATTAAAGAGCGTGAGTGTGTTTTTGAGAGAGAGAGAGATTATCACATACAGCTGCAGGGTCACACCTGCCTGTTTTAAGCCTGGGTGGATGTGCAGCTCACTCTCAGTTATTAACACCTGGATATTTCATTATCTGAATTCAGAAACATTCAACCCCAGTCAAGAGGACGCTGCACGTCAGATATAATGGTTTGCATGCAGTTGTACACATATATATAAATATATTATTACATATATATACCGGACCGGTGGTCAAAAGTATGGAATAATTACGTTTTTGAAAAGAAAGTGTTGCTCCTGAAAATTTGGCTTTGCTTCACAGGAATAAATTACATGTTAAAATATAGTCAAGTAGAAAACAGTTATTTTATGTTGTTATAATATTTCACAATTTTACTGAATTTAAAAATGTCTTGATTTTGGAACATTTAATTGGCCAGTCAGTAATCAAAAGTTTTCAGCCAATAGCAAAAAAATAAAAATAAATAATAATAATAACAAAATGGCCAAATCAAGTGAAGTACTCATATGGACATTTTTAACACATTTTTATATAATTTTATTTTTGAAACCAATTATTGTAGTTCAACTTGGTTTGAAGAAAATCATAATTCCTCACTTCAATTAACTTGCAACTTCACTTCAATCAGCTTTTTAATGAACCAGTCACTTTTCTGAATCCCGAGGATTTGATTCGCAGCCAGTTTTATGACCGTTATGCATCTTACAAAAAGCGGATCTGAATTTCACAGCACTGAAGAGAAACCGTTTGTATCTCGCTTCAGAAAACTTTAATCAGTAGCGAAGACTATCTGCACATATTCGGCCCAATAACCATCTCGGCTGAGATAGATGAGACCGTTCAGTCATGACAGGCTTAACTTTCTCCCAAACCTGACTTAGTCACTCTAGAGTCGCTCTAGATGCTCCGCTTTAGCTCGCTCCCCGGGCCTGGAAAATGAGTTGGAACAGCTGCTCTCGGGATGAAAATCTGATGGAGCCGCAGTCGGAGTAATATTGCTGATTTTAACACCTTTATCGTCTTTCACTTTCTGATTCACTCACAGGCAACTGTGTCTTTAAGCTTGGATTCTTTCTTGTTCGTTGGTTCACTTGTCCTTCTTTTTCTAATTCTAAAGCTCGAGTGGGTTTATCACAGGATTAGGGAGCGTTGCAGGACCACCGTTAGGGGCCAGTTGTCCATTACGTTCTTAGTCTTTCTTAGCCTCTCTAAGACACCAGTGACTGTTTAAATGCACAATCACATTTAGATAAAAATAAGTATTAACATGCCTTTTTGGAATTTTTACCATTCTTTAAGGCATAAGTCTGCATATCCAACTTAAGTGCAGGAGCAAGCAATGCAAATAATAGCTTTTTGCAGATCTATGTAAATACCATATAAATAATAATAATAATATGTATATGAATATGATAATCATTTAATAGCTTGATATTACCATCTGAACACTATATCTTCACCATCTATCCATCTATATCTATATATATATATATATATGTTGTAAATACGAAAAAGATTATTGGAGTACAAGGAAATGCTATTTCAGTGTTTCAGCTTAATTTTCACACTTAATTCAATGTGTTACTTGCCATTTGTTTTTTGTTTTTTTTAATTTACACTGTAAAAATGTTGAAGTAGAAGTATGTTTTGCAAGAAAATACTATTTCAGTCTTTCTACTTCAAAACACCATGTTATTGCTGTTTCTTTGTGAAATGTACTTGCAATTATCTGAGTGAAAATTGTTTCTGCACCCAGTTGTTTACAGTGATTTTCACTTACGAATAATGCTAAATTAATAAATTGCGGTTCGATGATCAAAGATTTTGTTCCGCATTGAAATTCTCAGGCGGAGGATCACGAGAGTGACGTCTGAAGAGGACAACTAGTTGATCTTGCGTTTCACTTCAGAGGACCGTGGCGGTATTGTGCGCTCGTGTGAAACCAGAGTCTGCCGTTTGACCAAATGGTGTCCAGTGGCACTGAGTCGAGCTGGTCTCATGCATGGCACAGAGACGGGATGTTACAATGCCCGACGGGCACAGGGACGCACTGTTCCTTTTACTTATTCATTCTCACGCGGCGTCAGCCGTGTCCCCTAGCCGACTGTCAAAGCTCCCGTTCACCCGCCGTACGGTCAACAATAATAAAAGACCACTAACAAAGACATTCCATGGCGGTGTTCAGAGACCGCAGGATCATATCGTGTTCAGTTCCCTGAGGTGCACTTACAATGTTAGTTCAAGTTTTATGCAGTTCGTAATTTAGTTCATCACAAATATTTTTCAATCTCTTTTTGGATGAAATAATTTTTGTCTGTGCCTTTAAATGTAGAGAATTGAAACCAATGAATGAATATTTTTTTTTATTAAATTAATAATTTCATCAGTAACTTATTCATTTCAAACTTGAATGACATATTGTCTTACGTTTTACACAAAAGGAGGTTAAGCTGAATGTTTTAGCTGCACTTTTTAACAAAAAAAGAAGAGAGAGAGAGAAAGCAAATAAGAACGAAGTCTGTCAAACAAAAATGGGCAAAAACAGCATCGTCTTTGCACCGAAAAAAAGCGATAATTGCAGGAAAAGTTCTATGTGAAATCTTTAAATGCTAATTAGATTTAGAGCTTTGATAGAAGCATATAAATGTATCATATGACTTTAAGAAGACTTAAGCGCACAAGTCATATATGGACTCTTTTTGAGGTGCTTTGTTTATGACATACTATTGTACAAAGTGCGGGAAGAAATGCTCATCCTATTTTTCAGAACAGCAGTCCATTCATAAGGATTTTATTTTAGGATCGATTCATAAACTTTTAACTTTTATCCTCTAAATATATTGCCTTAATTAGTTTTTGAGCATTTTTGCTGTGTAAATGTTGGTGTTCATTAATGTATTTGGGTTTTTGAGATCAGAAATCCAATAAAATTTGATGTTTTGCAGTTTCCTTTCAATAAATGGCCTGAGAAGCCTGAAAAGTGTATTTAAATGATGTCATACTATTTTATTACCCCCCCCCCCACTGTTTTATTTACACAAAAAGAGCCTTCAAACGAGCACATCAAGGTTTATAGAGAGACAAACATCAGAGGAAATTTTCAGTCCATAATAATAAATGTTTCATTCTGCCGTTCACTATATTAGGTGGTCGGAAACACAAAGCCGGCATGATGATCAAATGCATGCTGGCACGGAAGAGGACGGCCTAGAATAAAGTACCTAGTTTTTATCTTAAGCTTTAATGCAGAAAGGCCCAAACCAGTCGGCTCTCATCTACTATCTGCACAGCTGTCCCAGTATCTGTGGAGAATGGATTCCTACTGCCATTGCCATGGGAGTCTCCAGCCAAAAGAATAGGAGGATATCCAGTGTGTGTGTGTGTGTGTGTGTGTGTGTGTCCTCCTCCCTTTCCCTTCGCTCATGCCACTCCTGGCATAGATTAGACCTTGGCAGCGGCCTGGCAGTGCCCGTAGCTCTGCTGTGGCTCTGGGCTTGCTGATATGTTGTGCAGTTGCGATGGCAACGGGACACACACTCGGACACAAATTACATAATTTAGCTCGCATATACATAAGCCGTGAAATGTAGGTTTTGTACGGTTGACTATCGTACGGTTGGAGCTGATCAAAACCATCTTTGTGAAAATAGAGAAGGCCTCAGTCCATCAAACAGGACGAAAGGGTTCGCATAGCATCTGTTTGAGGGCTTGGCATAAAGATGGAGCGATCGCTATCTTGCATTGTGCATTGCGTATGTATCCATTTGCAACAGAAACCATCGACATTCTTAGAAATAAAGGTTCTTTTTAACATTCATAAAACCTTTCAATTTTTTTCACTTGGCTTGTTTAAAGACTGTTCATTTCAAGGTTCCAAAAATGTTTGTTTAATGGCATCGTTGTGAAATATATATTTATATTTCTAAGAGTGTAGGATGGTGTGCGTTTCGGACTCCCCTGTGAGGGGTTTGCTGGATTTATGGGATGGCTATGCCAGCGTTGGCATGGGTTGGGTTTGCGGTGTTGCTAGGCAAAATTTCCCGCTCTGGCTTTGCACTCCATTGGTTCCATCTCTGTCTAAGCAGATCAGTTTCTCTTTGTTTTACTTTGTTTTTGTTAAAGTGCCACTCCATGACAGACCACAGCGGGACGGATCAAACGCCTTGGACATTTAAGACCGGCATGCTTATTATGAGACGCAGCCGGAGGTCAAGGCCATGACCCTGTTGAGGGACACTATAAAAGCGTGACACAGTTCTAAAATGCACTGATCCTAATATAGACCATGCACACCAGTCAAAAAGAGTGGGTGATATGACCAAAATCTTTTGTGTAATAATTAATTATTACTAATTTGACTATTAATTATTAAGAATGTTTTTATTTTATTAATTATTTAATTTTATTACATATTATCTTATTAATGTATTATAAATGCATTTAGGCTATATGAAATCATTATTGATTATTAAATAATGAATAAGTCTTATTTTATTTTAATAGGTTTATATTAGGCTAATATAAAATAGGTTTTATATTAAACAACCAATTTTTTGGATAATCCATTCTAATTATTTTTCAAAGGAAAAAATACTCAATCTCTTTTGTTTTATCACATTTCAAACATCCATCCGTCCGTCCATCCATTCGTCCATCCATCCATCCATCCATCCATCCATCCGTCCATCGTCCATCCGTCCATCCATCCATCCATCCATCCATCCATCCATCGTCCCGTCCATCCATCCATCCGTCCATCCATCCATCCATCCATCCATCCATCCATCCATCCATCGTCCATCCATCCATCCATCCGTCCATCCATCCGTCCATCGTCCATCCATCCATCCATCCATCCATCCATCCAGTCTTGCTTTTCTAGTAAAACTTATATGATTTTTAATAAAAATTCTACTTTTAGAATTCTACCTTAGAATGGTTTTGAATTGCAATTCTGCATCCTATTTGCTACCCCAATTGAAATTCTGATAATTGCTAAAATCAAATTCAATTGAAATGTAAAAGATATTGTCAATTCTGTTCTGAATTATGCACAACTCCAGTAGACAGATTTCCATCGTCGCACATTATATAACTCCACTTCCATTGTTTCTCTTAGTTTCCATCCTCTATTTTTCATCTTTTTATCAATGAACAACACATTTAAAACACTCCACCCTCATGCATAATGCATTTGGACACACAAGCACACGTGCGCACCCTCGCACCTGCACACACTTAAGCGCCTGAGACGCAGGTGTGCCTTCTTTGCTCATCCGTGTCAATCTGGTGGCGACTGCACGTATCACGGCCAGCACCGATAGGGCGCATGCGAGAAAACACTGCCACCTGTGCCAGATCCTTGCCTGACTCTTAACCCATATGGCCTCCACAACCTCTGACAGCCAACCTGCATCACATTAGCACATTTCCTCTCAACCTGGCCATGCCCACCACTGCAGGCAGCGACAGCTGTGATTGGCTGTTTATTGTTTAGGTTGTCAAGGAATATGATTGGCTGGAGCTGATTTAGAATTCCAGATTTATTTTCTATTTATTTGCTGCGAATAAGAAGAAAAGTCCCTAATGAGATCTTGTTGGCATCCCAACTGTTTCTCATTGACGGCAATGTGATTTAATTTATAATGCAATCAAAATTGACCCTATTTACCTTTTTTAAATTTCTGTGCTTTTTGTGTATGATTCATTGCAGCACATTAATTCAAATCTTAATCTTTCATCAAAATGTAATAACTTGCTCTCCCTTTGAAATGACTTTCCTTTTTTGGCTGACATCACAAAACCCCTTCAGTCACTTAGTATGTAACTAACTCTTCATTGTTCAATCTTTTCCAGTGAAATCCTGTCTTTCATGCTTTCTTACTGAATGAAAAATGAGTTACGAATGGCATTTCATATCAAGATTCACTGACTTTTTTATGTCTCCTGCTTCTTAGATATTTATTTCTATTTATTTAAGATCCCAGTACTCCCACGTGGATTTTCTAGAGTCTCACGTTTATTCTATTCACATCAATGTCATTCATGTACTTTAAAATGAATTATAAATGTCAGTAATTGTCTAATTTTTTATCTATTTTATTTCTTCCATGTAACTGTAGGAGAAACATATGAGACAAAATTTAAGTCTGTTTTAACCTCAACATTCTCACCTAAAGTCACGATTGTGAGAAATAAAATGTCAATTGTGAGTAATAAAGTTTGAGTTATGAGATAGAAAGTCACAATTACAAGAAATTAAGTTGGAACTGTGAGGATTGAGTTGCATTTGAAAGAATTAAAGTCTAAATTGTGAGGAGTTCAGTTAACAATATGAGATAGAAAGTCACAGTAAGTTACAATTGTAAGAAATAAAATCACTTTTATAAAAAAATAAAGTCTCAATTCAAGTCTCGGTGTCAAAAATAGCACAAATGTGAGAAATGAAGTTGCAACTGAAAAAATAAAGTCTAAATAGTGAAAATGTCATATATGAGATAAAATGTCAAAATGACAAGAAATAAGGTTGCAATTATGAATATAAAAAATGAATAAATAAATAAAAAACGTCTAAATGTGAAAAATAGTCACAATTGTGAGAAGATATAGTCACATTTCTACTAGTCTGAGGTAGAAACAAGCTTTCATATAGATTTGCTGTAAAACCTTCGGCGCAAAGAGTTTCAGAAAGTACGTTTGTGACCTATGACATGCTACAGTCATAAACTGTCATCTCAGATTATTGAGCCCAAAAAATAATTGACTAAAACATAAATGGATTCACAGTGGAACGTTGTGCACATTTCACCCTGAGGTATTTCTCCAGCGTGTGAGAGCGAGCGTCTCAAGAGTTAACCGTGCAACCAGAAATGCTTTTCCTGTCTTGGGGGTTGGTAGGTATGGATGCGCGAGAGGAAAGCTGTGTCTCTCTCTCTCTCTTTTTTTTTTTTTCTCTAGAGTCTGTCAAAAGTAGCTGCGCGGCAACCCGAATGATCTGCGTGCAAATATTTCCGTACTGCGAAGGAACGACGGTAGATCGTAAATAACCGTGTGTGGAGTGTTACTTGCAGCCACATGGCATGGCCCACCGTGCTGTTTAGCCAACCAGTCCTGCAAGGAATCGCTGCCTGTTGCTGGCGGGAACAAAGCGCGTCAGCGCTCGTCGCCCGTCTCTGAGCAAGCAGGAAGTTGGCCAACCTCCAGTGGTGGAAAATCTATACACGGTTGCATAATATAGCATATCTTTACCTCGCATGAACCCTGAGGAGGCCCGGCAGCTGTGAGCAAACAGAGCGAGCGAGGGAGGGTGTGTGTGTGTGTGTGTGTGTGTGTGTGTGTGTGTGTGTGTGTGTGTGTGTGTGTGTGTGTGTGTGTGTGTGTGTGTGTGTGTGTGTGTGTGTGTGTGTGTGTGTGTGTGTGTGTGTGTGTGTGTGTGTGTTTGCGCGGACAGGATTCCTGTGAGCGTCTGCTGGCAGTGGTAGCAGGCCACAGGCTGCAGGGCTTTTTCTGACAGGCCCTATGTAGGGTAGAATAAATGCAATTTGCACCACTATGACATTGTGCGGCTCTACCAAACGGTTAATCATCTGTCCCAAGTTTTGCAGAAGCATCTTACAACCGAAATCCGTGCGGTCTCATACCTTCCATGCGAGTTCAGCTGAAGTTTTTGGATAGTAGTTTTAAGTTTTCTTTCACATTAAAAATGACTTGCATTAGGTGAGCTGAAATGCCTATGTTGATTAAATCAAGCCCCTCCATTAAAAACACATGCTGCAGTGTGAGTTTTAATTGAACTGGCCACATCTCACAGGAAACTGAATTGGATTTTGAATGAGAATGACCAGAAAATTAATCTACTGCATTGAAATTTAAAGAAATCACACAGATGATTCATTTTGGGAAATAAAGTGTTCTTCCACACTGGTACACTAAAGTTTATTAATTAAATTAAATTAAATTAAAGGGGTCATACTGTATGAAGCGATTTCCTTTTTCTTTGGAGTGATACAAGGTGTTCATTTATATATAAATTAAAGTTCGTAAAGTTGCAAAGACTAAAGTCTCAAAAGATATTCTTTATAAAAGTTAAGACTCGTCTATGCCTTCCTAAAATGCCTCATTCAAACACGCCCACACATTTCTACTTTACTGTGTGGGAAGATTTGCATAACAATGCCCAAATGTTTACACAAAGAAAGAAGGCATAACTTTTAATGTCGCTGTAGTATTGTCGCCGCCGCCACTGCCACCATGTTGTGGAGACGCTGTGTGTTTCCAAATATGGTAAGGGGTATAACATTTCTGTCATACACTTGAGGTATTCGGCCAATCACAGCGCACTGGATAGTTGGCCAATCAGAGCACACCTCGCTTTTCAGATCGAAGAGCTTTGTAAAAATTGAAGTGTTTCAGAAAGGCATGTCAAAGAGGAAGCAACAATAATGTATGGTATGTGGAAAAATAATGTTTTTTTTTTACCGTAAGCTGTGTAAAAACGATGCATTACACCAAATACACCAAATAATGTTATTTTTAGCATTGGTGTCATATGACCCCTTTAATAATGATTGAATGTATTAATTTACTTTATATAATACATATATTCATATAAATTTTGTATATTACAATATATATTTGATTTTATTTGAAATTAATTTTAATTGAAATTTGAACTTTTTGTTTAAACTTTTGAATGGGCCTTTTGTGACTAAGGTGACTGAGGTCACAGTTAGTAACCACCTAGTAGCCACCTATATGTAACATTTTATCAACTACTTAGCAATGCAATAATGACCACCTTAGCCACCACCTAGCAACACCCTAACAACATAGAAAACCACCTAGTAACACCCTAACGCAGGAATATCCTAGCAACCACACAAAATAACCTAGCAACTGCATAAAACCATAACACTAGTGGCAGGCTATTAACTTTTGCACAAATTTTATAAACATATTTTATTTTATATTGTTTAATATTTATAGATATTGAAAGAGTGACTAAGCTATATTTGTAGACTTTTAGACAAGACACTTTCATCTAGCAACTTTTGCAGACATTTCAGTCACGTATTCTTCAGAAGTGCAAAAATTGTTTATACTATGTAAAGATCTATAAATATATAGATGTATACACCTATATGATTAAATATAATTTAAATGCAAATTTCTTTAGGTGGCATTTCAAATATTCAAACAAGGCTTCTTTAGTTATATTAATTTCTTTGAGCCTCACTCGATTTGAAAGGGATCGTTCACCTAAAAATAAAACTTGTCATTAATTACTCACCCTCATCATGTTCCACACCTGTAAGATCTTTATTCATCTTCTGAACACAAATTAAGATATTTTTGATGAAATCTGAGGGCTTTCTGTCCCTGCATAGACAGCAACACAACTACCACATTCAAAGCCCAGAAAGGTGGTAAGGACTTCATTAAAATAGTCCATGTGACATCAGTGGTTCGACCGTAAAATTATGAACTAGGCCTATCCCTTTAATTCTACTTCTTTACATTTGAACATTAGAATTGCAATTCTGCACCTTGTTTGTTCAGCAGTTGAGCTGAGAATGTGGCGTGTTGCGTTCTCACATTTTAACGCATTTAAAACTTCAAAATCGCATGAAATTGAGCTTACATAGTAGCATTTGCATTTGTGTACATAGTGTTATATGTAATGCACCCAAAAGCACAAACAGACTTTATAGTTTGGTGCACATTTGTGAATGAGCTGCTCTGGGACAGATTCGTTTAATGTCCCTCTACATATCATCTGGAATAGGATATGGACTGAGCTCAAGTTAGCTCATGATTTCGCATTTGTGGCTCCCTGTCGGTGATGCAGTGTGTGTTAGGCTAATCACGGCTCCTCGCTTCAAACAGCTCAGGTAAAAATGCTCTGTTCCCCATCCGACCGTTTCCTCTAAGATAACCAGATGTCCAGCTGTTTTTATCCCTGTTTTGGTTCATCTCTTTAAGAACAATGTCTTTCTCATATGACCGTACTTCGTGGCATTTTCTCTGTTTTGTCTTAAAATTTTAATGGGAAGAGGCTCCTGGGAACCAGCAGTAACCTCACCTCGGCTCACCCATCCTCCCGGCGGGCTTTGGGCGGTTTCAAGAAAAATACAAACGAAATACAAATCATGTGGCGGCGTAATGCGGAATGACATTTACCATGTGCCGTGACTTACACAAACAAAGAGAAGATGGCCGTCCAAGAAAAGTTCCATATCTCCTTCCTTACATTCGCTTGTGTTTGCTTTCATATGTCATTTTTTATTTCCATACTAAAGTTAGAACGGCATTGGCCGGAGCTCCGCCAGCATCGCAGAAGCCAGGAAGTCATTTGGACCCTTTTCTCGAGTCCCATAGCCAAGTGTTCAGTTGAATTAACCCCAAGACGACAAATAAAACGATCCGAGAACTGCAGACAACAGACATTTTAGGATTTCTAAGGTTATCCTATCCTCGTTTTGACCTGAACTCAGAGATTATGTTATTCCAACTGGGTGCTTTTCTTTATATGTGTAGTTGAATTTAAACAAACCTGTGAGTGTGTGTGTGTGAGTGTGTGTGTGTGTGTGTGTGTGTGTGTGTGTGTGTGTGTGTGTGCGAGAGTGTGAGTGAGTGAGTGCGTGTGCGTGTGTAACTCATACGGCAGCGTTTGCGCTCCAGATATGATTTCTATATCATGGTTTCTATATGTTTGAATGTTTGATTTTCACCTGGTCAGTGATAAAAAATAATATAGAACAATAGAATATTTTAATTTGAATTTAAAACCAATTTAACCAATTAGAAAATTTTACAGCAACCTAGGGGATTCTAGCAACTACCTAACAACGTCGTAGTAACCACCCAGAACATTTCAACAACCATCTAAAATCATTCTAGTAACTACTAGCATAGTAACAGCAATTAACACTACAGCAATCACTTAGAACATTATAGCAACACCCAAAAACAATTTAGAACATTTTACAGCCAAAAAGAACATTCTAGCAACTACCTAACAACACCATAGTAACCACCCAGCAACAGGCAACTACCTAGCAACCATTTAGAACATTTTAACAACCACCTTGAACATTCTAGCAACTGCCTAAGAATGCCATAGTAACCACCAGAACACTTTAGCAATCACCGAGCAACCACCAAGAACATTCTAGCAACACCATAGTAACCATTCAGAACAACCAACAGCCTAGCAACCATTTAGAAAATTTTACAGCCACATAAAACACTCTAGCAACTTCTTAACAATTCCATGGTAACCACCAGAACATTGTAATGCCCTAAAAATGCCCTAGCAATCATACAGAATGCCCTGGCAACCCTGTTTTAGCACCACAACACTCTAGCATCACATGAGAGTGCAACTTTTGCACAAGCATCTCTCACATATTCTTCAGGAAATGTACAGATCGAGTTTACGTGTGCTGCTGTGGTGCTGTATGTTTGGGCGGTGCTCTCCACCCAGCTGCTCTGACAAATACATGTGGAATAGGAGCCATATGTGAAAGCAGAGGAACGAACGCACACGGCTCAGAAAACAGGCCCTTTCCACAGAAACCACAAGCCAGAGATTAAGTGCAGCTATGAGCTTGCATGAAAATCCAGCCGAAAGTCCTGTGTGAGGGATCTCCGACAACATCTGAAATGAGCAACCCTGAAGGAAACCGGATCCGGTCAAACATCCCTACAGTTCAGTCATAGAGTGCCGGCTTCCCGCTAATGAGTCGCAGCCCGTTAGCGTCCGCTTGTTCGGTTGGGTCGTAACACGAGATGTTTATGCGCAGCATTGTTAGTTGGTAGTATTGACATTTGGCTTTGATCTGGAAAGTATACAAATACATCATATGCGTAATACATCAGGGGCTCTTTACAATGTTTGAAGTCCAACATCTTCCTCCTGTATGATCTTAGTGAAGTAAGAGGCACAAGAGCAGTAACGGCCAAACAAACGAGATGCCTTCGGCCTTCAAATACGTTTGCTGTGAGAATGGCATGTCGCTGGTACAATCCATCCACTGTAAAAACAATGGTGCGGTTGTGCTCCGTAACCCAATTACGCCCCTCTAGAGAGCAAGAGAGAGAGACTCTGTTACCAAGTCTTGATCCATGGCTTTATTCATTTCATTCTGTCGGTATTTCCCGCCAAACTTCAGGTTATTCGACTGATTTTTTTTCTTTCACACCAATACTGATAACTTTTTCCAGTAACATTTCCAGTAACTAATATACATTGTTTTTCATTAATATTTTAGACATTTATATTTAATAATAATATAATAATTAATAATCATAATATAATATGTATTTATACTATTCCTCTGTTTCTTATTCCTATGATTTAATAAATATAATAATTATGATTATAAATATTATTATCAATAATTGCATTATTATTATTATATTTATGCATAGTCTAAATGTTAAGGATAAAATTACACTTTTTTCACTTGGGAATGAAGAGTTAAGATAAACTGTTGTGTAATGAATAGAGCTGCAAAACAATTTATCGCGATTAATCGCATTCAAAATAAAATTTTATATTTACATACTATATGTGTGTGTACTGTGTATATGTATTATGTGTATATATAAGTACATACATGTATATATTTAAGAAAAATATGTTTGATTTATATAAAACAGTTTATATTTATATATATTTTAAATTATATACTAGTATAATTATATATAGATACAAATATTTAAAATAAATTACACAGTACACACACACATAATAGTATGTAAACACATTTTATTTTGAATGCGATTAATCGAGATTAATCGTTTTGCAGCCCTAATAATGTATGCAAAAAAGCTAAATGAGTTACTTTACTGCTTTACAATAGTTTCTTATATATGGTGATGTAATGGCATTATAATATTCTTCACATAATTGTTTAATCGATAGATCTAATATTAAAGAATTGATAAAATAAAAGAAAGGAGTATGAATATAAGTATTTATTAGTCAAACCGATTTTAAACTTTTGAGATGAAAAATTGTGTAGATAAAAATAACTTCAGAGTAAAAATGATTGAATTGAATCCAGGTCACAACCTTTGAAATGTGGTCAGACTCAATGCGTCTGTGCTTATTTCGTTTTCTCCGACCTTCCAGCGATCTCTGACTTCATGCACTGCGAGTTCTCACGTTTGCTGGTTCCTTTGTTTCGTTTACCTCCCACCGCTGTCTGTCGTCAACCCGCTGCTTTCCTGGAGAGCTGAAGTCGCTGTATCTTTATTAATTCAACAGGAGGAAGTTTCCACAGGAAACGGGGAAAGGGATGTGGGCAGTTATATTTACCGATAGGAAGAGAGTGTTTAAGTTGAACCGCTCTACAGAAATCTCTCACTCAAGCCTGACTTCAGCATTCACACTTTTCTCTTTTGGGGTCAGACCGTTATAGAGAAACTATTCTGTGTGCATTTTTATTCCTTTAGAAAGTACGACCACACTACTACTACACTTGCAAATGAAAATGTAGATAGATTCATGTTTAATAGCTCAGGTGTGTATGTGGTTCCCTGTGTGTGTGTGTGTGTGTGTGTGTGTGTGTGTGTGTGTGTGTGTGTGTGTGTGTGTGTGTGTGTGTGTGTGTGTGTGTGTGTGTGTGTGTGTGTGTGTGTGTGTGTGTGTGTGTGTGTGTGTGTGTGTGTGTGTGTGTGTGTGTGTTGGCACAGGTCTCTCTGTCAGCATGAATACAGAGGAAGCATCTAGTGGTCTTTATTTAGGACTTTCTCCTTTCGTCTGCCCCTCTTTTGCTTCTCACACATATCAATAGCCTATTTTTTCCCATGAATTCCAATTCTAATCAAGGTTTGTTGCACCAAAACAGTCATAATTTAGTTTTTCATACTCATTTTAACACATTTACTGAACATTTGAGTTTGTCTACATAGTAGAGCGAAGTTTTTGTTTAAAAAAAGCAAGGGAAGTGTTTTCCATGACACGATTACACTAATTTACTCACTTTTATCTCCATCCAATCAATCCTGATGGACAAAATCAAGTCCTTTCCTACATTTATTTCTTATTAAATATCTTATTTCACTTATAAATGCATCATATTGTGGAAGTAAAATGGGTTTTAGCTCATTTTCAATGTTAAAATATTTGTTTCCTTTATTCCCAAGGCAATTTTTAGTAAGCCGTTTATAAGTTTGTGTGTTATTGTTGACTAAAACTAAAACTATAGCTATTGAAAATTGTTTTCATTTACTTGAATAAAGCTGAAAAAATATATATATATTAGATGTAAAAACTTAAACAAAAAAATATAGAAATGCTGCCTTGTCAAGTAACAAAAATAAAGTAAATTGACGTTGGAGTACTAAAATGACTAAAACTAAAATCGAAATATAAAAAAATAACAGTAACACTTTAAAATAAGGTTCTGTTTGTAAACATTAGTTAACATGAATTAAGAAGGAAAAATACTTCTAAAGCATTTATTAATCTTAGTTTGTTCATTTTTGACCTTTTCTAATATACTGTTAAAATCTGTTAATATTATCGAATGGACCTAAGCTAACGTGACCGATGAACGATGTTGTATTTTTATTAATAAGTTTAACAAAGATTACAAATACTGTAACCAACATATTTGCTCATTGTTAGGTTAACTAATTTTGAGGAATAAGACCTTATTGTAAAGTGTTACTAAAATGACAAAAGAACATAACATAAATGAAACCTGAAAATATAAAAATACAAGTAATAAATTAATATATTAAAATAAGCTTACTAAATAAGTACTATAGTAGTATAAATAATGCTTAAGTTGATTCCCCAAAAACATGTTTTCCAGCATACCAAGTGTATATGATGACGAACGTCTTCTTTCTGCAAGTCATCTCGCGATAAGTGACGCTAAGAACATGATATCGTTATTACATTGATTCAACACATTTTTTTAAGTTGAGAGGGCAAATTGCTAGTTTTGTCAACTTACAAACTAGTTAAGACAGTGAACATTTTTAATATTAAGTTTATTGAACAAAATCATAAATTTGCAAGTTGAGTCAACTTAAAAAATTAATTGAAACAACTAAACTGCAAAATATTTTTTACATTGTATCACCATTTCTACACTGAACACAACTCGTGTCGCGCCACGCCACAACAGCTAAAGCCTGTCAACTCTGGACGCGACAAGAAACCGTTGAAAATCTTTTTAAATTTGTGTCATTACGCCATAAATTACTGACAGCAGTTTACTGTCAGGGATTTGTCATGTCATGCCGTGCCGTGCCGCATCCAGTGTAGACAGCGTTGCTGATTATAATGAGTTCTTTAGTATTTTGTCACGCCGCACTGCGCCGCTCGCGTCCAGTGTAGACACGGAGTAACACAGCGACATTGGCTCAACCAATGGTGGAAGTTTGGGGGCGGGACTATCTGTCTGTCAGACCAATGGCAGAGGAGGGAGTGTTTGGAAAACCTGTTTGGTATTCAATACTTTTTCCAATTCCTTTCGGCAGCGCAGAAAGTACACTTGACAAAAACAGGATATTCAATCCAGATTTTTGACATCTTGTGTTCAGGTTGCGTATTCTTTTTTTTAAAGCGGCAGGAAGACATGGCATCGGCATAGAGATCAAGAAGGTGTTAAACAGAGACAACAGAAGACTGCTTAAAATGACAGACAGAGTGGCACAGACCTAGCAGACAGTAGGGGTTGTGATTTGAGGATGGCAGTAAAGCATTTGCATAAAGGGCAGGGCAAAGTGCCCGGCGGTAGAAAGCGTTGGCACCACGCCTCGCAGACTGGCAGAGGGGCGACTGAAGAGAGAGAAATAGTAGAGAGAGAAAGAGTGAGGAGGGGAGGGGGATTTAGTCAACAGTGCATCCCTTGTTCTGCGAGAGGAGGGCCCGGTTTGTTGGCAGCGGCGATGGGGAATCTCTTGTTTGTGTGCTAGATTGCCCCTTTATTTCTTTGATTGCGAAGCGTTCAACACTCGGCAACTGTAGTGACTGTGTGAATCTGCGTGTGTGCGTTCGCAGGGGCATCTGTTCCCGTTTCAGGGTCCCGCGCCGTGCGCCTAAACTGTGTCAGGGTGTGCTTTAAGTTCATTTACATTCATTTCACTGCGATTCCACGTCCACGGCAATCAATTTATCGACGTATTCAGTCTAATACGTGATGCTAAAGCTATTAAAAATGGGTCTCTGGGTAATCTCCTTCATTCTGGGTTCTTCATGGGCACAGCTTTGGCACAACTGACTAATCCATTTGCATGCAACATCTCTCTGCCAACCAATCAGAGGGTTTTAATCAAGGCAGAGAGCCGTGCCTTCGGCTCGAGTCGCTCACAGCCGGAACGCCGCCGAGCCGGCGCAGCTGGATGATGTCATATATCCAGCCTTCAAGGTGACGGTCGGCTCTGGAAAGCTTTAGGCGTTTTGTGTGCCGGTTGCCATTTTCTGATGTGCATGTCACTATTTATGTGCAAAACTCTGCATGTACTTTTGCATTACAAAAGTTTGAGGTCGGTAACATTTTAAAATGTTTTTGAAAGCCGAGGCTGCATTTATTGGTTTTAAAATATAGTAAAAACAGTGGAATATTATTACAGTTTCAAATAACTCTTTTCCATTTGAGTGTATTTTAAAATGTAATTTATTCCTGTGATGAAAAGCTGAATTTTCAGCATCATTACTCCAGTCTTCAGTGTCACATGATCTTCAGAAATCATAACAATATGATGATTGCTGCTCAAGAAACTTACTAAAGATTTATTATTACTATCAATACTGAATGTTTTTGAATAGTTAATGTTTTTTGTGGAAACCATGATTTTTTTCAGGATTCTTTGATAAATAGAACATTATAAAAGTCTTTACTGTCACTTTTGATCAACGTAATGCATCCTTGGTGAATAAAAGTATTAATTTATTTCAAAACAAAACAAAAACAAACAAACTAACAAAATCTTACTGACCACAAACTTTTGAAAGATGGATCTCTTTGACAAGAAGAAATAGTGAGTCTTCAATCACACGGCCAGTCTTTTCATGTACATTCTTCATCCAATAATACCTTTTACCAAACTTTTTGAGCTTTTCACTCAGAAATTGCTAGTAAATTTCACAGTGCAAAGAAACAGCAAGTCACTTTGAAATAAAGTAGACTGAAATAGTATTTTCTTGTAAAACATAATCCAACATGCTTATTTACTTTACAACTTAAAAAAATATTGCATGCTTTAAGATATTTTTAAGAGAACCAACAACACTGGAGCCCATTGACTTGCATTGAATGGATTAAATGAAAATGTTGTGCCACAGAAGAAAGAAAGTTAAAGTGCATGATGAGAGAATTCCACTTCTGAGAAGGAGACGTCTGCCGAGTCCGTCTGGGCCTGGTTATCAAAAGCAGAGAGATATGCAGGACTAATGATGTTTTTAAAGGTTTCCTGTGTTCTCAGTCACGCTCCGTAAGCAGCGCTAAGCCTCGGTTTGATTCTCGACGCACATGAAATCAGTGGTGCGGCGGTCGTGTGCATCGAGCCGTGCAGATAACTCTGCGGTACGACGAAATGGGACACAAGTTAAGTAGGCTCAAGATTTCTGATAATGCTACAGTAACAATGCAACTGACGATCAAAAGATCTTGACCACCAGAGATTTTCTTTCCTTTTTAATCATGATCTTTTAGCAGTAGTATATCTGTTAATAATGTAGCTTTTTATTTAATTAATATAGTTTTATTTTTAAGTGTCTAGTTTTTATTGTCAGTTTTTTGTACACTTTGGTATGTTAAACTTTTTTGTTTTGCGTTGGGTAAAATATTGGACCATTAGAAAAAATAAACATGATAGCATTTCTAATAGATCAGATTTATGTTTATTTTATTTTATTTTAATATCTATGGAATAAGAAAAATACAAAGAAGGGATTTTTTTATTTTATTTTTATTTCTATATTTATTTTTTACTTTTAATATCCATAGAAAACTTGCAGAGGGCGTCCATCCAAAAACATTCTGTCATTATACATTCTGAATTTGGCAACTTACTATTCAAGCTATATATTTGATCAGCACCTGCATTTCCTGGGAGCTGAACCCGTGACCTTGGCGTTGCTAGCGCTAATCTCTGCCAGTAGAGCTGCAGGAACATCATTACCAGCTCGGGTGTGCAATCCTTCATCCATTATTCCTTATGAAATCTCTTGCTGCTGGCTTTTTTTTTGCTAAACTACATCCTGTGCTGCAACACCTACTCAAGAAATGATGCAGTAATGATTTTTATCAGCAAGCTATCATTGTTTACGTTGCATTTAGTGCAATTATGTGTTAGCCAAACGGAAGAGGAAAAGCGTGGGCATGTATGACATCACAGTTTGATAAGGTTTACCATAGTATGTTTGGAAAAACACATTTTGTAGATTTAATCTGACGTGTCCTTTTCACCTTTCTTTTCTGCTCTCCAAGGCTGCATTTATCTGACCAAAAAGTACAGTAAAAACAGCAATATTGTGAAATATTATTTGAATTTAAAATAACTGTTTTTAATTTGAATATATTTTAAAATGTAATTTATTCCTGTAATCAAAGCTGAATTTTTAGTATCATACTCCAGTCTTCAGTGTCACATGATCCTTCAGAAATCATCCTAATATGCGGATTTGCTGCTCAGTTATTATTGGAGCTCAGTTATTAGTAATGTTTCTTATTATTATCAATGCTAAAAATGTTTTGCCGCATAATATTTTTTTTCTGGAAACCATGACACGTTGTTTCAGGATTCTTTGATGAATATAAAGTTTAAAAGAACAGCATTTATTTGAAACAGAAATGTTTCATTTTAAATGTCTTCACTGTCACTTTTGATCAATTCAGTGCATTCTTGCTGAATAAAATATCATCTTTTGTTTAAATCTTACTTATGAAAACTTTTAAATGATTTCTGAAGGATCATGTGACACATCAAATTCAGCTTTGATCACAGAAATAAAATAAATTTTTAAATATGTCCAAATAGAAAACAGTTATTTTAAATTGTAATAATATTTCACAATAACTCCTGTATTTTTGATCAAATAAACACAGCCTTGATGAGCAGAAGAGACTTTATCAGGAATATTTCTCCAGAAGTGTATGCAGTGGAGTGAACATCGACGGCACTGCCGCTGGTGCAAATCCGGCACACAGCACAGCACACCTTAACCATTTCCTCCTATTAGTCCCAGAGAATGTGTTGACAAATGAGCTGATGTATTTCAGCTTGATATTTAGCAGGCCTTAACCCTACAGTGCGGTTCTTCCCAGAGTGCCGTGCAGCTCTTGAGTCTCTCAGGGCCCTCTGGGATACATGTGCCTTTCCTCTCTCTCTCTCCGCTGCCACAAATTGCTTGCAGATTTTTCACACGTAGTAATGTGCTGGTTTGTAAACTGGGGTAATTGCAAACACCACCAAACAGCTTCAGCTATCGTCATGCATCACCGGCTAGCCACGATTTGTACGGGCCTGGGTGCGTCCTCACGCCTGACGCCGTTTATGCTGAAATGCTAGCATTTGGTAATTCAGAAAGGAAATGTGCATTCATGCTATTATCAAACAGGGCTGCAGGGCATATAGAAAAGAGAGGGTTTAGCTCTCTTTGCATGTATAAATGGATTTGAGAAACGGTTAAAATGATGGTGATACAGAGGGAAAACTGGGGCTAGTTGTCACACTTTATTCACACATTTTTCTCAGTGCAGAATCATTTTTAAATGGCTATTGGTGTA
Source organism: Ptychobarbus kaznakovi (assembly GCA_027422405.1). NCBI lineage: Eukaryota > Metazoa > Chordata > Actinopteri > Cypriniformes > Cyprinidae > Ptychobarbus > Ptychobarbus kaznakovi. The sequence continues at coordinate 19,372,791 of CM049807.1, forward strand.
TTGACTTTCATTCAAATATTTGGGGCGGGTGCATTTTTTGACAATTTTAAAAGAAGTCTCTTCTGCTCACCAAGGCTGCATTTATTTCATCAGAAATTACAGTAAAAACAGCAATATTGTGAAAAATTATTACAATTTTAAATAACCATTTTCTATTGAAATACATTTTAAAATGTAATTTATTCCTGCGATCAAAGCTGTATTTTCAGCTTCATTAATCCAGTCTTCAATGTCACGTGATCCTTCAGAAATCATTCTGATCTGCTGCTCAAGAAATTGATTGCTGTTTGGAAACTGTGATACATGTTTTCAGGATTTATTGATTAATAGACAGTTGAGAAAAGCTTTTATGTGAAATAGAAATCTTTTGTAACATTATAAATGTCTGTACTGTCACTTTTGACCAAATTAATGCATCCATGCTAAATAAAAATATTAATTTCTGACCAAAAAAAACCTTACCCACCCTAAACATTATCATTAATTAACAGAGTAAAAAAGATACAAATCATGTAACACATTGGTTTTTATTTATTTAGAGTACTTATGGGGTAAGTTGTCACAATGGAAATCTGCAGATTAGCAGTCTACATAATTTATAGGCTTAACAGCTCAAATTAAAAGATTAAAACAATTATGAAGCAAAAAAAAATATTAATGAAACCGCAAGGGTAAAAATAATACACAGTAATATTAAAGTATTGTTCAGGTGAAATTTTATTTTATTTAACAAAATTTAACTGTAAAATTATGTCATATAAAACATGTGACAACCTGCCGTGACATTTATAAAAAGAAAACCCAAATACAGCTTTTCAGTTAAAATCCATTTTCTGACACTCATTTATATTAATGTTAAAATACAGTAGGTCCCGCTTTATGTTAGGTGGACTTAACTACTATGTACTTCCATTAAAATTAATAGTTTTGGTACAATGTACTTATTGTGTACATACATGTGTTTACATTGTACTTATATAAAAAAATACCTGCATGTAATTACATCTGTAATTAATTTCTGTAATAACATTAATAACTACACTGTTGACCCTCAACACCTCATCTCACCCTTAAAACTACCCATACCACCAAACCTGTCCCTAACCTTATATCCTTCTTATATACAATATGAACACAATCAGTACATTGTAATTATTTTTGATGTAAGTACATTGCAGTTAAGGCCACCTAGTATAACGTGGGGCCCAAAAATATATCAAAAATGTAATTTAAAGGATAAAATAAAATAAAACAATCTGTATTTAGACAGTTTTGTAACCAACATGCACTGTGACAACTTGCCCCAGGCTCCCATATTTCACTGCCACTGCCATACAAAAGCTTGTGTGTGATTTCACACGATATAAATCTGCAGGTGTGTATCTCTGATTGCTCTGACAGCGGCTGATGTCACTCTGAGAGCTGAGTTTTCTTAGAAATATCTTTCAGAAATCAAAACAGACCTGCGGCATATCGTCAGTGAGAGGAGGGGCGGACCTCACCTGTGCCAACACACACACACACACACACACACACCTGCTCGAACCTCACGCTTACACACGTTCACACACGGCCCACGTCTCTGAGGTGTGAGGTTATACTGAGTGTGTGAGAGTGTGTCCAGTGTCAGACACGAGTGTGTGTGTGTGTGAGAGTGTGTCCAGTGTCAGACACAATAGATGGTGTGTGTGTGTGTGTGTGTGTGTGTGTGTGTGTGTGTGTGTGTGTGTGTGTGTGTGTGTGTGTGTGTGTGTGTGTGTGTGTGTGTGTGTGTGTGTGTGTGTGTGTGTGTGTGTGTGTGTGTGTGTGTGTGTGTGTGTGTGTGTGTGTGTGTGTGTGTGTGTGTGTGTGTGTGTGTGTGTGTGTGTGTGTGTGTGTGTGGGTCAGCGGTCTCTTTAACGCCATGGTTTTGTCCACGCTGGCACGCTGGCATGTCTGGACTGGAGTCCTCACGATAGCGTGTGTTAGCACATGATTCTCCACGGCCTCCACCTACTTCAACGTCTGTCATGTTGGTATTTATCAGATTTTTACTCTGTCTCACCGTCTGCCTCCTTCCCCTTATGAAAAATCATTTTAACAGACTCTTTGTCTCTTATATTCTTGTGTTGTCAGAGTCTTTCTCGTATAAGAGGGCAGAATCAGCATCACGTCTGTCTTCATTATGGCGTTTCAGGGTCACGGTGGGTCACATCCGCAGGGAAGGTCACGGACGCACAGCGGGCAACCAACAAACCCCAAAACCCAAAACCCCAACATCTCTCTCATTATACCTGCTTGCTTTTCTGCTTTTCCCAATGATCAGCACACTAGAAACATTATACAATTGACACAGAAACAACATTAAATATATTACAGAACAATAAATTATTATTAATTTAATAAATACATATTAAGAATTATTTATATTTTCAGTAATTAACAATTAAAGTGCTTACAAAACCTTTTATTGGTTTAAAGGTAGCAATCACTTTAATGAATTATAGGCTAAATCTGGCAAATATTCCCCCTCCACCAAATATTCACATTTTTATTTGATAAAAGCATTTTCATGATTTAGGATTTTTCAGGTTCCAGCCTATAATGTCCCCAATTTAGCGCGTTATTTAATAATAATAATAACTATTATTGTATTTTTTTTTAGAACACATATTTAATCTAGTATGGCATGTTAATTTCACCGAAAGCTGAAATATAAAGACATCGACAGTTCTGATATTTTTCAGAGATTAAAGCTGATTGGGTTTCACACTGACCGAGTTTTAAATATATTTCATAACCTATTTGTTTTCACTAGCCGAGTTGTTTCTAAAATGATTTAGCTATTTATACGATCAAATCTAATGGTTTGATAATATCACATCTTTAAATCAGCCTCGTCCTGGTTTTCGGTCAATATCTCTTGTGTGAGATCAGTCTGCTGCACTGAAAGCGAGGTAAATGCATTCAATATTTAAACGGAGGGATTTATTTCTGTTTCTGTTTCTGATAATCACAGTCGCAGTGTTTCACATCTCCTAAAATGATCGTATTTGCTGCGAGGATATTGATATTACAGGATATTATATTAGCTTATTATCTAACATTTCGTTGAAAGCTGTTTCTTATGAATATAATACAATCGTGTGTAAGCTAGACTGATCACTGCAGTTGTTAAGAGGTCTTTTTAAAGCACTGGACTGTAAGCGAATTCGTCTTTGGTGCTGGAGCCCATCCAGTAACACTTTCTACCCTTTCCTCTAAATAACTTGATAAATGCGCATCGTTATATTCAATAACCGAATGTTTAATCGTTTAGGGTGTTTTAACAGAAAGCATCCGAAAGGAATCATCAGGTAAAATCATCAGTATTCAGTTAACACAGACAACTGTTTGACGGAGTCGGAGATCTGAGACTCTTTTGGGGATTATTCAACCCAGGGTTTTTGTTTTAGGCTCCAGTGTTTATGATTTTTTTTTCTTTATTGTTGCGCCAGCTCAGTAAAACTAGGGTAATGATCACAATTTGCTTTATAGAGCAACTTTGTCAACGTTTATAAAGAAATGTAGGCTGCTATTGTTATAAAGCTCGAATATCTAAATAAAATATAGGAAAATCAGGTGAGTGGGTAAAGTTTTTGGTGAAGAAGTTTGAATAATAGGCCTTCAAAACTGCTTTATTTATTATATCGCAGCTTGTCATTTTACCGGTTGACATGAATATGGATTTTTGAACATATTATGCCAATACAAAATGCACTGGCTACGCTATAATATAGGCCTATATATCAATAATTTATGCCACAACTTACTTTATTCAAAACTGCGCGTACTTGGATGATCAAGTAATTTTCTTTTTTTCTCCCCTGCATTGACTGGAAGGTGCTTGGGTGTGTTTTTGTTATTATGAATTGATTTTACCGTCAGTGACAAACACAAATGATTCTCTGGCGCCCGACACCAAACACTCTTTCCAGCTCGTTCATTTCCATCCGACTGCTGGCACACACTCGAGAGATGATGTCTTCTCTCTTTTAACCATTAATGTTGCAGGGATAGGCGAAGGGGAAAAATAACACAGCGATTATTTTTAATTGAGCTGGCAGAAATCTTGCGCTCCTCATAATTTGTGGTCAAAATGGCGGAGATGACGCGCAGGTGTAACGCGTGATGTTACCAAAATGCAAAACGCTGAGAAATAAGTCTCTTAACGTTAAACGCCGCTTTACTAACTCATACCCGTGTTTCGGATACCCCTGCCCTCTACAAGGAGCAATGAGACTAGTGCTGGGATGAGAAACCAGGCCATGGTTTGTTGGGGTTTGGACTGATAGCCTACAAGTTGATGATACTGCTACAAATATTTTAAGACACCTTTATCCCTTCCATTGAGTTATTAGCTTATTAGTGTCTTTTATACGTTTGAAAAGAGCTGACAGGCCCGTGTAGATTAAAACAAGTCACGAGAGGTTTAACTCTTGTGCGTTTAGCCTATTAAACGGCAATTGTGCATAAGTGTTCAAGAAACAGTTTTATTAATAGTAATAATAACAACAACAACAACAACGAACAGTTCTTCCGCGAAGTAATATAGTGCATTAGTCTAATAACCGTCGGCTATTTACGGTTGCCAAGCAACCTGGCGTATTAATATACCCGCAACTGTCAGTTGGATACTGAATATTAGGACCCGCGTCTTTGTTTTCACAAATTTCACGGCGCTTCAGATGTTTGTGTGTCCATAAAGTCCGTGCTTTTTTTTCTCTCTTTCTTTTGTAATTGTGTTTTTGTCAGGAATAACAAGCTGGAGTGCGTTACGGTCGTAGCCAGGTAAAGATTGTGCAGACTGGATATCTTACAACAACCATTTCAGTTAGACTATAACTAACAGTCCAATATTTTAACTAATATTTATTTTTAAGTAATACTATTTTAATTATTTTAATAGCTTAACTAACTTTAAGTTAATTAAAATATTATATAAAAAAATACTAATATGTTTTTAAAGGCTTTATTCTCTGGCGCCGCCATTCTATAGAAGAAGTGAATTGTGCTTTAGGCAAGTGAATTTCCAAACGCACATGTTGATCAGAAGCTAATTATCTCATACTCGCACTGGTAGAACCAGAGGAAGCCATTAAGAGCTGTGTTTCAAACAGAGAAGGGATTGTTTGAAATAAAGGTGCTGCTTTTATTGAAACAAATGCATTCATAAACAAATTGTGCTCTCCTCTGGTTGTGTGCTTCAATTAGCATCTTATTAGGGACCTCAAGCAGGTGTTGGTTTTGACACTAGTCTCCGATTTGAAAGAGGAAGCACTAATGAAGAGTTTTACTGCGATGGGAGAGCGTTATCACCATACATCCGTCCAATGATGTTTTCTTGGTCTCTCATTTAAGAGATATTTGCATATGTTTGCTAATCCAGCATTTCAAATCAATTCCCCTTTTTTGTGTGTGGGAAGATCAGCATCCAAGCAGTCATTCACTGATAAAAAAAAGAAAGAAATTGTCAACAAGAATTGATCAACAGCTCCGTCTACATCTCGTTTCGTCTCAGATCTGAATTTCTCTAGGAATCTCTGCTCTACTTTATGCTGTAAGCTGCTGTTGTTTTATATTCTTTTTGATCGCAAGATTAAAGTATTCCCAAAACTCAAATAGATGATTATGATTGCGTGTAAAAAATAAAAAGCAGCATTTACACTCTCAGTCAAGAAAATCATGACATTTGAAAAGCATTTTAGAGCATTTGTTGGCAAATTTCTGATGCACATTAAAATTTGCGCAATTAAACTCCGGAAAACCTTCCAAATGTGACAAAACAGTGCTTGCGTTTGTGCTTGAAGTGATCTTATATACTCATTAGTGCTTGACCATTTTTCATTTCTAAAAATGGCTGATGGGAGATTTTGAAGCTGACACAACTTCTGTTATAATTGATTTTTTTTTTTGCAGTGACGTCGTTCCGAACAACTTTTCGAAGTTTTGTGTGGAACTTCAGGTCTCGCGTCCTTCGGCCTGCTGCATTCGGCCTGAGCTCCTCGTTTTCTCAGACAAACACAGCATATGTTTGTTTTAAATTAGAGATGCACACGGGGAGCGAGGGGTGCGCGGTCGCTTTCCTCTTTGTCTCAGCCTCTAAATCCACGAGCAGCTGCCGGCTGCAGGGTCTGCTGGGAGTTTCGGAGAGAGCCGTGTGCTTTCTCCCATCGGCCTGTGCCAAGGTGGCGTTACGCAAGCCACGGCGACTGTGACCCAGACTTAACAACATGGTTGCCATGACTAGCTTGATGGGAAGTTGAACTTTGCCTCAGTGGTGGATAGGAACTTGTCAAACTGGCAAATTGTGCACCACCGGACTGGACTGTATGCTCTCTCTCTCTCTCTCTCTCTCTCTCTCTCTCTCTCTCTCTCTCTCTCTCTCTCTCTCTCTCTCTCTCTCTCTCTCTCGTTCTGCCACCAGCCCCCCTCCTCTCTTTCCCCTCCCTTTCAGCTCTTCAAGCTAACGTATTGGCTGAGCTACAGGCATCTTGTTGCCAAATAGGTGGGCCCTACTCGTGTTGGCAAAGACTCAGGCAATGGTTAAGGAAAGAACGCGGAGAGGACAAGAGAGAGAGAGAGTGAGTTGGAGAGAAAAGGAGTAAAAAAAGCAGCAGCACTTGGGTTTGCCAGCGGTCTTGCGAGCTCGTCCAACATTGATTCGGTTCTCTTTTTTTCCTGCCCGTATTCTGTGCTTTGCATTAGCCAGCACCCCCCACCCGCCCCCCCTTCGTCGCAGGAGTGTGCATGCATGTGCGCGCGTGTGCCTGCGTTATGTGTGTGCCGCGCTCTCTGAGTTTTTTGCCGGATCCAAAGATCTAAGAAAACACTCATTGAGCTTTGCCAAAGATTTTTTTTTCCAGCATTGTTTAGTTTTTTTTTATATTTGTTTTGTAATTATTTGGAAAGCGAAAGCATTTATTTTAAGCGTGGTTGCTTTCGTAGTTTTTTTCTTTCTTTCTTGTGTGCACACCTTTATTTTATTTTATTTTTTCTTTGCAGCTTTTTTTTTAATAACCAATTTTACCTGGAACATCAAAGCAAACGCAAAAGAAAATTCCTGATCTTGAAATTAACTTCTTTCCACCGGCAATTGGAGCGTCTCCAGTCTTTTTTCCTTTTTTACCCAAGTATTTTTTTTTTTCGCCAATTCTTCATCGTTGCCAAGCCAGCAGTTGTTGTTTCAGCGTGAGTGGCAAAGAACTGGTGCGGGTGGATTTTTTCCTGTCCTGAACGGCGTGCCAAATTTATGATGAGAGTGCAAAATGGTAACTACCAGCCTTTCTCTCTCTTTCTGCTCCTGTCTGCTGTGTGTGCTTTTCACGATGCTATCTGCCTTCTCGATTGTCGAAATGTGAACATGCCTGGATTTCTGCTCAACAGCAGCCCGCAGACAGGATTTGATGGCAGGTCTTGAAGGGACGCAGTTTAACCGCGGTCTTGTTGTGGCGAGAGTTGGCGGAGAGGGTCTGGGGCACGGCGGCCCTGGCACTGGGGCACCGTGGCGCGGTTTAGGCTTTGTCACTGAGCGTTGTGTGGTGAAGGTATTATTGGAGAGCTGAATGAGTCTTCCGTTGCCGTGGGGATCGCCAAGCTTTTCTTGGCCTGACTTGAGCTAAAGAAGCTGCTTTCTGTGAATAGCAGAATCCCGGGATTCCTGCACAGCCGCTGAGATCTTTAAACTGTCTGAAAAAGAGCCTCGTTTAGCTTTCAATTTGCGTCTACTTTCATTTCATTTAAAGTCTTTGTATTTGCGTAGGATAATTGTGTCTGAACTTAAGGGGATTTTACTTTATGCATGCTTCTGTTGTGAAAATTAAAAATAATGATCGATTACATTCTCATAATGGCTTTCAATTTACATTCTATTCAGTCTCAATTTATGGATTTTATTTGATTTATTTTTATGTTTGCTCAGCTTTGAAAGAAATGCCAAAATTAGATACTAAAAGCAGAAAATTGGCATTAAAATTCATAACAATCAAATGGCTTTAATGGAATGTGATGATAAATGGAGACTAAATAGAATATAAGAATGTATTATTTCAATTGAAACTAATTTTTTTTCCAAGTTGGACTAAATTGATTTCTACACTATTCAAAATAATTTTCTTAATCTGTGTTTTTAGTTGTTTTCCAGTAAAAACAAGTATCCCTAAACAAGATAAATATACTTGAGGAACAAATACATTTTTAAGATAAGACCTGTTTCCAGAAAGAAAATTCTGAATTAAGTTTATTTGTTCCTTATTATTACCTCATTGGCAGATATATTTATTCTTTGAACCTCTCTAAACTTATTGAGATTTCATGCTTAAATCCTAAAATGCATTCAAATGGACCTAATTCAGCATGCATTCTCTTTTATTTACACTTTTTTAGATATTTTTAATGCAAAAGCAAGACGAAATTGTTATTTGGAGATGAGTAAATGTGATTGCATACAATGTATTCTTTTCCAAAGTTCTCAAACATAATTTTTAAGTTCCACGAAAGTCTCTGAAATGAGCTTTTCTTTTTTTTAATCCAACAGGATGAATTTCATCCCTTCATCGAGGCTTTGCTGCCACACGTCCGTGCGTTCTCCTACACCTGGTTCAACCTCCAGGCCCGCAAGCGCAAGTACTTCAAGAAGCACGAGAAGCGCATGACAAAGGACGAGGAGCGCGCCGTCAAAGACGAACTCCTGGGCGAGAAGCCCGAGATCAAGCAGAAGTGGGCGTCCCGTCTGCTCGCCAAGCTCCGCAAAGACATCCGGCCGGAGTTCCGCGAGGACTTCGTGCTCACCATCACGGGGAAGAAGCCGCCGTGCTGCGTGCTGTCCAACCCGGACCAGAAGGGCAAGATCCGCCGCATCGACTGCCTGCGGCAAGCGGACAAGGTCTGGCGCCTGGACCTGGTGATGGTCATCCTGTTCAAGGGAAGCCCGCTGGAGAGCACCGACGGAGAGAGACTAATCAAGTCCCCGCAGTGCTCCAACCACACCCTGTGCGTGCAGCCGCATCACATGGGAGTGTCCGTGAAAGAACTGGACCTGTATCTGGCCTACTTTGTCCACACGCCAGGTGAGTCACACACACACACACACACACACACACACACACACACACACACACACACACTGAAATGCGCCGCTGCGTAACCCGGTTCAGGAAACACAGTCCGATTCAGCTACGGGCTGTATTCCAGAAATGTACTTGAATGCAAATATATGCAAATACAGGCTTTGTTGTGTTTATTTCTTTGTTGTTTTTTGTGGTTGTGATGAAACTTCAAGGAGTGTGTGTCGAATTGTGAAATATTTTACTTTGTGTGTGTGTGTGTGTGTGTGTGTGTGTGTGTGTGTGTGTGTGTGTGTGTGTGTGTGTGTGTGTGTGTGTGTGTGTGTGTGTGTGTGTGTGTGTGTGTGTGTGTGTGTGTGTGTGTGTGTGTGTGTGTGTGTGTGTGTGTGTGTGTGAACTGGTTTCTAGGTTATGTTCGATGTAGAGTGTGTAGCATAATGCACCCATACCTTTGATAGTTGTGTGCTTGTGTGTGTGTATAAATGTCTGATTGTGTATTGTGGCGGTGACAGCTGGCCTGCTCCCAGCTGGTGTAAAGGCCAACACACACACACACACACACACACACACACTGGTTAGTTACACTAATGCCTTTAAATAAACACACAAATAATCAGAACGATCACATTCTCTTAGACAGAGAATGTACTTTCGATTTACACTCTTAATTTATGTATTTTATTTAGTTATTTATTTTTGTATTGCTCCGCATTGAAATGTCAAAATCAGTTATGAAAATCAGAACATTAATATTAAAAATCCCACCAATGAAATGACTTTCATGTAACTTAATGATAAAGGCAGACTAAGTAGAACATACTTGTTCATAAAATGCAAAAATATTTAGTTTTATACAGCATAAAAAAATATATAATATAACATATAATATGTTTTTATTCCAGATTTGCAGAAATAATATATGAAATATATTTATATTTTATTATTATTATTATTATCATCAATAATAATAATACTAATATAATAAACAAGATAATTGCTAGTATTTTATTTCTAAATACTTAATGTCTTCTCCACCTCGACTACAACAATAGTTTATTCATTTAATATGTATTTTTTATTAAATTAAAATATTTAATTATTTATTTTAAATGTGTTGTTGTTGTTGTTATTATTATTAACAGTAATAGTAATACATAACTAAATGTCAGGTATTATTTCTGAACACTTAAAGTAATGCTTTCTGCAACTCTTACAACCATAATAGTTTGTTCATTTACTATGGATTTTAATAAAAAATATGTAAGTATTTATTTATTGTAATTTTAGAATTGGTGTTTGTGGTTTTGTTGCAGTTACAAGTATTTTTTTGTCAGATGCACTGTATGTTGGTCACTTTATTGGCGGCAGTTCTTCGGAAAACACAGAAAGAGACTCTCACAAACGGCGCAATATTATATTTGCAGCTATTTACAGGCAGCTCAGTTATTTAGCTATTATCTGTGCACTCAGAGTATGTGAACAGGCCACATTTGATGGCGGTTTTCGCCTTTGTTGTGACACAGAGCCATAATTCTGTTTGTTGGCAGGGCCTCGGAAAGAGATTTTGTTGCCCATGCCGAGTTTCTCTTTTGCTCCGTGTGGAACACAGCGTCAGTTAGCCGGTTCACCATGCCGTTCTTTTCCTGTTTAACGGTATGCCAGGACTCAGATTATCTCCTGCTGACCCGGCCGAATCTCCTTCTTAATCCGGACGCTATTAAAGCATTGTTCCGGCCACATCCGCTTTACCATATTGAGGGAATATTACTGCAACATTTGTCTATTTCCCTTAAACACTGACAGACCCCGTTTTACCCAGTCAGTATTTTGCGAAGATTATTCTCAAAGCAAACATTTGCATTTATGTTTCGGCTGCAGTTTTAAACGGCGAGCGCCTGCCAAAAGCCAGGCCTGTTTTAGATCACTTCTGCTTTTGCTGTCTCTGAAAATCAGCGTTTACATTTCAGCTCCAGCGTCTGAACAACTACACATACTGTGATATTTGCACACTGTAGATCAGGAGGCACGATTCGTGTATAATTTTCTCTCCAGGTCTGGTTGTTTAGTGGTTTATTGACAAGATGCGTGTCGTATCGCCCCCTGGGAGCGATTAATGACGTTAAACTCCGATGCTTAAATACCCAGGAGCACGACGGCGTAATTACGCTCAGTCTTCTTGCCGTACGCCGGCTGTATTAATGATGATGATTAATGGGAGTTTTTGACGAGTAAAAAAAGTTGTTATTTTTCTTCTGCGTTTGTCAGAATGATGGATGTTTTCTCCTGGGTTAGTCATCTCTGGAGCTCGCCACGTCATACGGCTTCCATTATCGCGCAGTCATGATAAAAACATGTGCCTGCTCTCATCTCTAATCGAGCTGTGTCCAGCTCAGACAGCCGATAAAACACCGGCCGCGGTGCCAAGATCTGTAGTCTGGCGACAGCTATACAGCTCTGTGTTGTAAAGGAGAAAGAGAGGGCCAGCCGCTGAAAAGAGGGGAACTAATGGTGGCCTTTTCCTTTCAGAAAAGGAAATGGATGTATATAGTCGAACGTCAAAAGACTCTTAAAGTGTGGTCAAGCGTTAAATCCCTTGTTTCACAGCGAATCATCTATTCAGGATGCTTTCCACAGCTTTCAAAGGTGTTGGAGATATCAGAGAGGTGTTGTGATTTCTAGCAGGAGTTTAAAAATAAAGACTGATTTTGTGCTGTGTGTGTTTGATGACGGTGTGAGCTGCAGACTTTACATTATTTTCTGCATCATGTTTTTTTTTTAGCCGAGCGGTTGCATCTCTTCAGAAGTGACAAAAGCAATGAGACTGCTTGCCGTCAGGCCGTTGGGCAGCAGCGATCCTTCTCGGCTGTAGTCGAGGTGATTCCCGCTGCTCTCGTACCCTGACCGACAGCAGACAGTCACCCGCACTGACCGCTGATACGCCACTCTGGTCACCTTCACATTTCATTTGATTTGACTTTTGACTCTCTTTCAGCAATGTGAAGGTGTTGCTTGGATCGCACTCAGGAAGCTGGTTTTCCTGTGTTTATTGTGTTTGTGAGGGAGAGTTTGTTTAATTACAGGTGCTGGAAAAATATTAGTCCATTTGGATTTAGCTTTTTTTAATAATATGACATCAGAATATTTTGAAACCTGTGTGCCGTAGCTCATTTGTTTAGAAATTGTAAATCTGAGTATCTGCTTCAGTGATGCAGGAAAAAATTTTTGTTATTATTAAAAAAATCATCACTTTTTTTACAGTTTAAATATATTTTTTTAAGTAATTGTTTTTATTTTTTTATATAAATGTAAATTTCATAATTCATAATTTAATACAAAATTTATTAGTTTTTAAACAAATATATTCATAATTTAATAATTAAATTGAACACAGTATACAGTTTTGTTAAATAAGTGCATTCGTAAATTTATTTTTATAGGTATTTTATCATCTTTCATTTTAACAGCAAATTTCTGATGCTGTATTTTATATTTTGAATTTATAATACAGAAGGGTTTAAATGACATCATTTAAAAAATATTTGATCAGTATATTGATAACATGCTAATTCTAACTGTTTTAATATATAGTCTAGTCATGTTTGCTTATTTAACGTGTGTAGGTGAAATACACAAATAATGATTTCCCTAAAGATATTTACATTCATTCACTTAATAGTTATGATATGAATTGTGTGAAAAACACACAGCAAATCAAATGAGATGAATATATTTATTTATTAACTTGAAGCAAATAAGACGGAAAATGCACAAGTAGTGTGTGTTTGAAAAGCATTTCATTTGAGCTGTTTTTCCTCTAATATTCAGACACTAGTGTAGCACAATCTCGTCAAAAACAGCCGAATTCAGAAGATAACTGCAGATGAGAAGGAAACGGCGCAGCTGAAATGTTGAAGGAGGAGCAGGATTGACTTTGGCTGGGCTCTGCTTTTTTTACGGCCTTTCGTTTGGATGAAACGGGCAAATAAAACCTACAGAGGTAAAACAAAATGCCCCATATACTGCACACATAAACATATAAACAAACAGAAATAATGTTAACCAGAGATATGAATATTCTCTGGCAGTTTAAAGGAGATTATATCAACAATAACCCCACCAAATGAATCCTCCTCCTCCTGATCAACTATTAATTAATAGTAATGTTATTATTTGCATTGTTGCATTTGTTCAAACGCAGAATAGAACAGCGGGCAGGGAATAAAGACGGTGCAAAATGCCAAAATGGAAACAAAAGCCGGTCTGCGAAGGGAACTTCGACTGGTGTGTGTGTTTGGCACGGCCGCACGGATCTCAGCTTTTCAAATCACGCCACACGCTCTGCCAACATCCCTCTCTCTTTCCCAGCCTCTCCTTCCATTTAACCCGCTTTTCCAGGCCTTTTCCTCTGAACACGTCCTCCCTCTCTCGCCATCTTAACACCTCCGTCAATGCGCCGATGGGAAAAACAAGCCTTTACCTCGCTCGCAATTCTGTATAGAAATATACACTCGCTCTCTGTCGCTCACTTCTTTTTTTTGGAGCAATTTAGTTTTTTAATGATTCAGAAATTGGCCGCAGCGAACGATCCCATACGCTGGGAAAGCCGCGTTCCAAATCAAAATGGAGAGTTTGGCAGCGCTGACTTTGGCTGCCGGGCTTCTGTCTGTGATGTTAGATGTAAAAAAATAAAACTATGGGTCTGATAGATCATCCAGCTAATCGTGTTTAAGTACATATATTTTTACACAAAACCACCCTTTAGGCGTCTGACCCGAGTGGTCAAACTGTCTCCAGCTGAATTCAAGTTTCTTTGACTTCTAAAGTGTGTCAGGAGAACCGGCTGAAGGCGGCATTAGCGCATGACATTTTGACAGCCGGCCTTTAACCAGAGGAGGGTCACAGAGTTTGACATAAGCCCTCATAGGAATGTGTGTTTTTGTGTGTTTGCGCTGTGACGTTATTTCTACACGGGTGTGTACGGCGCACTATGAATGACACGCCGGACAGGCTAATAGCGGCAGTCAGACTGAGCGAATAATGATTGGAAAATGAGGGCTATTATTGAACTAGAGTAAACAGCACAGGACTCTGGTGAAAAGACCTCATTCACCACAGTGCTGGAGTGCAGCGGCTTTCTTCTCCTCAGGGGTCCTCCTGCCGCTCTCAGAATCCGCCTTTTGTTCGCCACAGAGACGGACAGAGAGAGAGAGGGTCACGGAGCCCGCGCCGGTCTAACGAGACCTTCGTTTTGTCGTGTCGATGAGGCCGTTTCAGGACTGCAACAGTAGACACACACTGACTGCCCATGGGGCACTGACAGTAAAATCTACTTTTTGCTACTATGGTATTTTTGCTTTGTAATGCTACTTGACATGGTATGTATTTTCAATACCTTTGTAATGCAGAAATTTACTATACATAAATTTACAGTGATGGTAATACCATGGTAACAAAGTGCAATGGAAATAGGCCTACTATACCATGCCTACTATGAACAGTACATTACAGTACTATATTTACTATATATACTTGACATGGTAGTTTGTTTTTTTCTTGGTAAAATAACAAAGTCTTGGTAAAATAACAAAGTGCAGTAACATTACATACAGACACTTTTCTGTCACAACATAGTACCCTTATAATAAATCTGTGACCTGCTGACTTCTCTTACAACATTTATATCAACAAAAAATACTGTGGAACTACATGTGTGTGTGTGTGTGTGTGTTTATTTTATTTTATTTAGGAATGTTTTTGTTTGTTTTTTTTTTTTTTGTGGACAAGGTACCATGATGATAAAGTAAAAATCTGAACTGCTAGTTTTCTCTTACAAAAACATTACCATGGTAAAAAAAGCAAAAAGGTCAGTGGTGTTTTTTTTCTGTTCTAATCAGTTTTTTTTTCATATTTGCAGAAATGTTTAATGTTAAAATACACTAAATGTATGACCTGTTAATTTGTATTTCCCTTATACAAATTTAATAAATTAAAATATATTAATAAAAATACTATGGTATTACCATGTTTTTTTGACATGGTACCATTGTGATATAGTAAATATTTGACCTGCTTTATTTTCCCATATAAAATTTGTTATAATAACAAAAAGAGTACACATTTTTTAATATTTATTAATTTAGCATTTTTTTATCCAAGTGTCTCTACATGGTACTGTTGCAGTACAGAGGTTTAATAGCTTTCTTACTAAAAATGACTGTGGCAGAGTACTATAGTACAGTGATAACATGGAAGAAAATGACATTTCTTTAAGGTAAGTGCAAATCAGCAGCAAATCGGCCATGTTTTCAACATGATTCTATGGTGATGCAGTACATTTATTTTCTTTACAAACATTTGCCATGGTGTGTGTGTGTGTGTGTATGATTACATTTCCATAAAAAAGTTCTTATAATCTTTGTTGTGGGAAACACATTTGTGGTTGTTTCAGAAACTTCTTACACAATGCTTCAGGGGTCTTTGGCACTGAATGTGAATGCTAATGTATGGATGTTTGCTTGGAGCAGCGCGTGAGCAGGTTTCTGTCTGTGTGGAAGTGCTCGCTTGTGTGTGTGTATGTAAATGCACCTGAGCTAGAGAGAAAAAAATGCATCAGGGCAGCTCAGGGACGCAGAGTGTAAACTAGGTGCTAATGCCTCCTTTTGCCTGTTTTGTCAGTGCAAACGTTCTAATTAATGGGAATGGAATAAATAAATAAAGCGGCTACGTCTCTCCACAGCTGAGCAGCGAGAGAGAGCGAAAGAGAGAGAGAGCGGCTGTGAATTTCTCTTCCTGTTCCACTTATCATGTTATGACCTATTAGCCCAGGCTTTGATGCAGAGGCTTTTGTCTACACACACAAAAGCAGCTTTATTCTGTCGGATTTATGAGGTATTCATGTAACTAATAAAATCATTTTCCTCCAGATTTGAATTCATTGTGCATGTAATTGACTTTGCAGAGAGTGCACTAGAATATATGCAAGTAAAGTGCCACTGCTGGTTAGCGTTGTTTGCTAAGTCAAGCATTATTACTAAGGCTAAAGGAATATTTTCATTTTTGGGTGAACTTAGTTGAAAATGTCCTTACCCTTGGGCCATCCAAGATGTGAAGTTTGCTTCTTCATCAGAACATATTTGGAGAAATTTAGCATCACATCAGTTGCTCACCAGTGGATCCTCTGCAGTGAATGGGTGCCATCAGAACAAGAGTCCAAACAACTAATAAAAACATCACAATAATGCACAAATAATTATCATGATGTGAAAAGCTGTGTGTCCTCTGTCTGCAATATTGCTTTCTCAAGTAGAAAAGTCATTTTGTCTGAATCAGGAGAGAAATATGCACAGATCATTCCAAAACAGATCTAAACCAATATATAAGTGAATACTGATGTGAGAGGACACCTGTGGAAACCTTATAATGGATTATGGACTTGTATTTTGGCCAGACGCGACAATTTATATTTGTGCAAATATGCAGTATTTCACTTTACAAGATGTTAATTGATGGACTGGAGTGGTGTAGATTACTTGTGGATTATTGTGATGTTTTTATCAGCTGTTTTGACTCTCATTCTGACGGCACCCATTCACTGATGAGGATTCAGTGGTGAACAACTGATATAATGCTAAATTTATCCAAATCCGTTCTGATGAAGAAACAAACTCATCTACATCTTGGATGTAACACTAAGTATTAAACTTTGTGTTTGTGTTGTGGTATATTTTCTGTTGGGAATGCCTCTGTGCTGTCCCATAATCCCTTGCAACATCCACAACCTGTACAGACCCCTGTTTACTCTGATACACGTTCCAGTCTTTGCCTCTCTCCCTCTGTCTTACACACACAGGACGGCCAGTGCAGGTGCAGTGATTAGAGCAGATTAATTGTAGTCTCTTGCTCTCATTTAGTCTAATTTTATAGAGCCGCTTTAATTACAGTGCAGTCCTGAACCTCTGAACCTTACCTGCGCTGAAGATAATGCCCCATTCACTTGCTCTCTTTCCCCGTCTCTCGGGAGGAGATTTTAAATACATCATAAGGTACATTAAAGGAATTATTCACCCAAATCGTTTACTCACCGCTTATTATTTTCTTTCTTCCATGAAACACAAAATGACATGTTAGGCAGAATGTTCAAGCTGCTCTTTTCTGTACCATTAAAAGTGAACAATGATTTGTTCTGTTAAGCTACAAAATTACCATTACTGGAATACTGACTTTACTTTTGGAATTGCTAAAATTAACACTAATACAAACATTTAATGTATTATTATTAACAAAATTACTTTTTAAAAAAAAAAAACTAAAAATGAAAACAAAAACAGGTTTTAGAACTCATGCTAGCAGTGTTAAGTTTAGTAAATTGTAATTTTCTCTGACTAAAGTGGCATCCAGTTTTAGACTTAAAATGGCATTTTAGTTTATTTTAGTTACCATTGTTTTGTTTTCTTGGGATCACAAGAATTGATACAAATTCAATCATTCACTGCATTGTTTGTGGCAGCTTACACTTTTGTCTTATTTCTGACATTTAAAAAAGAAAAGGAAAATAAAAAGCCTTTGGTTAGAAGGCTAGAACCACAATTGATTAATTAAAAAGTAATACAAATTATAAAAAGCTAAAATTTAAATGAAAACAGAAAATATATAAAAAATCCATCTGAGCGTATCCTCCTGAGATTGTAGAGCAGCTACACATGTTCCCTTACAAACATGTTTCCTTTCATTTTATCATTCTGTTTTCCTCCTCTCGTCTGTTTTTCTCTTCAGTCGACATCATCCCCTGTGACTCTTTGAACCAGAGATACAAGAAGTCGTGTTGGTGCCTGTGTGTGTGTCTGCATACTGTATGTGCACATGTGCATCAGAGTGCGAGACTAGGCCACAACAAACGGCATCTGCAGATAGCACATATGGGCAAAACATCACAGAGCCCCACACACACACACGTCTCAGAGCAGCTGAACCCACTTCACACCTGATGCTGGGGGTCTGTGTGTTCCCCGCTCTATTCCACAAACACAGATGGGACCCTGAACCCCAGGACGGGCCTCAGACCGGGGGCTTTCCTGGCTGTTGGTCCGGCGCGGTCGGCTCATATTGTGGGTGTGCAAGCAGGCTGGTTGAATCCACCGATCTGTTACTGCTGCACATTGTAGGGGTTTAGAAAGTTTAAGTCATACATACAGGTTTAATTTCAATTTAGTTTGAGCACAAATCTTTTTTTTATGAATTTCCTATTGAAACGGTCATATTGAAGAGCTTGACTTTATATTTTTCTGTTGTTCTATCGTTATATAGTTCTATCAATTGTTCTAAATGTCATTCTATCTGTCTATAAGGTCTAACTTTATCCAATCCATCCTTCCAGTCAATCAATCCAATCAGTCCTTTCAATCAGTCCATCCATCCATCCATCAATCAATCATTTCATCCACCCAACCACTCCATCCGCTCATCAATCAATCAGTCCGCCCGTCCGTCTTCCATCCATCCATCCAACCAACCAACCACTCACCCACACACACCCACATATCCCCCCAACCAATCCATTAATTCACCCACCCACCCACCCACCCCATACACACACTCATTCATCCATTCGTCCATCCATCCATCCATCTCTTCAAACAATCAAGCCATCCAGTTAATCCATCTACCCACTCAGTCCATCCACCCAATTAGTCCATTCAGTCAATGCATCAGTCACGCATCCATGATGTTCTATGATTCTGTAGTTTTGTTCATCCTTCTCTGTTCTTCTATCTGCCTTTAAGGACTATAAACTTTACTTTTCTAGTTAAAAAGTATAGTTGTGTGAATCTTTTTTTAGAATTCCAGTGTATTTTAATCGAAAATGTTGTTTTCCATAATGTAATTATGATTGTTTGCTCAGAGTTCATCTAACTTGGAGTTGGGGTGGAGGAGCTTTGTCTAATGATGTGTTGAAAGCGAGGTATGCAGCCGTTAGCGTCATGGTTGAGTGGATTTTATAGAAATGCTTTTCCAGAACTTTGTTAGAACTTCTTTTGAATCAGATACTGAGAGATAAGATACACATCACAATTATGTAAAGCTGTAAATAAATCAGTGAAAACAATGACACTTTTGGCAGCCTGATGTGTTGTTTTAGTGAAATGATCTGCACTTGTTTTAATACACTCTGGGAATGTCCATGTTGTATACATAATCTATTATACAACAAGAGCCTTTTTTATAGCAAGGCCTGTTCAGCATTAAACGTTAAACTGAATTAAACCTTGCAGAAGTCGTCAGCAAAGATTTAAGATTCAAAGTGAGAGTCTGTGTTTATTCTAAAAGCAGTTGAACATAAATGTACACACACACACACACACACACACACACACACACACACACACACACACACACACACAAAGAGTAGTATCTCTGCCTGCTTTTGTGGTTAGATTTTAATCTGTGGTTTTGGCCTCGAAAGAATGCCTAATGGTTTTGCTTTTCCTGTGTTTCCTGTAGTTGTCTTTCATCAAATGTAAGTTTGTATTACCTTAAATTCCCGTCTTTGTCTATGTCTTTTAATGTACATGTCTATTTAATGTCTATGCATTTCACAGATGTATTTTTCTTTATTTTTTTATGAAATTAATCGTTTTATTTAGCAAGGACACATTAAATTGATCAAAAGTGACAGTGCAGAAATGTAGAAAGATTTCTGTTTCAAATAAATACTGTTCTTTTGAATGTGTCACAGTTTCTAAAAAAATATAAAGCAGCATGACTGTTTTCAACATTGATAATATTAAGAAATATATTTTTAAGTGTCAAATATTCATATTAGAATGATTTCTGAAGGGTCATGTGACACTGAAGACTGGAGTAATGGCGCTGAAAATTCAGTTTTGCATCACAGGAATAAATTACATTTTAAAATATAAAGTAGAAAACAGTTTTACTGTGTTTTTAATCAAATAAATGCATCCTTGGTGAGCATTATACTTTAAAAAAAAAAAAACTAAAAACGTAACACAATTTCTTAGTATGCTGTATACATATATTTATATTTCTTAGCATGCTGTATAAAAGCTAGAATGAATAGTTTATATGCTACAAGTGAATTTAGGCATCAGTCATGTGAATGTTGAGTTTTATTGTGGTCGTTCTAAAAACAGCTGTGAAGGGCCTCGTACCGCTGTTGGCCTGCCACAGAATTTGCCTTTACATAAGCTCTGACATCATGGTTTGGTTTTTGATGCTGACTTGTGATAGGACACAGTTTAATGTTGCAGAAACGTTCTCACAGTTACAGTTTGAGAAAATAAAGAAGCTTTTGTTCACTCGCTCACTTCGTGGTTGACTTGCTTTCATTTTTTGAGGGGGAAAACCTCTAATTTGCCCACAGGTGACACACAAAACCAAAGTAACTCAAGCAAAGTTCGTGTCTTCGTGTTCCTTAGGGGGTAATTTGATAGCTAAATGCAACACAAACAGTCTCAAATTACAAATTTTTCCGGTTATCGAATCACTCTAACGGTTTTCGAACCTTGTTTGCTCTCTCTCTCCTTCTCACATTATACAGTGCATTTCTCTCACTTTGCCTCTCTTTTTCTCACTCATTCGCTCGCACTCTCTCTCTCTCTCTTTCCACTCATTTTCTGCTCTCTCTCTGAGGAGTTGTCCTGGTTAGACCTCCACTCGAAATGCTCTGCAATATAGAGGCTCTTTGTGGTTGCATTCTTTCACAAGGTGTTTGTGAGAAAGAGCAGGATTTTACTCCTGTGCTCTCCTTTCCATGCTTTTTTTTCTTTCTGTCTCTCTGTGGTTTGCTCAGTAAACACTTGTGTCCTACACATGCAGTTCATCATATCGAGACAAAGCTGCTGAATCTCACTGCGAGCAGGCCAGATTAAACGCACGCTTTCGCTTGAAATTCACTCTCTTCAGAGTTTGTCCTTTGCTTGACTTGGCTGTCTCCACCCAGGCTTGATTTGAATGCTCTTTGGAATGTTGGTTTTTATGGTTTACGGGGACTTTCCATAGGCGTAATGGTTTTTATACTGTACAAACCGTATGTGCTATTGCCCTACACCTACCCTACACCTAAACTTAGCCCTCACAGGAGACGGTGCATTTCTATTTTCCCTCAAAAAAAACTCACTGTATGATTTATACATTTTAAATTATGGGACACTGAAAATATCCTCATAAATCACCTTCTCCTTGTAATTAAAACTATGTCATACCCATGTCATTATACAAATTTGTGTCCTCATAAACCACATAAACTAAATGCCCACACACACACACACACACACACACAGATGTGCATACACGCATTTAGAGGTCAGCTGCAGCGGATGTGGCCGTGGCCATGGTGACATTTCTGAGGAAGACATCTGTTCGTGGACTATGCGTGTTCTCTTTAGTATCTGCGTGATCTTGCATATTCACACGTTAAAGGAAATGTTCACCAAAAATGTAAATTGTCATCATTTATTCATCCTCATGTCATTCCAAATCACTGACTTTCTCCTCTTGAATGTAAATGAGGTTCAATGTTGTTTTGGACCCCATTGGCTTTCATTGTTCAGATAAAAAGTCTTCAAAATATCTTATTTTGTGTTCTGTAGAGGAAAACGTAATTTGGAATAACATGAGGGTGAGTAAATGATGACAGTTTTTATTTTGGGCTGAATTATCTTGTTAATTCAGTATATTAGGTCCGTTCATTAAGAAAGAGTTGAGTCCACGACTCCATGTACTGAAATATGATTATAGGTTTTATTAACATTTTGAATGTTTTTAATCTTTCAATTATTTTCATAATTTCTATTTCTTAGTTTTAAATTTATTTTAAGTGTTTTTGTCTGTTTTGATATCTGGGTTTTTATTTAGCTGTTGTTTTTTAGCTGTTTGTTTATTTATTTATTTTTACACACTTAACTTTTAGAGAGTTATTTTTGTACATCTAAATTAAAATGATAAATGCTGCTTCAGAAGCTAGCTGACAAAAAACAACAATAAACTTTTTTTTTAACTAATGTTCACTAAATTTCAAGTGACTTTAAAAAAAATTTTAGTTTCAGTTTTTGTTAACTATAATAATAAGTGTTATGTGCATATGCTGTATGTGTTGTTTTAGCTCCCGATTCTCTGAAGGAATTATTGAATTCAGGTGCAAACACTTTTGTGAATATGACACAAGCTTCATTTTCATATATTTATGCTGAAAAGAATGACAATACTCATGGCACAATGCTATTTAGGTGTATTTTGCGACTATTTATAATGGATTGTGGGTAGTTGGTGAACAAGACGTGGAATTTGGCACTAAAATACCCTGCAGCATGCTCTTTGAGCTAATTTACCACAGAATGTCCATAGATTTGTGATTTCAATTCTGATGTTTCCAGTGAAATTAGAGCTTGATGAGGTATTTGTTCTACTGGCCCATAGAATAAATTGTTATGCAATGATTGCCCGTTTGTAGCTGAGTAGAGTTCTCAATTGAATGTCAATTAAGTATTAACTTTCTTCCTAAAATTACTTTGAAGGAATTAAAATTGAAGCAAATGAGGCCATTGCTGTAGAGTTAGAGTATAAAGCTAGGTAATTAAAGTAAATAGTAGCTCAGACAAAAAAACATATTGAGATTTCTTAACTTTGATGACAGATTTTGGCACTGTATGCAGGCAAATCTGTGCACAGTTTGAAATCCTTTCTAAAACTCTCAAGAAGACAAATGTGAGAAATGTGAAAAAATACCTAAGCAGGCTCCTAAAAGTCTCGATTTGCTCTCTATTTAAAACAATTAAGCTATAAAGAATCTCATTTCTGATTTTTCATATTACATTTACATTTTTTTTATTTAGCAGACGCTTTTATCCAAAGCGACATACAATTGAGGAATACAATAAGCAAAACATTATAAAGAGGCAAACAGACATAGGAAGTGCTTGCAATACAACTTTCTAGGCATTGTTCAGAGCAAATTCTAGCCAGACGGTGAGAGCTTAAGGAAAAGAGAGCAAAGTTAAGGAAAGGGAGCGAAGGTATTTTTTTTTTTTTAAGATGAAGTCAAGTTACGACGGAAGAGATTAGTTTTCAGGTGTCGCTTGAAAATTGTCAAGGATTCAGCATTCCGGATGAGGGTGGGAAGTTCATTCCACCAGCCAGGAACGGTGAATGAAAACGTTCTGGAGAGTGATTTTGTGCCCCTCTGTGATGGCACCATGAGGCGTTGCTCACTCGCAGATCTCAGACTTCTGGAGGGGATGTAGATTATCATAAGGGAGTGGAAGTAGGCGGGTGCTGAGCCTGTGGCTGTTCTATATGCAAGCATCAGTGTCTTGAACTTGATGCGAGCTGCAACCGGGAGCCAGTGTAGGGAGATCAAGAGAGCATTATTATCAATGAATGCTAACTTCAACTACACTAACTAGAGAACCATTAAACTAAAACTTATAGAATGTGAAAACATTTATTGAAGTTGTAAATAAAACATCTTGGCAGCAAACGCAGCGTATCATTCCCTATTCAGAGAACAAGGGTAACAAGACGTTCTCTTTCATAGGGTCACTCAACGCTGAGTAAAGCTAAGACGCTTTGGGAACGATATACCAAACACGCCAAGCTAAAAACGCTGCCCTATCTGGCCCGTTTACGAACCAGACAGCATACATGGCCGGTTCAAGCAGATAAAACCTGGGAACACGGAGCAGTATCAAGATCCAGGATATAGAACCTGATAAAAGTGTGCAGAGAAGAACACCCCGTCGCTACACAAATATCTTCTAGGGGGACCCCTCTGAAAAGAGTTTGAGAGGAAGCCACGCTCCCAGTAGAATGCGCCGAATGCTGAGAGGTGAAGAAAGATCACGCACCTCATAAGCGAGCGAAATAGCAACCCAGTGAGAAATTATGTGCTTTGATGTGGCAAGCCCTCGGCGGCCAGAACCAAAACATACCAGCAACTGGGGGATTGTCTCCAAAGACTGGAGCGGTCCATATAGATCTTCAAACCTCGGACAGGACAAAGCTTGTGAAGCCTTTCATCCTCGCCTGAAGCAAAGGGAGGAGGATGGAAAGAGTGAAGTGTGACCACCTGGGAGCGAAACGATGTGGATAAAACCTTCGGATATAGCCAGGCCTAGGCCGCAAGGTCACCTCGACCAGACCCAGGGCGAAGTCCATACACATCTCGCTAATAGAGAAAGCCTGCAAGTCCCCAACTCTATTCAACGACATAAGCACCAACAAAAGAGTAACCTTAAGAGTCAGAATCCATTCTGGAGCTGACTCTAAGGGCTCTAATCGGGCTCCCATTAGACATTCAAGAACTACTGACAAGACCCAGGAAGGAACTCCAATGGGGCGTACTGGTCTCAGACGCTGGACACCACGCATGAACGCAGAAACCATTTGGTGTCTCCCCAGGGGAATCTCATCCAGCTCTCTACGAGCGACGATGGCCGTGACATAAACCCTTAAGGTGGTAGCAGCCGCCCCTGCCTCAAGTTTCTCTTGCAGGAACTCCAGCACTGGACGAATAGGACAGTTGGCTTGGTCTACTGCATTGAGCACCAAGACTCAAAGACCTTCCATTTGGAAGAGTACAACTTTCTAGTGGCGGGGCTCTGGCGTTAGCGATAGTCTCCTGTACCTCAGCAGGAAGACTAGAAATCAAGACCTGTGGCCCTGGATGGGCCATACCCGCAGCTTCCAGATCTCGGGTTGAGGATGCTAGATCTTGCCCTGAAGATAAGAGAGAGCAGGTCCTGCCTGATCAGAATCTCCTAAGGGGGCCGATATAGAAGAGGAATCAGCTCCAAGAACCACGTCTGGGATGGCCAGAATGGGGCTACGAGTAGGAGACGGACACCACTCTCCTTCACCCTGCACAGGAATGTCGGAATCCGCTTGACGGGCGTAAACGCATACAGCCTGCTGTCCGGCCAAGGGTGAGCGAGCGCATCTATTTCCAGAGGTGCTGGGGAACTCAGGGAGAACCAAAGCGGGCATTGGGATGACTCCTGTGACGCAAAGAGATCCACTTCCGCTCTGCCGAACAAATCCTAAATCTGGGCTACTATTTGATGGTTCAAGATCCACTCCCCCGACCTGAGCTTCTGTCTCAACAGAAAGTCGGCTGCGAGGTTCAAGACTCCTGGAACATGAACCGCTCTCAAGGAGAGGAACTTGTCCTGAGTCCAAAGGAGGAGACGGCATGCATGCCTGTTTAGGGTGCGTGACAGTGAACCCCCCTGGCAATTTATATGGGGTACTTATATGGGGTACAATCACATGACACCCCTTGAGAGAGTGGAGAAAGTGAATCAGTGCCAGGAAGACAGATCTCAACTCAGGCAGTTTATGTGCCAAGAGAGGAACTCTCTTGTCCAGACTCCGCACGCCGGTCTGCCCTCGAAGACCGTGCCCCTGCCTGTCAGGGATGCGTCCGTTGTAACCATTTAGCGACTGTGAATTGCACCCATTCTGACTCCACTCTGGAGAAAAAGGGGGTTTTGCCATATTAAAAGGGTGTGAAAGCAACTGCGCGACACCCTGATTAGGCGAGTGGCTGGTCCTGTGGGGCGGAACCCTAAAAGCTCTATCCACCAAAGGAACGGCCTCATGTGGAGTAATCCCAGGGGCCTGCAACAAGTGCTCATGGAAACATGAGGGTCTAGCTTGAAGTGGGCCAAACATGTATTGAGGCTGGAAATCCGGGTAGGAGCCAGACGGGCCTGCATTTGAACGGAATCCAAGTGAACTCCCAAAACCACAGTTTGTTGAGAAGGGGAGAGAACACTCTTCTTGGTGTTTGTTCTGAGGCCAAGAGCACGAACGTGGCGAAGGACAACATCTCTGTGACAGCTCACTGACTCCCTGGAGTGGGCCAGAATGAGTCAATCGTCCAGGTAATTGAGTACACGAATTCCCTGGAGCCTCAAAGGGGCCAGAGCAGCATCCATTTTGTGAATGGGCCAAAGCCAGGCCAAGGGAAGCATTTTGTCCAAAAGCGAACGTCCTTGGTGCCTGAATGTGGAAAAAGCCAGGTCAAAGTCCCTTTGTCATCAACTGGAAGAACGTAGGATGTGGGTTTGAATGGTTTGTATCCAGCCGCTTATACCCGCCTGCGAGCCATGGTTGGCCGCTCCCTAGACCCAGGGGGAAGCCGGGGCGCTGCCTCTGAGCTCCTTTCTCTCGAACCAAAGAGGAGGAAGGAAGGGGTCCCTCGTCCTTCCTGTGCCGCTGAAATTTCTTCACCACAGACGATCCCCAAACAACCCTGAATGTGGACTTTTTCCTTCTCCCGAATAGTCAGTGGTGCTCTGGTGGCTCTAGGGCCAAGTTCAGGTCGACAGCCACCCTCATCCATCTCCTTGACAAATGGCCCAGTCTCCCGCTCGAATCTGAGACGGAATAATAGTGGAAGGAGGGGGCGGGACTTGAGGGCGCCAGAGAAAGCGAGAGGTGGGAACGTCAACATCTTGAACTAGGTTGGTTCCCTTTGTAAAGGGAGAGGTTCAGATGACGCAGATCTAAAATTTGGGCCGCTGGGTCGTAAACCGCCGTCCCTCTTTGGCACAAAAAAAATGAAAAAGGCCGTCTTCCTGGCCTCGTTCCAGGTCAGAGTCGATGCTGCTGTTGAGGGACTTCCTCTAGGATATAAATGATATTATTGCCCCAGAGAATTTTTGAGGAGGAGGGAGGACAGTTCCTGCTGTAGCACAAAAGCCTTTCACGGAAGGCCGCAAGGCCTCCGGGCGCTGCTTACCATTGTCTAGAGCAGAAGGTGAACCCCCGGGGGTTGCGGCCAAACTGCCCATAAATTTTACACACTTAAGGGTCGTCGTGTGAAACAAGAACACGGAGGTAGACAATATTCCTGGATCGAGTTCCTCTACTGTGCAAACGAAGCAGAGATCATAATGGGGCCAGAAAAATCCAAGACTAATATATGGATCTGAGGAGAAAAATCTGAGGAGCAGATGGCGCATTCGCCAGTATAAGGAAACGACGTGAGAACGTCGAGGATGGCATCCGTGCCATAAGCCAATGAATTGGCGTGATTCTATAAGAGCTTCAGACAATCGGCACGCCCAGGGGCGTTCCCAAAGCATCTTGGCTTTACGCAGCGTTGAGTGAACCTATGGAAGAGAACAAATTTTATTGAAGTGTGTTTTACAGGAAAGTACTATTTCAGTCTTTGTATTTAAAATATTTCACATTTAATTTGCCATTTCTTGTCTTTCTGAAATTTACTAGCAATTTCTAAGGGGAAAATTGTTTCTAGATCAAATTTATTTTAGTGTTGAAGTGTCTATTTGAATAAACTTTCTTGTTATGGTCAGTTTTATCTTGTTTTGGTGAAGCAGCTGTTTAAAGAGAATCTTGCTGAGCAAGTTGGTTAAAATATTTTATAAATTTAGTTAAAAGGCAGTGCTTATAGATAGGAAAATTCAACAACACACTGTAAAAGGTGTTTTATTTAAGTTGTAAATAAAACAAAGATTACTAGTGTACAAGAAAATACCATTTCAGTCTTTCTACTTCAAAACGTAATGTTTAATTAAATGCGTTACTTGCCATTTCTTTTGAAATAATTGTGAAATTTTCTATGTTTATAGCTAGTTAGCTGAATAATAACATATAATAGCACACATATTTTCCCTCAAGGTTTATTACCACAATACTGCGAAAACACATGTTAAATATGTACAGGGCTGCATGCCTGCAGTGTGTTTGCTAAACGCATGAGTCTGTGTTGCACTGGGAGTCATTTTTGACACATCCAAACATACTGACACATCTATAAAGACACACAGATGCATGCGGGCAGAAACACACACTTGTGCTCCTCCAGCCCTGTCATTAGTGCAACTTTCATGTGGTCAAAGGGTGGTACAGAGACCACTCATTATTCTCTTTTACAAGCACTTTCACTGTCTTCCTCCAACTCTCTCTCTCTCTCTCTATCAGTGTTGAAATGTAAGACTCTTAGTGACTTTATATGAGTAAAACTGTTCTGCCCTCACACATGCAGGTCATGTTCTGAAGTGAAACGCGAGCGTGGCCTCGGGCTTTTGTTCTCCACGGTGACAGCGGCCGACACAGGCCGTGTTTGTGTTGAGATGATGTCATAGCCGCGTGACCTCGTGGCCTACTGTGTTGTATATTTGGCCTTAAGCCTCTCGTCATGCTCTGCATAAATAAAGAAGCGGTCGTGTCTGCAGTTAAGAGCTCAACATGGGAAAGTGCACGCCGCTGCCAGCCACTGTGTTTTCCTTTTCTCATTTACAGCCTCTCCATTGTGTTTATTAAACACTGAAATTTATTTTTGTTGCTGAACAACACTATAAAAACAGTAGAATAAATTGTGTTTTTTCTGAGAGGATAGATAGATGGATGATGTATGGAGAAATGTTCTGGAATAATGGATTAAAAAATAATGTAACCTTCTAACTGCATGATAGCCTATATAGAGTAAGAACTTAAAAGTAATTTATTAAAAATGAACTTTATATACTATCATTAATGTATATTTACACTGTGCTAACTACACAAATATATACACTGCGATAACTATAACAAATATATATTTCGAGGGGTGAGAACCAGAAAGGCGTAAGTGAGATTTCACCAACTTTACAGGAGAGCCAAAAAAT
Source organism: Ptychobarbus kaznakovi (assembly GCA_027422405.1). NCBI lineage: Eukaryota > Metazoa > Chordata > Actinopteri > Cypriniformes > Cyprinidae > Ptychobarbus > Ptychobarbus kaznakovi. The sequence goes on from CM049807.1 coordinate 19,401,523, forward strand.
TGGGTTTTAACTTTGCGTACTGATTTCAATTGTTTATAATACAAAATCGTACACTCTTGGATGGCAGTACTTTTGCCAGTAGAAAGAGCTCATTAAGAGCTTTCATTTTATATGTATATCTCCATTTCACCAAAAATGTCACTTACGCCCTTCTGGTTCTCACCCCTCGATTTGTATTTATTTTCAATATCTAGGTGTGTGTGTGTTGTTTTTTATTATAGCTATAATAATAAATAATAATTATATATATTATTGCTTTTTGTTAAACATTTTGTCTGGGTTTGGTTTGTAAGTCAGTTACCTGAAAACACTATGAATGTTTTGATGAGTTTTAGAAATCAGACGGAATGAACAAAAAACAGTTATCATGTCAAATTGGACACCCCTAATGTACACATACAAGTCCAGATAGATACATAGAGGATGTGTTGATGGATTATGGGAGGATTTCGACAGATGGCAGGAGAGGGTGTGACTGTTTTTGCTGGTTCACAGGAGGACACGGAGCAGGTAAATCCAGTTTTGTGTTCTCAGCCCTTGGGCCCTGAATGTTCTCAGCAGGATCGGCTCTGTCTCACCTCCTCACCCTCCTCCTCCATCTTCATCTGCTCAGGACAGCTGAGAGCTTGCTTGCTTTCTGACTGTCATCAAATATCATTTATCTCTAATGCTATTTGTTGGCATATTTTATTGGTGATTTCACATATATTAATGAAACTTAAGACTGGCAAACAATTTTTAGTCTTTTTTTTAAATTCCAATAAATGTAAGATGGCTGCTGACTCTGAGTGTTCTGACTTGCTTGAGAAAGGGCTTTGATAGATCTTGATTCTAGATTTCTGTGCAGAGTTTGCTCCTCTTGGCTTTGTGTCCTTGTCTCAGCCCATTAGCGTGTGGTTGTAATTATCACAGCTAACTTTGTTAGATACTAATTTTATTTTTGGTGGGAAACCCCATGACCAGTCTGAAGTAACTTCCCATCAAGCCATGACTCTATGCTGTTGTCATTGTTTAGACTTGGTTTCAATAGAAATAGTGCAAGAGTTTACATTTTCTAGATCACCGTTCTGGCATTGAGGTTTAGGTTTTTACAATTTTCTTGGAGTCTCCCAGGTCTTGTGATTTTAGTATTTGCTCCACTGATATGCAACTGTAAACGGTAGAAGTCAGGATAGCTACCAAAATGATTGAATAACGCTCCTGGGATTGTCTAGTTAACAGCAAGTATGTACAAAATTTGTGTGGCCCAGTCTGGAAATAATTTATTTTGTTATATCAATCAATGTGCCGATGAAAAAAGCCCATTAGAGAAGCTCTCAATCAGCAAGGAGTCCCACAGCATCTCTGGAGCAGTAAGGGCCAGGGAGAGTGGTTGGTCTGGGCCTGGTGGGTCTCCTGAGGTCAGCGCTGTATCGCTCACAAAGACACGTGGAATGCCGTGCCGGCGCCAACACAAACACACAGTACTGATGCTCCGCTAGACAGTCCTGCAGCTCGCTGGGTCTCGCTCTCATCAGACTGATGCCCAGAGGGTCAGTGGAGACTCCTGGTGAGGTCAAACAATGACACAGAATGGTGTATTGGCCTTTAGCATCAACAGAAGCATGATTAAATTACGTGAAATGTATGTGCTTAAAAATGTGTTTTATATACTGTATATAATTTAAATGACACGTGTGTGTGTGTGTATATATAATATATATTTATATTGTGTGTGTGTGTGTGTGTATACAGTCATATACACACATTTTATAGTGTTTGATTTTTTTTAACCAAATTGATCAATTTAATGTAGAGTTAACATTAGTTGAGAAAAGTTGTTTCATTTTTTTTATATATTTTTATAGCTACAGGAATTCATATATTTTTGGGTCAGTTTTGTAACATAATATTATATATCACATTATAAATCTAAACACATATATATACACACACACAGCCCATCTGCGAATCAGGGTTCGGCGTGTTGTGCGCAGGGGCGGACTTAGTGATTTTGGGGCCCTAAGCAAATTTCAGGTACAGGGCCCCAACACAATAACTATATACTCTTTTCAAGGTTTCTTTATTTGTCACATAATAAATTATACAGGGTATAATCAGAAGTGAAATGTAGAACGCCTAACCATTATTTTTCTCACTAGGTCTCTCTCATTATAGCTATAACTTGTATTTATTATAACTATTACCCTTCACAACTTAAGTAGCCTAAATCATTTGTCAACCTGATGCAATTCTAAAGCCACTTGTCCATTTAATGAATTGTAAATTTCTTCAATATTTTTACAAAAAGGATTAAAATGTCATGTCAAAAATGTCAAATTATACCATGAAACTCGTTCTGTATTCCAAGTGTTCTTAAGGCATACAATAGGGTTTGCCAAGAAACAAATCGAAAATGTAATATATTAAGAGAAAATCTCCAGTCATTGCATTCATTTATATGCTTTTTTAGTTTATAGTACATTTGTATTTATAGTTCGCTCTGGCGAGCCTAGGAGCCCAAGAGAGTCATTTTGAAACATCAAGACAAATAAAATTAGGACTTGAAACACAATTAATTTATTTACTGCGGTGAATATATCTGTTCTGAGACAGTCAAAACAGCTTAGAATGCACGCAAAGAGCGCTCTGTCTATAATCACTAAAAGCTGTCACTCACTTCAGTTAATCGCGATCTCACGGCAATCCGTTAATAAGCTCTCTGCACAATGAATCTCTTATTTACATCTTATTGTTAAAATGAGAGGATTCACAAGCTTGCAGAACCCCCGCACCTGACAAAAACTCACTGTTTTGAGTGGGGAGTTAACATTTGACGCTATTCATAACACAAATACATACTGGTGCATTTGCCAAGTATGTTTCGCGAATATCAGACGGGGCCCCCTGAATCCCCGGGGCCCTAAGCGGCCGCTTACCTCGCCTATTGGTTAAGTCTGCCCCCGGTTGTGCGTTCAGAGATGGTATTCTGCATACCTTGGTTGTAACGAGTGGTTATTTGAGTTACTGTTGCCTTTCTATCATCTATAACTAGTCTGCTCATTCTCCTCTGACCTCTGACATCAAGAGTTTTGAACTTCAGCAAGTCGTCTTCATCACATCTAGATGCCTAAATGCATTGAGTTGCTGCCATGTGATTGGCTGATTAGCAATTTGTGTTACCAAGCAATTGAACAGGTGTACCTAATAAAGTGGCCAGTATCTGATTGTTTTTATACATATTTGTTTTTTTATTTATTAAAAAATTACATTACAATTAAAATCATATTTTTGGATCAAAAATATCAAAGTGATATTAGCTTAGCTTAATCTTAAATATACATTTAATAATATCTTTTTTAATATAATTTGTAATATTAAAGTTCAATTAAAATCATATTTTTGCATCAAAAATACCAAAGTGATGCAACTACCCAGAGCACAGTATGTAAAAAAAAAATAAATAGGTGATTTTGCGCAGCACATTGGTTTATTGCGTGTGTAATTGTGCAGTTGTGTGTTCATGAATGCACCAAACAGCTCCAGAATCCCACAGACATGAGTTTGGTGCGGTTGAGAGCAGACTCCACATATTGTTGGTCTAAATGCCTGTGCAAAAGACCAAGAGCATGAAGGATCCATCTTCACATTTGCTATCAATTTAGGACCTGAAAATAAGCAGCAGCTCTGTCTCTCTCTCTTTCGCTTGTGCGGGACCGAGATGAGGAATGTTTTTATATCAGTGGGGAAAAAGGATTGCGAGGGGGAAGGTATAAAGATGGCGTGTAATAATAGCGGTCTTTCTCCAGATGTGTGGCAGAGATTCTGACCTCAGCGTGACCTGTAGTTTGATCAGCGTCAGTCATCTGCCACCTGCTGACCGTGTAGCACACGTACAGATAGCACGTCCTGTGCATGATGTTATTCCACGTGCTCGAAAGCCAAATTCCTGGACACACACACACACACACTCTGTCATATTCATTCTTCAAGGCCGACTGCATTCTGCCTTTATGCTAACTTTAATCTGATGTACTTCTTACCAGCAGTACATTTTTTTATATATAATTTAAAATGGGACTTTTAACATGCGTGCATGGATAGGCCGACTTCCAAAGTTTCTCATAGCCAGTATGTTGTATGTTGTGGACCCATCAAAATAAAGTGTTAGCAGATATTAAGCAGACAGTCTGCTAATGCTTTAATGACTGCTAGTTGACTGTAGTTGCAAAGTTACTTACTGTTAGTAGAATGCTTAAAGTGGACTATCAAAATAAAGTGTTACCAATTTTTCCTTCACAACCAAAAAAAAATAAATAAATACAATATGGGATCATGTGACACTTAAGACTGGAGTAATGATGCTGAAAATTCAGCTTTGCATCACAGGAATAAATTACATTTTAAAAATATGTTCAAATATAAAAATGTAAACTATCTTCACACAATAATCTGTCATAACAGATCTTTTTGTGGACCTTGGATCCTCAGAGTGCAGCGTCGTAGTCCAAATGGAGAGAGAGACCAGATGTTCCTTTTGTTTAGATTTGAACTGGGCGGAAATGAAGGGTGTAGGAGTCGATGGGCGGTCGGGTGTAAGGAAACCAAACCATTCACAGTTGAATAGCACTGTACTGTACGAGTCTCTGTGTGTGTGTGTGTGTGTGTGTGTGTGTGTGTGTGTGTGTGTGTGTGCGTGCGTGCGTGCGTGTGTGTGAAGCAGAGAACACATGTGTGTCCTTTGTGAACACTGAACCTGAATGTACTGTATATACGAGTATTTCAGCGCAGGTATATCACTGAGAAACCCAGGGAAGGAATTAACTTAAAATTGCAGTTAAGGATAGATGACATTGGTACCACAACAGTCATTGATCGATATTAGATACTTTTTGTGTATCATTATTGGCCATGTATCAGCAGATGTTGTATATTTAATTGTACATGCTAATTTTACCCTATTTATTTTTATTATTTTTGCTGTAATATAATGCTCATTTATTTATATATTAAACTGTAGATTATGTTCTTATGCTTAAGTACATTTTTACTATTTAAACAATTTATGTTTTTAATTGATTATTTATTTTTCAAAGTATTTTTTTTATTTAATTTTAATATCCAATTTTTTTTGCTTTTCATTAATTTGCTTAAAATTTAATTTTATTGTCATCCATTGATCATTTGTTGGCCGATCTGGAAATAATTAATGGCTTTTCCGGTAACAGACAGAGGTATTAATATGTCAATGTTTTAAAAATATATTAATAGCCTTTTACTTTATAGTCATATTTTTTGTAAATCTTTAGTTTTACTTTTCTGTTTATAAATCTGACCCTGTATCACAAAACCAGTCATAAACAGCCAACAATAAATTGTATGGGTCAAAATTGTCAATTTGTCTTTTATGACAAAAATCATTAGGAAATTAAGTAAAGATCATGTTCCAAGAAGACATTGTTTAAATTTCCTACTTAGTTTTTGATTAGTAATATGCATTGCTAAGAACTTAATTTGAACAATTTATAAGGCGATTTTCTCAATATTTAGATTTTTTTGCGCCCTCAGATTCCAGATTTTCAAATAGTTGTATCTCGGCCAAATATTGCCCGATTGCAATTTCAAATGGATGTGTAGGACTGGTTTTGTGGTCCATGGTTACAAATATGCTTAAAATTGAATTATAATATTGTCCATTTATCAGTTGTCTGCTAGTGTGAAAATAATGAATGGCTTTTTCGGTAATGGACCGAATTATGAATGAAATAATTCAATGTTTTAAAGATATTGTAATATTTTTTCTTATTCTTTCCTTTTTCATAGTAAATTTTAGTGAACTACAGTATATTTGATCTAATTTTGTTGTTCATAAATATGTTTAAAATTGAATTTCAATATTGTCCATTTATCGACCATTGTGGAAATAATTAATTATCGAACAGTGTGGAAATATTTAATGGCTTTTTTGTTAACAGTCAGTAATAATTAAATAATTGAATATTTTACTACATTTTTTAGTTAGATATTATTTGTAAATCTTTAATTGACTGTATTTGATCATTTTCTCTTGTTTATACATTTTAATTGATTTTTAATTGTCCATCAATCGGTCATTGTTCAGTGCAGATATAATTATTGAATTTCTTTTTTGGTAACAGCTAGAAATATTAATCAAATAATTTAATATTTTTCAAATATTGAAATATAGATGCATATGCTCATAGTTGGATATAAATATTCCCTTCCTCAGATTACTACAGTGTAGTTGTAATAGTAGTTTTTAGGGTAGTTACTTTTTAAAGAGTAAAATGACTTTATGGACACCCGCATGTGTGTTTGTGTGTTTAAATAATGCCATGTTGGCAGCCAATCATACTGTGTGTGGTGTGTGTGTGTGTGTGTGTGTGTGTGTGCATGCCTGATTACCTAGGAGTAAAACCGCATTCATTACAGTCATCAGAGACGTGGCTGCGACTCAAATCTCAAACCTGACTGCAGCGTGGTTCCCACCGATCCACACACCAGCCATCCTGGCTTGGCCTCTGTGGCGGAAGGTGGGTCTGCGTGAGGAGAAACCCGAGCCTTCATGTGTGGAGTCTGAAACGTGCTGTTCAATCTCTCTGACAGGCTCATTACAGACAGAAATCACGGCTTGGCTTTATACCGGACATTTGGCTGCATTTATCCTGCTCTTCAAGTGCTCTTTAAGTGCGCAGAGTCCTGTTCATTTCTTGCAAATCAATTAAAAAAAAACATTGCATTGATTCTTTCAAAGCATCACTTGACCAGAAGTCCTGTTTTCTTTCTTTTTGTTAAACGGTGGATTAAATGTAGTGGTCACTATTATTATTAGGGCCCGAGCACTGATGGTGCAAGGACCCTATTGGAATCGCTCAGTTTCTTCCTCAAAAAAATGAATCACATTTTTGAGGGCTTAAACATGCTTGAAAACCAGAAGTGGCAAACATTTAAATCTGATAAGGTTTTCAGAAGTGGTGGGACAAAATGGCTCAATAACGCCACCTATAAAATTCAACGAATTACCCCTCGAGCTATGTGTCACATACGTGTACGAAATACGGTAGTCTGCAACCCAACAGGAAGCCTGTTATTTAGAATTTTCTCTGCAAGTTTTGCGTCGTTTTTGCCATTTTCATGCGTTGTATTTAAACAAACTCCTCCTAGTGATTTAAACAGATCAACACCAAATTTGGTCAGTGTAATCTAAAGCCTTTTGAGACATTAAATTGCGAAGATCTAGAGTTTTTGTTGAAGGGCGTGTCCGTGGCGGCCTGACAAACTTTGATGTTTCGCCATGAAATAGGAAGTTTTTATAATTCAGGCATACAATGTCCCATCTGCCCCAAACTGTCACATGTTTATGAGAGTCCTGTCCTGAACACATGCCCATGCTCAGTTTATAATCATAGCGCCACCTGCTGGTAACAGGAAGTGGCATGTTTTACACTCTAACAAACTCCTCATTTAATGACATCAACATTCTATTTGGTCAGTCTACTCTAAAGGCCTTTGCCATGTTAAATTGTGAAGATCTTGAGTTTTCGTTAAAGAGCGTGTCCATGTCGGCGTGACAAAGTTCGATGTTTCGCCAGGGGAATAGAAGCTGTTGTAAATCAGCCATAAAATGCACCAAACTTCATATGTTTGATAAAAGTGATTGCTTGAAGCATCTACATGCCAATATTCAATTATAGTTGTAGCGCCACCAGCTGGCAACAGTAAGTTTGGCAAATACAAATGACTTCCTACAGGGCTCCAGACTGCGACAAAATGGTCGAATTTTGCGACCATTTTTTTTGTGCTGGTGAGAGTAAACCACGTTTTGCGAACAGTCGCACTAGCGAGACCACCGCGTTTTATTTACAACTCGCGTTGCCATTTCTGTTGCATATGAGAAACATAAAATGGCAAACGAATCAAAAGCGTAACAAAATCCCTCTATTCATTTGAGCTGCGCAGCGCGGACCGTTTATAAGCTCAGACAGTGACACAAACAAACTGGTCCGAGCTCAGAACAGCATTACTCGGGAACCAAAGTTGATTTTGTGACTGTTACTACACAGTGCTGCGAGATCCAGTGAGAAGTGTTTGAATTCACTGCAGAATGAATAAAGATTGCTGCGAGATCGCAATTCTGTGTTATATACTGGCGACACTTATGTAAAAATAACAAAAATCAATCAAATCACCACTAGAACCTTTCTGCTTATTGGTGTATGAGTAAACAAACCGCAGTTTTAAAATGCAGTCAAACTAAACTAGCAAACAAAATACTCTACGCGTTGCCTGCTGTTGCGCGGAAACATATATGGCAAACGGACAAAGTGACGTAACAAACAAACTGGCTCCATTTGAGCAGAAGCAGCAGCGGACTCGGCTCGAACAGTGAGTTGCATTTTGTGACACTGGTCCGAGCTCAGAACAGCTGCGCATTATCCAGTGACCAAAGTTTTGATTTTGTGAGAAGTTACTACACAGTTGCTGCTGAGAAGAGATCCAGTCAGTGCTCACAATCAGAATGAATAAAGAATGCAGAAGCATTCATATTCTGCTCAGAAATCTGTTATAAACAGAGTCAAACTAACGAATGTAGAAATGGGTTGTGGCGCTAACGAATGGTATTACATTCAGCATCAGGTTTGTGTTATTTTTAGATTTCAGAAATTCAAGACAGTTTTTGATGAGAGAATACAAGCAATTTCACATCACTTACAATTCCACATCAAGCTCCATGATCTTATTTAAATGTTAAATGATGGAATATACTGTTTTAATGTTGATTTTCAATCACTTATACTGCAGAAACAAACAAAATACATCAAATACATTATAACCTGTCACCCAGCAGAGGAGCAGCTTATTGAGGAGCAGTCATATTGATATTAGTCATTTATATTTTTTCCTTTATATATTTGAAAATAAAAACAAATCATAAAGATATCAAATTTTGTCACAGTTCAAGAAATCTATTTTTCACACAAAATGCACAGTGCTTTGAAAAACAAACTTTTCTTCAGCTTGCGACTAAATCACACACAATCACTTGTTGGTCAAGTTGTTGATTCAATTTCATAAGACTATAGGAGAGTTCAAATCTGCTGAAGTTGTGGTGTTATTGTCGTGAGGTTTAATGTGGATGCAGTGAGTTTTGACTCTGCTGTGGTGTTTACTGTAGTTTCTCTGGACGCTCGCTGTTCCTCATCAGAAGATAAGAGCGCTTTATGACTCCAGTAAACAGCCTCCGCTCGTCTCCTCTTTCTCATTTCAGATCATCTGTATCTCTTTTCTCATTTTCTTTTGCCTTTAATTCACATTCCTCCTTCTAGCGGCAGAAACACGGTGTTCTTATCTGTGTGTCTTTGATATGTGTTTACATGTGTCAGCATGGGACAGTGTCAGTTAGGAAATGTGTTCAGGGTCAGGATGGGACAGTGTCAGTCAGGAAAGCACATTCATGCCGTTGCCGTGTCTCAGTGTAGCAAGGTAAATCTCAAAACGTCCAGCTTCCCCTGGATCTGCTCCGGGTGACTGTCAGGATTACAGTGTGTTGGGAGGAGTTTTGTTGGCTTCGGCGTGTTTACGTGAAGGTCTGTTGAGCTCCTTGTATGTCCACACTCATTATTTCTTGTGTCTGCGCACATATGTTTGGGATTTATTGTGTTTAAATGTATATGAGAGTGTTGTGTGTAGTTTGTGAATGGCAGGCGTGTTTATAAGGAAGAGGAAGAGCAGGGTCATATGACGGGAACCATGCAGTGCATCTGGAAGGACATGGAAGGAAGTTGATTTTTGTCCCATGAGGGATCACATATCTGCATATAACTTTCTCATTTATTTTATTTTATTACTTTTTAAGCATCTTTTTTTAAGAAATAATTGTATCCAGACCTTTACCAGGTGATTCCACATTTCAGAATTATAATACACTTTTTATTTATTAAATTAAATAATAAAGAGTTTATTGTAAATCTGCATTTTGTCTTTAAAGGTACTACCACCTGGTAAAGGGTTGTATTAATTGTTTAATTGTTAATTTTACTTTTATTAATGCATTATACAAATAATTTAAACTCATCTCTGTTACAATATATATTAAATATATGTTATACTTTGTTTATTGTATACATTATTATATCATATATTTAATTTTGAAATAGATTAGTTATGTTACACAAAAGTCAGGTTGTCATAAAATGACTTAATGTATTATTGTGATTGCATGCATATTTTATATTATTATGAAATATTGGTATGGCAGTATTCAGCGTGTACCTGCTGGCTCAGATGCGGTCAGCAGCTGCTCACAGATGTTGCCTCATCCTGCGGTCTCTGACTGGTGGACGGGGTTTGAAGTGGTTAGTGTGAAGTGTGTCGGGGTCAGAGGTTAAAACAATCTGCCCCCCTCCCTTTGTCCTCTTCTACCCCCATCTCTGCTTCTCTCTTTCACTCTCTCCTCCACACTAGATCACTTCCAGACCCTTTCACCCGACCCGAGGAGAACTAGCTCTGATGAAAACAGCTCTCACATGCTTCTATTGTGAAACCTCAAATGGCTGTTGTGTGTTTAAAAACGAGTCACAATCTGATTCTGATAGTCTAATGAGCATACAAATAGACAACATGCAAATATTTGGTCAAATAGTCTCTACTTCACTATTCTAGTCCCTTTCATGTCATTAACACCTTAAATACTGCCTACGTTTGCAGCTCGCTAGGGTTTGGAACGCAGCTGTGTTCATTTTTCAGAGAAAATCATCCAAGTGAAATCAAATGGCAACATGTTTCTGTTAGTAAAGGATTACTGAAGCTGCCAGGATTTACACTGGAAACACAAACACACGCAATAAAACTTCATCTTACACCAGACAAGGTGATGCATGTACATTTTTGGATGAAAACACTTTCTTCTGTCCCAGAGACAACTGTTAGGTTGACTTCCTGAGGAGCGTAAACACTGCGGCTCTGTGGTGCTCTCAAAACATTGCTCTGTTTGTTTGAATGGTCAGCTGCTGGCTTAACAGTGGCTTGAGTTTGGGACAAGGCTACCTCAGCAGATTCGTTATTAATATCATTTATTTATATCATTTATGGAATATATTTATTTATTTATTTTGGATTTATATAATATTTTATATACTTATTTAATTCTACATTTTTACTTTTTTGATAGCATTTAATTTTTATATTTACGTTTATTTTTATATTTTTATACATTTTTATATTTTTGGAATTTTCATTTTATATTATTGTATGGAATTTATAAATGTGTGTATATATATATATATATATATATATATAATTATTATTTATTTTTACTTTTATACTTTATTTTTATATGTATATTTATAAATATATATTTTATATTTGTTTTTGAATTATTCATTTATTTTTGTACATTCATTTTGGGATTTATTTATTATATTTTATGAAATGTATTATTCTAAATGTTTATTTGTATTTATTTATTTATCTATTGACTTAGTTATTTATATAATATTATTGTATGGAACTTATTTTATTGTGGATTTATAAAACACACACACACACACGCACGCACACACACACACAAATTTCTTGTATTTGTTTACTTATTTCTTTATAATATTATTGTATGAAATGTAATTATGTATTATTTGATTATTTAACTATTGGATTTTTTATTTATTTGTTTATTGAAACACATTTAAAAGTGCAGCACGCGCGCACGCACGCACGCACACACACACACACACACACACACACACACCAACACCCCAACTGTGTGTGCCATGGGTGCCATGCATTTAGAATAAACAACGTTATCATCCATTGGTGTGAACACTAGTTATAGTTATCGCTTAAGCTATTAGTCCTTAGGCTTATTTTGTGATTGCAAGAAATAAGAGTGTGTGTGGGAGTGTTTATGCTTAAAATTGTTCAACATGTGCAGTCATTGTACTTTCAGATGAGCCGAATGCTGTGCTGCAAGCTACTCTAAGAATGTGTGTAAAGTTTAAGTGTGTCTGTGTGTCCATGTGTGTAAAACAGTGTGAGGTCGTGTAAGCCTCTCAGCACTCGGCATGCGAAGCAAAAGCCTTGTAATTCTAATGAAAGCACTTCCAGTTTCGAAGCCCCTCGTACTGATAAGCTACAGATGGAGGGAAAGACAAAAGACTCCAATTACAATGTTTCGCTTACAAACAGACTCCCAGCGGCACACAAACTCTATCACACTTCAAGACATTCTCAAGCAGTTTCACACTCTTCACGCTGGCATCCAGATCTCTGCATCCTCTGATGGGTTCTGATGTATTACGTAAGAGGTATAGTGACCCTGACTTATCTGTTTTTCTTTTTCTCATTTCATGTGCTGCGGCTTCACTCGACATATCTCAACCACAGGTAAGAAAACACATCTACTTCTTCTGCTACTTCATACTGTATTCTGTAGCATGTCTGTTAACGTATCCATGCATGAATCCCACTGAGAACCTATGAGAGCCGCACACCTAGCCCTATTGGGCCTCATTGTCTTTCTTTGACCACTTTTAATTTATGCAAAAACAAAAAATATCCCTGAACACAAATGCTAAAACACTTATTTCTAAAAAGTTTTTTCTTCCTTAAACTTTATAGCTCTGTTCCAAACTTAGTGAACTGACTTGCTGCCTACATAGACAACTGCTTCTTAAGGACAGAGTGCTAAATGAAACCAAACTTCAAGACTGATTTGAAATTTGGAATGAAATACAGATGTTCAAAAGGAACAATTCAATTTGTTAATAAGCATAAATGTAGCTTCTTGAGGGAATTTTTACATTTATTTTTGTTAAATTTTAATTAATTTAAATGTTCATATTATTTGATAGAATTTGATTATTTGATCATTTTATATTGATCATTTAATAAGAATAAATATACATATCACATTTTAATTTGAGATAAAATGGTATTTTAATCATAAATATTAATTTTATTTTATTTTAATTTAACTAATTACATTTTACACTATCATTCGTTTTTTATAGATTTTTTTGGGAGAGGTAAGTTTTTATATAATTTGATGGAATTAGTTTATTTTCATTTGAATTTGTGGGTTATTTTTTATTTACACAATTCTTTAATCAGCATAAATATACATATCACATATTAATTTCAGGTAAAACTAGTCAGTTTATAGTTATTTTAACTACTTTTTGCATTTATTTAAATAGTTTTAATCAATATCTCTGGCTTCCCTTTGTATTTAAAGTGTACATGTGATTTGCCGGCCTGCAAAGGGTATCTAATTTCATATGATGCATTGAAATGCTGCCTATGGAGTCAGCTCTCTAGGTTTTGGAACAGAGCATGCACTGTATGTTTTCATTGAACTGCTAGGCACATATAGGCAGAGGGTGTTTGAACAACATGCAGAATGTGACGGTTCGGGCCGGTTAAATCTGACCACAATAATAGATCAGTGTGCAACAAGACCCATATTATTAAGGTCATTCTAATAATGACACAGGCTGCATGCCAAAGTGCAACCAAACATGCCAGAATAGGTTCTCTTGGATCCACCCTACTGGCTAGTTCCTAGAACTACAAAGTGCGAAATCCCCTTTTTTATTGGTTTTCACTGTCTCAGGAAATCGAACCCATAACCTTGGCATTGTTAGCACCATAAACTACTGTTTGAGCTGCAGAAAAACGAGTGAATTACCCATAAAACATAAGCGGCCTTGGTGACATCATCGAAATAGGAAAGTTGTTTAAGAAGCGGAGCCATTTTCGATGAAAAATGATCAAGACAAAGGTTGTTTTCTTTAGACTAGCATGCGCTTGACCAGGAGCGTGGATCAAAGCAAACGAGGTCAGTTTTGATTCATCATGTTGCCTCTAAAGAGGCTTAGCGTCTTGAAGCCCACGCCCCACTTGAGGACCCTGTGTGTTACTGATAAACAGGACAGGATCAGCTAGGTACCACTTGAAAAGGGAGTACATGCTATTCGCCTCTTTGTGTCATTTGCATCAGTCTCCATAGAAACGAGGCCTGCTAACGCCGTTTTCTGGTCGGATGCCAGCACAAACTCGAGAGGGCCAAATACACAACATAGCAATGCGGATTCACGGTGCCACATAACAATGACTTCACACGCATGATTTCCCATCATGCTTCACACACGGCTGATGTGTTCAGCAAGAACCTCAAGCACCGCTGGATCTTTGCCTGCTAATGTCTCTTTTACCAATTTATGTGTGAAATGCACGGCATAGACAGGTTTTCATGTCTTGTAGGTTCTTGAATTGAGGATCACCAAAAGTCAGGAGATGAACTACAGTGTCACATTCTCTTGTAATAATTTGCATGACATGGCAAAATCAATGGTATTTTACAGCTTGATATATTATTTAACATAAAATGAACCAAGCATGAGATGTTGCTAGCTTTAAATGCATCAAACATCAGTCCCACGTTAGAGGTCTCGACCCTTTCAACTGTTAAAATCAAGATCTTTTTTTATATTTGTAAATATTTTAAATATTAAATGGCATTTTTATAAAAAAATATATAAAAATTAAATGTTAAATAAAATATTTTTAAATACTTTTAAACAAATATTTTATAAATGTAATAGTTTTATTAAATTGTTTATTTTATATTTATTTTCAAATGTATTTATTTATTTCATTTATTTTTATTATTCAATCATTTTTAAACATTAAACAGCATTTTTATACAAATTTTGTTCACTTTCTTTATATATTCTGTTAAACGTTAAGATTTTTATAGAATATTTTAAAAAGGTTTTATAAAAAAAAATTATTCATTACATTTTT
>CM049807.1:19418824-19466324 GCA_027422405.1 Ptychobarbus kaznakovi
TTACTGTTCACAGCGTTTTATTAATGTTTACACTTTATATATATATATTTTTTTATATTTGTAATACTTAACATTTTTATAAAATATAATTGTTTTATAAAATATTTATATTTAAATGTATTTAAATATTTAGAAAAAAATAATAATTTCTAAAATATTTCATATTTATATAAATATTTTAATATATTAATTCATTAATTCATTCTTTCTTGTATTTTACCTTATGTAATTTTTGTATATGGAATGTTCATGTTTATTTTATTTTATTTATAAAATAAAATAAAATCATTATTTCATTATTTAATAACTATGCCATTTTTATATAATATTTTTATTTATACATTTATGTATGTATTTATCTATTCACTCTATTTATTTGATCTTATTTCTTATACTTGTTTATTGCTAGAAAATACTAAAATCGTTAGTGTTTTAAACTGTTTTTAAACATACATTTGATGCAAAATTCTGGTGAAAAAGTTGGTTAAATGATGGTTAAATGCATCAAACTCCTTATGCTGTCAATTCTCCACTGTCCTATCAAAGTAAATACACAAAAAGC
Source organism: Ptychobarbus kaznakovi (assembly GCA_027422405.1). NCBI lineage: Eukaryota > Metazoa > Chordata > Actinopteri > Cypriniformes > Cyprinidae > Ptychobarbus > Ptychobarbus kaznakovi. The sequence goes on from CM049807.1 coordinate 19,419,387, forward strand.
ACAAAAATAGTTGAGCAAAATTACTATAAAGTTTCTACATGTTTTTTATCCTGTTGGTGGAAGGAGCTCGATGCGTGAACACAGCCGTGGTGTGTCAGCGGTGCAGCTCCACTTTTAGGACAGCAGTATATTTTATTACGCTGCTGAGATGTATTCTTTGTTTATGCCCCCAATGTATTTGGTTTATCTATAATCAAAACAATGGCTGGATAGTAATGATTTTAATAAAAGCCATGCAGTGTTTCGGCCGTGGCCCAGTACTAACCTCTCCGATTGCGAGTTTAATGTGGCAATCATGTTCCTCGTCACAGGGCTGTTATCCCCAATCCCTCCACACGCACACACATTACGGCCCGCGACTGTAAACAGATGTTGCTCTAATCATTCTCTAATGAGACCGGTCACTCATTCGCCCATCTGTAAGTTTATACATCACACTGAACAGACTAGAATGAATATAAAATTATAGGAGGCGTAACAAAAATATGTAAAACGCATCCTGCTGTCGCCATAATAAAGCTACATAATGACTGAAACAGAGACATTTCTAAGATGATTGTGAAAAAATAGCTAGGCAATGACATCACTTGGCCCTTTCGCCATTGTATATACAGTATATGCATCTTAGAAAAGTACCAAAATGTCAAGATTTAGCAATTTTTCAGATATAGTCAAAAAAGCTTGCAGTTTGAAGGTTGTAAGTTTGAAGAAGTTTTAATTTTGAAGCAGTTTTAAAAGAAAAGTTTTGGTTTTAAGTAGTTTAGGGCCCTGAAAATTTTGTTTTATTCTTTCTTGTATTCTTGCATTTTCTTGTATTCTTCTTTTTTCAGTAATACCGTGTTGTGTATTTACATTTTTCTGATAAATAATTTCTGGTAAAGAATTTCTCTGGTAAATATTCCTTTAAAAATAAAGTTTTAATAATAATTGTAGTAACATTACATTAAGTAATATATTTATGTCACAGTTTCTTCAAGTTAAACCGAGCTTTTATTTTGACGGGTTGTCGTGAAAACCTTTATGATGATAGTTTTTCTCAAAAGAAACAGTATAATGCTCATGAAGTGACTCAGAGCAGTTCTAGAGATTATGCTCATGTGTTCATGTACTCATATATTGAGTGTATATAGTGAAAGGCTGAAAACACTGCAAGTGTCACACGCGTTTCAGTATGTATGTAGTAAATTAAAAAGTGCCTGCGCTATTCATTCGCACTGAGACACGCAGAACATGCAGGATTCATCTTTAAATATTTAAAGCTTAATATTCACAGACACTAGTCTATACCGCATTTTGATTCAAGTGTACTGACCTACTTTTAAATTATTCATCCCAAATTTGGCAAATTCCATGACTTAACAATATGATAGCATCTACACCAATGCACGATAACCATTCTGTGTATTAAAATCGCACACTGCAGTTTTGTCGTGTACCGCTTTAAATGCTCAAGCTCGTCAAGGCATTTTGGATTCTGATTGGCTGTCAAAGTGTTTATAGTTCACGTCTGTAAACAGTCCTTCTGAAAGTGATTCGAATGTCGTTCCTCTTTGTCATTATCGTTATAGTTGTGGTGTGGATCCTGCTATTCTTTCGAATTTAGAATGATTTAAAACTATATCATATTGTTATAATTATTGTCCTTAGTGTAGACATGCCTTTATTCAATTTATCATTGGTTAACAATATCACAATTTTCTGTATTAATTCAGTCAATGAACTCATGTGATTTAAGTTATTTAAAGAAGCTATATGTTTTCTAATATTAGTTTGACTTTTTTGTCTTTTATTTTTAACTTTAAGTGTTTCATAATGAGAAGCTGTTTTGTTTTGTGATTGTTCATTTGCTGAATAATCTTATTTACAATTTTAGTTCTATTCATAAACGTACAAAAAAATTTTTGTTTTATCATTAATTTCCCAATTATATCGTTACTCATACTGTTATTTTGGTCATACCGCCAAACCCTAAATCCCATGTAAACAATGGTAGAATGGTAAATTACATTAGTGCGGTTGCACAAATAAGTCTAGGCAATTAGATGAACGAGTGTTTGTAGCTTTCAGGGCCAGAAATGAGGTACTTGGAACCGAACATTCAGTTGTTGTGCGTTTTACGTTACATTTCAATGAAACACCATATGGTGGAACTTAGTGGTGATGTTCCATAACAAGCATGAAACCATTATGGATACATAAACATTCAGCAGTTATTATTAAATAACGTCTCCGTTTTTCTTGTCAGTCCCAGAGGGGAATTTCTCCACTCGCTCTTCAGGCACATGACACCCCCTGGTGGCCTGGATGAGAACTCGTCGCTTCTCGGTTCGTGTTAGTCAGGGTATATATATATATATATATATCATGTGTTTTATTTTCCTCTTTGACAGAGGCTATATACACTGGAATGGCCCCCGCGCACATGTGAGCTGTATTTACGCAGAATGGCAGCATATGTGTGTTTTCTCCGCTTTACTGGATTGAGACCGCAGTTTAAATTTTCCACAGCCATACTCGCGTTTAAAGACGAGGGAAGCCCAAAACAATGTGGCACAGAAGAGAAAGAAAGACAGAGAGAACGGGAGGGAGAATAACAAGGTCATTTAGTGTGTTCTCCAAAGAATGACTTCACTTAAGCCATTAAGAGTGAATGAAAAGCAGACGCCCTGCTCTGCGCTGTTCATCTTGTGATGCCAGGGAGAAAAGGAGAGTTGATGGAGAGGGAGATTTTAGAAGAAAGACAGATGAGAGACTCCAGGAAATGAAGACAGGGTCGAATCAAGATGTTGAAGAGCACTAGATGAGGAGACTAGATTTAGGAATTCAACATTTCTGGTTTAGATTCTGCTCGCTTAAACGTGTCGACACGTACCATGAATATTGTTCTAAATTCCCATGTTTTAAAAGAATCCTTTGGGGACTCAAATGGCATTTTTGTGGTGTGATAACTACTATTTTAGATAAACTATTATTAGTATTAAATAGTCTTATGTGAGAATTATTATGCTTCGTGACCTTATCAAGTAAATAGCAAAAAATAACAAAATGTCGAAATACAAAAATGTAATTTCACCCCTATTCGGAGTTGACTCTTCAGGTTTTAAAAGTTGTGTAGTGTATAGCCTTTAGATAAACTATTATCTAACATAAAATTACTCTACACTTTCAAAAGAAAAGTGCAAAAAAATACCCATAATTTCTTATGGTTAAAAAATGTTGGTTTAAATTATTATCATTTGTTTATTATTATTAATAATGGTTTAATTAATAAATATCAAATAAATATTTTTCTCTTTTTTATCACTTGTCCCAGTGCATCCAAAAGAGTTTCAGGCCCTATATTTGATCCATTTTGTTAAAGTGGCTTTTAATTACTTAATATACATTGAAGTACATTTTTAATAATTTGTTTTGAGGAAGCGCCTGTTTGTTTGTTGTTGTGTGTGGCACTGAGAACCATGCAGAAGACATGTTGTTGTTTTTATATTATTTCATTATACTATCTTTATTGCCTTTATAATCTGACTGCAAGCTCACGCTTCATCTAAAACAGTGTGTTTTGCTGTGACGCTGTAGTACAGTGCAGTGTTCTTTGATGTAAAAACTCATCCTGACAACAACAAACACATAGTTTGCAGATAATTAAAGCAATATATTTGAAAGACACAGAAAAAGCCTGTCCCAGTATGGAACATTTGAACGGTGCGGAACAGATGTGGCAGAAGAGTCTGACAGGTATAACTACATACACATGCCCATCTCTTCTTTTTATACTCCAGATACCACGAGGAGAGGTAGAGCAGGAGTGTTGTGAACCTCAATAGAAAGCGACTGTCTGTGTGTGTTTGTCAGGCTTAAACCCCTCTTTCTCCCGCTCTTCTCAAAGAAAACACGTAACGCTTTTTGAGATCTCCCATGTGGGAGTTGATCAGGGTTAACAGCAGTGTAGACTGAATGGAACAAATGACGGTTTTCAGACGCAATGAGAAGATACAGACGAGCAACCATGTTCTCTGTGGACAAGGAAAGACATTAAACCTGATTGGTTTAACATTCCCCTCCTCCACAGTTTTCTGCAATTAATTCAATCCAAATTACTTTAACACAGTTTTGAACGTTCTTTCAAGCATAATTTCAGCCTTAGATGCACTGAGTATTTTTTTTTACCTTAAGGCCGTTTCACACTGAGCGCCAAAAAGCGAGGCGATTCGCCGGCGAACAGTGCTTTCACACCGAGCGTGAAACGATTGTTCGCCTTCTGCTAATTCACGCCTGCACGCTAGGTGACGCCGACCAACAATGCATTTTTCCTCGGATATGTATCTCACATATGGATTTAACATCCTCCGCTGCTCAATATACAGCATTCAATTAAGATAAACAAAGTTTGGTTCTACACCAGAAACACAAACCATCTATAATGCTTAGAAAAATGCATCCTAAAATATAATTAAAAGTACAATTAGCATCAAGCTACACTTGAAAATATAATTATTAATCTTTGCTTTGCCCACTTGCTAAACCATCATCGAGTGCTTGTTATAACATTCCATTGTGATCTATAGTTGATTTATAATAAGCAGACAGATGCACTCTTTGTGTGTTTAATAAAGCTACACCGCTAATATTCGTCATAAACATCCTTTAATTGCTATAAAAATACCATGAGCTGCATACAGAAAATATATCGTCATAATCATTTAGCTTTTGCTTTCATATCTCACGATTTTCTATGGGATATTTTAATATGGGAGATCTAGAGAGTGACATGGAAGAAAGCGGACAGTGCTTTCCAGATCACATGATTCAGTGGAGAATTAATAGAAATTATATTAAAAACGTGAGAAAAAACTCAGCATCCACTCGTTTCATATGAAGAGCATGTACAAGTATGAAGTATTTTGAGAGCGCAGGGAGACCATCTCGATTATTCACGGTGCTTCATGGGAGTGGGCGGAGCTAAATACCTCTTTTGGTGCACTTTGCTCACTGCGACTGAACTCCGCTAAATACAATTATTTTACAAATAGGTTTCATTAATGTGAAAAGATTGGTTCATTAAAAGCATCAACCTCAGATGTCACAACAGGTCAGTCTATAAAGGTTTATCATTTATTGTTAATCTTTTGGAGAAAATGAATGGATTTTTTACTTCTGGAAACTAACTTTAGTGCTCTATTAGAAGTGGAGTGGCTCAGTTTTCACAGTATTAGGAAGTCCTGAGCTAATGCTTATCGTGCTAGTGTTGTGTATGAAAACGACACAAAAAGTGAGTTTATATGCGGTCAGCATTAAACAGCAAGAAAGGTCCCAGATTGTGCGCAGTATCTTCTACTCTTGTCTTTTCTTCGTGGTGTCCTGTGCTTGTGTGGCCCGGCGCTGGGCTGTGGAGGGAAGCAGGAAATGTATGAACCATGAAGGCATGTGTTTATGCTGGATAGAGCCGATACTCACCAGCCAGAGGGAAAACACACACTACGGGCCTGTTCTCTCTCCGTCTCTGCATCTACAAAGCATTTTTTTTTTCAAAAGAGAAACCACTCTGAATAATCTCTTGTTCTCCAAACGACCAGTCGTCAAAACATTAAAATGATTGAATTATGTAGTAAGCAAAACATGTTTCTCAAAGTGAAACTTGAGCTTTTTGTTGTCTAACTCTCTTATATGCATATCAAAAAGTTTATATAGTACAGTATGTCCAAGCTTTTCACTGCTGGTGTACTGATGATTATACCAGGCTTGGTTATACCACTGGATTTGGCCTTCAGTATTAGTGATAAAAGCTGTTTGTATCCATTTAGTGTCTCCATTAATAACCAACTGTTGTCAATATGAACACATCAGCTTCTAGTGGCACCATGTTTGGTTTTTCTGTGATGCCAAGTCGTGTTCAACCGTTCTCAGCACATTTCTGCAGTTTGTCTCTTGTCATCAGCCGCTGTAATCATACACACACACTGCACTCCAGCCAGAGCGGCCCGTATGTGTGTGTCCTGCGCACGTGTGATCATTGGCGTGTGGTTTGGGCGGTGAGCTGCACGGTGCAGGGGAGACCCGTCTCCTGACAGCAACCTCCCCCAGTGCATCCTGGGAAAGCAGGAGGTATGAGAGGGAGGGAAAGAGTGAATGATGATGGTTTTATGGTTATTAATTCATCTTGAGATTTGAAGGGAGAAACTGCTAGAGTTGTTGAACGGGCTTAGATGCAGAATTGCAATCCAAATATGCTGCAAAACTGCAGAAAACTGTTGGGTTGATAGTGGAAAAAACGTTAAAAAGTCTTGAAGGTTAAAGGCTAGATAGATTGTGGTAGTAGAGACTAACTGAAACTGTAATCATCCACATGACATTTCCACACATGCTGTTGTACTGAGGCTTTAGTGCTGTAAATGTCAAAAAGGGAAAAATCAAGCTTCTTAATGATTAAATCAGATGAGATTTATTTTGTTACACGGGCTGCTTCTGCGTGTCCTACAGTGATGGAACGTCAGAGTGAGACCGTGATTATAGCTGGAGGGATTTGTACTTTACTGATTGACAGGTTTAGGGGTTTGGACCGAGGTTAGTATGGCTGATTGATCCACTTTCCCATGATTCTTTCTAACAGCAGATTTATTTGGGGATTATTTCTTTTTTTTGGCGATTAGCACCATATTTACCCCAGATTAATATTGTTGTTGCTATATGTAGGTATATAAATAGGGGCATGTGGATCAGATGACACAAGAACTTTATCTCAGTAACGATATGATCATAATTATGAGAATGAAATTCAAAATTGAGATAAAAAGGTATAATTATGACAAATTGAGATTAAAAACTCAAAATCGAGATAAAATGTCATTTATCATGACATTTTTGAAGACAGTCTTGCATATTTATGCTTTTCAGAAGAATCAACCTGCTAATGCTGTATAAATTGTCTTGTATATTATACTGATTTAGTAAATATTTAAACATTGAAATAAATGGCACACTTCGCCTTTAAGAGCTTTTGTTCTCGAATCACCTCACACCTCTGTTTAAGCTCCGTAGATTCAACAGAAAGGGTGTAATTTAGACTTGGGTTTCCTTCTGTAATATTTCAATTCCAGCATGGGTTTGGCCTTCGCTGTGATTGGCGATACCACCCCTGTCGATGGCGCCTGTTCATATTTTAAGATTGATTTTCATTTTGAGAAATGAAAACCTGCAAACGCTGGGGTGGGATGATTGTTTTCTTTCGTTTCTCATAGTTTAGTCAGACGACCGCACTTCATGCATCAAACCTCGGTGGAGCTTTTAAGCGAAGGGCATTTTTACATGGTACAGATATATCATTAACCCTCTAGACTCGACTTCGGAGACGCTTACCATTGATCTTTTATGTGGCCTGTGGGATCCCACCGTTCTTCCATTCGACGGTACACGAGGGGCTTGGGAATGCAGCACCAATTTCTCGCCAATTTAGTGACTGGAGAAATAAGCAAAAGCGAGCTGATCGTGTGGAAAGCTGCGCTATACGACGTCTCATATAACTCTAATTAAAGAGCCATTCAGGGCCCTGCTCTGCTGAAAGCATTTCCAGACCTGTATCTCATCCCCCTCTCCTCGATCCTTGTTATTATTTTTTTTCTTTCGTTCGTCTTACGGTCCCAGTGGGGTGATTATCGGTGAGGTATTTCCTGCAGTAAGTCTTTCCTGCGTGGCTCTCGTGCCCTGCCCAGGGAGCCGTGAACCAAAGCAGGCGCCCAGACTGACATCAACAGGCCAGCAGAGAGAGAAACCCAAGCTTCGTCTTGGAGCTATGACCACGATACGTCTCCCAGACTCGAATCCAACATCCGCTTGTCCTCTTTTCTGTGCTGCCTTCAGTCAGTCAAGGGCGACCCAAGAAATGGGTGATGCGATGCGTTTTACAGAAACACATACTGGGGTGGCTAAATGTGTCACAATTTACTGTGCCTGCTACACCCTATTTATTTATGTATTTGCATTGAAGTAATAGTAACTGAGGGTGTAAATGTGCTTAAATTATGCCATAAAAATGAACCACAATACAAACATGTTTAGTGGTACAAAACCGGTTTTATTGTCTATAGACAAATTATTATTTATTTTTTTACATCAAAAAGCGAACAACACTGAAAATGGTGTAGAACCACTAATTCTTCTAAATGTAACTATTACGAGGATAAATGCCAAGTAACACATTTAATTAAATGTGAAATGTAAGTTTAAGTAGAAAGAGTGAAATAGTAAAAAATGATTTTACAGTTTAGATGTTTTCTTGACAGCGTTTCTCGGCTCTCTGAGAGCGAGAGAGAGAGAGATGTTGTGGAGTCATAGCTCTCATTCTCCAGACTGCCTCCGTTCCCTGACCTGAATGAGACGTTACGCTTTTGAGTTGCTGTCAGGCACCTTGTGTTTGAAGCAGCAGACGAGCGCCATTGTTGCTGCTGTATGCGAGTAATAAAGATTTTCACTGCAGACTCAATGCGGACGCTCGGCCCAGAAACAAAATGTTCGCTTTGCTATTCACTGAAAGACTTTGATGTGCTTTTCTGAAAGCTAATTTAACTCCAGCAGGGCCAGACCATGCAGCGTCCGGCATCTCTGCACACATCTGATAGCAGCCCAGGTCTAATGATGTAGGGAAGTCATGTGGTAGTGCAATCTTAGTTGATTTGCCTTCATCCCTTTCATTTATAATGCTTTCCTTTCGATCTGTCGATTTTAGTAAAAATTTTGTGTACATTTTCTTTTATTCATTTCATTTTTTTTCCCAACTTTGTCCAAACTTTTTCATACTTCTAAAGTTTTTCCTTTTAGATTTTTGTTTCTTTTTAGAGCATTCTTTGCTCCTATCAAACTAAATTTCAAACCCCACACCCGCTTATTCTTGATTTCAAACTTTTGAACATTCTTTCTTTGTAACTTTTTTCAGACTTTTTCCCTTTCATCCATCAATCATTTTTGGGAACTTTCTATCAAGCTTTATTTCATATTTTCTTTTTTAGAATATCAATTTATATTTCTTTCTTTCTTTCTTTCTTTCTTTCTTTCTTTCTTTCTTTCTTTCTTTCTTTCTTTCTTTCTTTCTTTCTTTCTTTCTTTCTTTCTTTCTTTCTTTCTTTCTTTCTTTCTTTCATGAAAACATTCAAAAGGTAAAACCTTGTTTCTATCTTTCTTTAAATGTCCACATTTCCTTTTTAAAATTTTCTTCTGAAACTTAACATTAAACTTTTTCAAATATTCTTTATTTCAAACTATAGTTGGAGGAGTTTCACTATAACAACATTGTTCTGGTTGCCAAAGCTCTGTCAAAATGATAACAGCAAAGAAATGAAAAAGCGTTGGAGAAACTCAAGTGCACTAGATATCACAGTCTCTCTCTCTTCATCTTCTTTATGTGTGGAGCTCGTTCTGTTTATACAGTATGAGATAGGAAGTGGTTCAGTGTTTTTTTCTTTCCATTCCCTGTTGTATTTCCTCGTTGAGAGCGGCCGATCCGGGGGTAGCTGCGGTCAGCTGCCCACATCTGCAGTTCGGGAAACGGTGCAATTTAAAACGAGAGCAAAATATACAGGAGTCTCTTTTCATCTCACGGCTCCCATAAAGGAGAGCGAGAAGACGAGATGAGAGAAATGAGGGCTCAGGCAGACCTCTGCTGGATCTTTTTTCCAGTTGGATGTGAGGCGTAATCCACCGTAAGTGAAATCACATGCTGAATTATCCCATCCAGAAGGCAAGACGAGCGCTGAAGGAGTCTTTAATGATGATGAAGCTCTCCGAATCCCCTAATGAAGCTGCTGATTGGATACTTTCTTCATGTCAGCACACCAGACTGCGATCCTTTCCTCCTTTGTGACGTTTTAGACTTCTTAACTCAATCACAAGCTCAAAAGACAATTCATAAATTTGTGAAGGTCCATCATATAGACAATAATGTCCTATTCCCTCATTACTTGTTTACAAACACCAAAAGACATAGGGCCCTATCATACACCCGGCGCAATGCGGTGCAAGTTGCGGAACAAGTTTTTCTGCTAGTTTCTAGCCTGACGCAGTACTCATGTTCCCGTCCTGCGCCGCGTTGTTTAAATAGCAAATGCTTTTGCGCCCATTTGTGCGCCCATGGGCGTGCTGGTCTAAAAAAGAGGTGTGTTCAGGCGCATTGTTGGCGCGGTGCTAATTTGAGGAACTGAAAATAGACTGCGCCATAGACCAACTCAAACCTGGTCTAAAGTCAATGGCACAATAGTTTTTTTTGTTATTTAAAGAGCGTGTTAGTAGAAAATGCACACAAACATGCCAAATATAAAAAATAGTAGCAGTAGTTAGTAGCAGCAGCACACAAACATGCCAAATATAAAAAATTAAAGGATTACAGTGTAAAATAATATTATTGTGTAGACTACATAGATATAAAAATGTTGTACATGTCATAATGGATAGTCATTGCGTGTATAACGAATTATGCTACTTATTTGCTTGCGCATGAGCAGATCCGTTTGCTCTCTGGAGATGAGATAATGCTCTCGCTATTAAAGGGAATGGGAGATGAGACTCTGATTGGTTTATTGCACGTAACGGCCAAAAAACACCCATTACTCATTAAGAGAATAGGGACATCCCTATTAGACCACACGCCGGGCGCGCCGACCATTTTTCCCGTCGTTAAATTAGCAAAAGAGGATTCGGAAACGCCCTGAGTGCACTTGCGCCGTGCGCTTTAGACCATGCGCTTAGATCGTTAAAATAGGGCCCGTAGAGTTTTTTTTTCTTGAGTGCCACCAGAAGGTATGACCTATATCAGGAAAAGTGGGTGTGGCTTAAATTTCTAGCTTTTTTTAAAGAGATATTGTATACAAAAAATTTAATTCTGTCATCATTTACCCACCTATTCTGAAGCCATACAGAAGCTTTGTGTGAGACAAGTGCAAAAACAGACGCTCAAGATATATTCACATTTATTCTACGACATCAGTAATGCCCTCTTGTGAATTATTTTAAGCTATTACTTGTCTTGAACTGCCGACAGGTGACTAAATTGGACTATGGAGGTTGCTGTGGACATTAAACGACATCATGCCGAACAGGAAAACTCAGTTCATCAGTCCAGAAATCATCAGTCCACTTTTAGAGCCTCATTATGTTCTTTCAAACTGTTCTAACTCAAACTTTAAGGGAAAATGGTTTCTGAAAGAGTTGTCAAAAGCTTAGTGGTCATGCGACTGTTATGTAGTTATGTGTTATTTGTGAAGATTATCATATTATCAGTACATGTAAGAATCATAAAATTGTGTTGCTCACAGAGCTTATTTTCTGCAATAATCCAAAAGCCAAAAACATGGAAACATCCTACTGGGTTTTAGTCGAAGGAACCAGGGGGATATTAACAAAAATGCATCACTGCACCGCTCTTGAAGATACGTTTAGCTAGGTTTGACATTTTGGCAGAAACTGCATGAAAAGTTTCAGTCCAACAATGTAAAAAGCTTTGCGAACTGTAATATTGAGCAAAAGCCGTATAGACTAATTTCAGATACTTTTATGGTGCTTTTTAGAGTCTGACAGGCTTTCATTTTCACTGTATGGAAACAAACACCTGCAACATTTTACTAAACATGGAAGAAATTAAGTCAACAACATGAGGATGAGTAAAGAGTTCTTACTTTCTTCCTCCTGCTAAAGAGTTGTCTGTGGGCAAAAAGTAGGTCATCACTAAACCTGTTGCAATAGCTGAACGTTTCTCTCTTCATTTCCCACTCTTTCTCTGGACCCCCCGCTCCTCCTCCTCCCTCCTCGGGGATTTTTCTTCATTTGCAATTACAGTAATATATAACATCAGGCATTGGGAGATTTAGAGCTTTACCTTACATAACCCAGTGGATTTAACTTTAGGGCTTTGGTTTGACTCCAGAACTCAAACACTGCCTGCGCTCAGAAACAAACGCAAACATTCACATCGCTGAAACCTCTAAAGGCCGTCAGGCAAGACAGTAGTAAACACGTTCATGATACTGGAAGCACATCATAGGTTATAATTTCTTTTATGTACACACAGAGGTCCTAGATTTTGACTTTTTAAAAAATGCTTTTGAAAAAAGACTCTTATGCTCACCAGGTCTGCATTTATTTGATTAAAAATAAATTTAAAATAACTATTTTCTGTTTGAATAGATGTTCAAATGTAATTTATTCCTTTGATGCAATGCTGAATACTCCAGTCTTCAGTGTCACATGATCCTTCAGAAATCATTCAGATATGCTAAATTGATGCTCAAGAAACATTTCTTAATACTTAATATCTATAATATTTTTGTGGATTTTTTTTTTACTATTTATTTATTTAAACTATTAAAAAAAACTTACTGACCCAAAACTTTTCATAGATAAACTGTACACTACAGCTTTTTTTCATTATTTATGTCTTTGAGGTCTGTTTCATAACACTTTCTGAAGTTTCTGATCATTAGATGACTGTATTCCTTCTCTTCAAATAGCTTATGTGAAATGCATTATGGGTATGCAGCGAGGGTGTGTATAACCGTGTTGTCCAGCGGGCAGCTCTTTTCTTCATTAAAGCTGATTTGAAGTGACTTTATTTGAGTGAGGTGTTCCTGCGGCCCTCTGGTCCACCTGGCCAGAACCCACAGCCTGTAAATTTGATATAATGAAGCGTTCCAGCAAGCGGTGATATTGGCCAGAGACACGGGGCAACGAGCAAAGGGAGCGATCTGACTGGTGCAGAGAGAGGGTGGGATAGTTGGGAGAACACAAGCGTATTTCAGAGTGTTTGGATGAGAAGCAGTCATCATGTCGTTTGATTCAGCTTGTACACTCAAGAACCATTTTTTATTTCTTTGGCGTCTCAACTGCTCAAGCTCTGGGCGGTTTAAATGTAAAGATGTAAAGCTTTGCAGGATTAGGTTTGTAAGAAGAGGATGAGGAGGAGGAGAGTTGAGCGACAGGGGCCATTGACCCGGTCAGAGGGATGGCAGGGCGGTCAGCACACAGCTTAGGGGGAGTGATCGAGAAAGATAGAGGACTTCAGGAGGTCTTGCTTACATCAACTCAAGGCTCACGCAACCTGAAGATGAAACTGAGTTCAGTTCAAGATCAGGGCTTCACACTGCAAGACTGCAAACCGAAAGCCAGTACGTTAACATTTAATGAATGCATTAGGTACAGGAACTGACAAAAAAAAACATGTTTTACAATACAATATAATGTAATATACAATTATAATATAATATATAATTTTAGATATTTGTATATACATACATGCATACATACACTCACACACACATACACACACACACACACACACACACACACACACACACACACACACACACACACACACACACACACACACACACACACACACACACACACACACACACACATATATAAATATAGTATAAATATTTCTAAAGTTATATGTTGTATAATTTGTGGTTCAAACACATTTGACTGGATTTCACTGAAGAATTGTGGGTAGTGTAGTTGTAGTACAGTTGAACAACTTTTGGCTGACTTATGGCATTTATAATCAGGTCTTTCTTGAATGTCTTATGTTATTCATTTCTCCAAAAAAAGTTTCTCTGGAGAAAATTAATAAGAATTGTACTTGCATAGCTTACATGCTGTTTGTGTTCTATAGAAAGAAGGATGTGGCCTTTCCAGTTCAAGACATATTTGTTTAGCTATCAGTTTTTTCTTATCATTTTTTCCTCCATCATTTTTTCCCCATTTTTCTCCTGCTATGGCGATGTTCTCCCTCTGGTTTGATGTTTCATGTTTTGGTTTTTATATTAATAGACGTCTGTTTGTCTGTATGATCATAAGACATAGTTGGGAGAAAGAAAAAAGAGGCTGAAAGAAAAGCGAAGGCACTGGAGGAGAGCAGAGAGGGAGGAACAGGGTGGGAGCCAGAAGTGAATGCATTTACAACCTTTGCAATCTGATTTTTCCAGTCCGTTTTGTCAGTGGCAGCTGAAGTGCAGTAGTTTTCAGTGTGTGTACTGTGTCGCCTGCCATACTCTCCCATCGCGCTGCTATTAGCACATGTAAACAGAGAACTCAGTTCCTCTGTTTCTGATTAAGCTTCATAAAAACACGCCGCTCATTCACTCTACAGTTGATTTCTCTCTTTCTCTCTCTGCAGTTTGTTTTATCTGAGTGCATTTCACCAAACTTTCCCATTTCCTGTGTCTTAGCCTGGCATTTTAACATATATATATACACACATTTCACTCTCTAACACAGGTTTGAGAGCTCAGGTGCGGTTTTGCATTTGTACTCATTAGCCCTATATGATTTGGGGGGGGTTAATAGCGTTTGTTTCCTCTCTGATGGGGCTGATTACATTTCAACATAACTGTTAAAATAATAACAACTATTATTATCAATTCAGTTATTTAATAAATTATTTAATAAACTAAAGCAAAAAGGCTTTGTGGTTTAATGTTTGAAAATGAAGAAATTATAAAGAAAATACATTTTAGTATTGTAATTGTGATTTTATTTTAATATGGCTATAAAATAGTAGTAATAATAATAACAACAACAACCAAATTGTATAAAAAATAATTTTACAGTACAGTTGTGAAATTACAAATTTAATATGCAAATAGCTTTGGTTTGAGAATTTACAGACATTGTAAGTATCAAGTTGTAAACACTCGCCTTTAATAAAAAGTCATTTAATAGAATAAAATAAGTACCTGTAGTAAAAATAAGAAAACCTTTTAATTACACAGTTACTATGACATTAAATCTATCTGACAAAATGTCACCTGTGCATGCAGAGTTTTATTCAAACAGCAAACCCACTTGAATTTACCGGTCTGTGAGTTTAGCGGGAACAAGAAGCTTTTCACACATCAAAAAAAGGTTTGTCAAATTGGCTGGAATTTTATACTCAAAATTCGAATTATATTCGATTTGCTAAATAGGGAAAAAAATATGAGGCCACAAGAATCGAGCTAAATATTATCTTCAAAGTAGGACTGGGCAATATGAGCAAAAATTCATATCTCAATGCACGTACATATCTCTGTATTTTGGATTAAACAAATAAATAAAGTGAAGTAAGCATGTAGGCATGTGCAAAAAGCATTACATTCTAACATGTAACGCGATCTTAAAACTGTCAAAGCAAAGTTAAATTGGCACACTGCTAATTGAGTAAAAAGGCTATTTATTACCCCATTAAGTCACTTTACATTAGTGCTATCATACCACTTTACAAACATTTCAAAAGATTTATCATTGCTGAATCTACCCGCATTTATAACATTTAATACATGTCATTGCTTTTCTTGTTTACGCTGTTAATATGCACGTTTGCTAGCAAGCTAGTTTCTTAATCTAGTAATTACATGTTTTTTTAAGTTGAACTTACATGAATTTGACATGGCTTTGGGCTCTCTTGTGTGAGACGCGAGTGCAACAATGATCTAGAAAATGCAATAAATATGTCTGTGTGAACGGCTTGGTTTCAGTTTTGAGGTAAACAACATCTTCTTCTCCACATTGATGTTCTCTTTTTCCACAATATTTTGAATGTGCAGCACCGCATCGAGTGGGTTCAACTGGACAGGAAAAAAAAATTGAAATGCAACGACACCTCGTCATCGCATTTTGTGCCAAGCTGCCTAACGGACACCTACAATTTGACTGCAGTGTTTTGCATTCGAATGTGGATTTTTATTTTAAATTCGACGAATATTCGAAATTCAAAAAAAATTGACAGCCCTATTACAAGTTTGGGAAGGTGGTTGTGCATATTGCGTTCCCAAAAGATTCATTTTTGTCTAGAAAACAAGTTTAAAATTTGTTATTTTTTTTGTCAGTTGTAATTTAGCTTTCATTAATATTGCTAACATGCATTTTTTTTCTCATCACAAGATACTTTGATCATGTGAGCAGCAATGCTAATTAGTAAAATACTTTGTCTAATTTTTTGTCATGTTTGCTTTTAGCAGTAAGTGTGTAGCACATTTATCTCTATTCCAGAATTCTATTCCACAAAATTGCATTCCACAGAATCCAGCAGATTTTCCCTCAAAATTAGAAGTGCAGAAAATGGGGAAGAATTCAGCAGATTATAATGAACTGTGTAGCTCCAGAGTTTTTCTGGCTTGTCAGTTTTATTTAATTTCATTCATTCAGGTCTCTGCTCACACACAGACACGTCTCTCCACATTTTCATCTGTTTTTCTTTTTCTGTCTCGCTGTCGCATCCCTCCACCTACTTTTTCTTTTTCTCCATCACTTTCCCTCACACCTCCTCTGCTTTTCCTGTTATAGTCTCACCCCCTTGTCCTCCCATATCTGTCTCTCGCTCTATCTCTTTCCAAAGCTGTTTTTCATAAAGCTTTGGCTGGAATGGCAGATCCCAGAGGCGTAGTGTGAAACACTAGACTCCGATGGAGCAGGAGCCAAACAGATGCAGCCCCTCATCTCAACATATACCTCAGCCTCTCTGTCTCTCTCTCTCTCTCTCTCTCTCTCTCTCTCTCTATCTGTCCGTCTCTCTCCACCCTGTCTATACGCTCCCAAAGTCCCTCAGACTCTCCTGCAACTCTCCTCCGCCCAGGCGCTCAGAAACACTTTGCGCTTTTGTTAATCTTGCTGGTAAAATTGCTCGAGGTGTCTTACTCCAGTGAGATACAGTACGCTTGTTTATTTGTGCACTTCACATTGAATTGTCTTCCCATTCTGAGATTCTTAAAGGGACGGTACACCCCAAAATTAAATTCTGTTTGCACCTTCATGTCACTCAAAATAATTTTATGATCCTAGTGCAGTGAGTTATTTTATAAGTCGGACACCATATAAGCCATTTAGCAAAATATACCGGCTGGTCTTTATCACACAATGAAATGACTTTGGCCTACGACAAGATTTTCAGTAAATAATGACTTTGTGTTTTCCTCTGGTAAAGCTCTCAGATAGCTTCAGAATATAGCGCATAAAATTTATGGATGCCTATAAGGTAAAATACTTAAAAAATAATATAACTTTTTTTTTATTGAAATAAAGCCAAATTTCCAGAAGCGAAATATTAATGAAATGAATAAATGCACTTATAAACCGGCTGTAGTCAATAAAAAAAAATCTTAAATGGCTCTCTGTGTATTTTCATTAAAATATAAAAACTTAGTGGTTTAACATTTGAACATTTCAGAAATGAAGGCCATAAATAGCCATAGAAGAGCCATAGATATTAATATTGTAATTTTATAGTTGTACTCTAAACTAAAATTATTTTACTATATTTATATTTAATATGTATATGTATATTTGTATTTTATATTTTTTATTATACTTATTATAATACTTATTCTTATGATATTATATATATATATATATATTTCATTATACAGTATAAAATAATTTATTTGTAATAATTATTTTTATTAATAATAATAAATGGTAATTTATTTTATAGTCAAATATTACAATAGTAATACTTGTTAATAACAATTTAATAACATTATTATTATTATTATTATTATTATTAACAAATGGTAATTTAATTTTAAAGTTAGATAATACATTAGTGATCATTATTTTATTTAACATATTTATTTAGTAAAAAATATTTATTTTCATTGTTAAATGCTATTTTTATTTTACACGCAAATATTACAATAGGAATACTTTTTTTGTTCAATGCTTGTGTTCAGTAATGAGTATAATAATACATTTATTTATTAATAAATAATACATATATTTATTCAATATTACCCAAATTATAGAGCTACAAAAAAAAAAAAAAACACAAACCTGGAGCTACTTTTTTAAAATCACAATGCAGATCACAATCACATTTTTAATCTGAAAAAAAATCCCTCAATCACGCAACTCTTGGTGTCACTCACACAGAACATATTTACTTTGAAAATCATGAGTCATGGGATGGAGGAAAAAACACAAGGCCTCATTTTTGAACTTTATCTTGAGCTCTGTGTTTTTAGAAGACAGTGTCATTTGCAGGATATGACATGAGCGTCAAACATCAATAAGCATATACATATAAACATAGAAAAACAATGGAAAAGTAGCGCAGTGGAATGGAAAGACGCATTCACACGGCCCTCTAGTCTGTATCCACTTTCACTGTATAGATAAGAGCATTTAGCGAGGTGTTTGGGAGGATGACCTGTGACGGATCTTCTGGGTCTGAGGTGTTCTTCAGTCTCCACCTTTCCTCCTGTCGGATTCTGTTTCCTCTCAGCGAGCGCGTTGCCAGCGCTCCTCATTCCTGCGAGACAGACGGAGAGATTTAACCTGCTGTTTATGAGCGGGATGAGTTTGACGCATGACCTCCTGACACGGGATCTGATTTAATATTCTCTTATCGTGGAGGTGCTGTCCTGATGAACGAGCTGAGAGCATTAACGTCTTATCTGCTCCAACAGGCCCAAAGACAGATGAGATACAGGCTTAACTCTGCACCCATACAGACCGGATTAGATTACATTAGTTCAGTTTTATAAGTGGATTGATAGATGATGGAAATCTATTAGCTCGAGGATCGATGGTGAGCCGCTAAAAGCTGAATCACGCTCAAAACGGATCTCCTGAAATGACCTTAAAGCCACTTTAGGGTGCAAAAACTTGTTCAAAAACACATTTTGGTGACGTTTTTCAGAGTAAAATGGGATAATCAGTAAAGTTAGGTTGTTTTATTTTGATAAACGTTACATTAGAATCGCATGCTTAAGAAAGTAAATAGGGTTCACTTTAGGTATAGTTGACTTTTAGGTACAGTTTCTCCTCGCAGACTCTTAAAGTCCAGGAGAGATTGAGGAAAACATCCCGTTCTCACGTTCCTCCATGTGACACGGAGAGGTCTGTCTGCTCGGGCCGTGTGTTTTTCTCATGGTGCCGTGTATCAGCTAATCTTTCTGTGCTATGATATGGGGGACGTAACTGAAGGAAGTGAGTGTGCGCTGGCCTGGCTGACACTCAAGGCTTTTAAAGAAAATAGAAAGTCTAGACGTGTTTATTTGTTCGTCCTATCAGATCATGAGATAATGCTCGGACACATATGAACTGCTACATTTTTTCATGCAATCTGTTGCTTCTCCATTTTGAGTGCAGTCGTCGAAAGAACTTGTCCCACTGTATCGCCATCTGCAGGTGGGATGTGAGATTCAAAGGCTGCTGATGACATCTGAAATAACTTTGTTTTTGTTATATGAAGATCTTGCTTAGTTTTAGTTTTTTTTTTTTACTTTGTGTCGTATTATTTCAGCTTCTGAAAAATGCTTTTATTTCATTGTTTTTCATCTTGAATTTTAGCTTTAGCTTTTAACTTCCAACGCTTCATCAGTGTTGCAGATTAACAAATTAAAATATATTATAGTAAATTTATGTATTGGATTTTTTATATATCAGTTTTCATTTTGATGTTTAAAATGTGCTTTTGTCCATTTTTAAATAGTTTTTTAATCTTTTATTTTAGGTTTAATTTTAGTCACTTTGGTACTTACATATACTTTATTTCAATTATTTCCCAAGGCAACGTTTCTTTACTATGATGAAAAAAAACTTTCTCATTAATGTTACAACAAATTAATTCATTATTTTAGTATTATTTATAGTATTATGAATTATCTTACATTTTTACATTTAAATATTTTTTTTTTTTCATTTAATGTGATTTGTCTTTTTTTTTTTTTTTTTTTTAATTTATTTTCATTTTTATCACGTTTAATTCTTGTAGTTTTTCTTCAACTTTACTTGTACTTTATTTGCCAAGGCAACATTTCACATCACTTTTTTTTTACTTTATATTCTGAAATTTAAATTGTAGTATTTACATTTTGTTTCAGCTTTATTTCAATTAAAATTATTTTAAAATTTAGATTTTACTTTCCTTAACAAACAAGACTGGTTGAACGTGAATATTATTAATTCAAGTTCTTTATATTTGATAAATTCTAGTTTATTCGTTAGCAATAGAGTGTAAGTTTATCCAATTGTCACCCCAATTTTAATTGGCACACAAATTCTATTCTCAATGCAAAGCATGCTCAGAAATGTGTTTTAAAAGATACTGGGCTCATATCTTTTAATATAGTAAGCTACGTGGTAGCGTATGCAGCTAACTGTACTTGTCTAGGATAGCTTGACTGTACATCGGCCGTATCCCATGCTCCTCTCTCACTCTCTCTCTGTGTCTCTTTCTGCTATTCAGACCCTCATTAGCTCAAATAAGCACATGCGTTCTTTAACAGCCGTTCGTTTATGTGTTTGTGTGTAGTTTTACAGCGCTCGTAAAACAGCTCCACTCAGTTTGGAGTGATTATCTGTGTGTTTACCAGCCCAAATAAATCCACTCCGGCTCTCCAGCGAGGGTTTTCAGCTGCCGCGGTGATTTTGCTCTGGACTTCATGGCTTTAATTGTGTAGTTGTGTAGCTCACTGGGGTTCGGTCGTGTTGTTGTTCTCTTTCAGTCTGGTTTGTGTTATTGAAATGCTGCGCTGGATTATATTTAAGAGAAATGTTGTGTGAATGGTACTTTATAGTGTGTGCATTATGTAATGGTGTGATGAAGAAGGAAGACCACACAGGAAAACCAGATGGACTTCCTGAAACAAAGCATAAAGCCTGGTCCACTTTACATCTGATTCTGGCCAAGAAGTGTCTGTTTACACACGTCTGATTGACAGTGTGTGTGTCCAGTGTGTTTGCAGTGTAATTTACTGCATGTTTATCTGGTTTCAAAAGCACTCTTCAGACTGAATTAGTTTTCTAAATGACACAAGACATCTATGATTAGAGGCAGGGTTTATTTTTATTTTTGGGATGTCTGGAGGTGGCTGGTATGGAGTGGATACTTCGGCTAATTTAAATTATTTCATCTAAATCTTTATTTATTTATGTTTATATGCACACACAAACGCACAAGAATGTTTGTGTTATATTTTTGTATATATAAAGATAACGAATCTAAAACTTACTTAAATTTAAATGTGTATATTTATCATTTTAATTAATGTTTTGTATTTTTATAATTATTTATATTGTACATATGCAAATATAATAGAACAATAGTAAAATAAATGAAATACACCAAAATATATTATATTTTATTAATATTATTTATTATTTTTAAATATACTATATACAAAAATATATATTTAATTAATATTTAATATTTTTACTTTTGTGTGTGTGTGTGTGTGTGTGTGTGTGTGTGTGTGTGTGTGTGTGTGTGTGTGTGTGTGTGTGTGTGTGTGTGTGTGTGTGTGTGTGTGTGTGTGTGTGTGTACACACACACACACACACACACACACTGTTTAGTCATGTGTAACTTGTTTTTATCAGCAATACATTGTATTAATTTACAATATAATAATTTTTAGTATGATGACTTATTATTTTAATATTTTAATAAGTAGAGGTCAGAATAAGTATGTGGTTTAATTTTTACATAAATATGTCAGTTACACTGAATGACGATGGAACATTATTTTACCAATATTTTGACATTTTATTTGAAACATTAAAGTAGACTCTTTGCTTGCATTTAATATGCTTTCTGTGTATATAAAATCTCTTTTGTAAACTCAGTCTTGTGCGGACAGCAAAATGGGACATTTATTTTGTATAGCTCTCACTGTTTGCTTGCCTCTGCTTTCAATATTTCAATCTCTTCTGTGAGCCATAATGAAAGAATTGAAGACATGAAGATGCAAGGTCAGGGTGTGAATGCTGTGACGGTGTGTGTTATATCGTGGCATTATGGTCGTCACCCCGCTCTCTCTATCTCTGTTGTGTTCACGCCATCATGAACGACAACAGACCCAACTTTCTCTCTCTCTCTCAGTGTCTGCGATCTCAGCCAGCACATCTCTCTTTCACTCTTCCTTCTACACTCCCTCTGCTACACTTTCTTGGCAAGATCGGACGTTCCCACAGCTCAGCCACGTCTCTCTCCTTGTCTATCTCTCTCTCAGTTTCAATCTCTCTTTTTGGCAGATCCCGCCTCACATGATCCACAAAACACACACACACACACACACACACACACACACACACACACACACACACACACACACACACACACACACACACACACACACACACACACACACACACACACACACACACACACACACACACACACACACACACACACACACACATGCTCATATCATCCTCACATCTTTTATACTCTGATATACAAGATGACTTGTTAGCATACTTCACATACTTCAGCCTGTAAACAATCATCCGAGAACCCCATTATTTCAGATTGGGCCTGATTTGTAGTGTCTGAAGTCGGTTTTCTGTGACTATGAAACTCTCGCATGAAAACAGTCGTCCAGACAAAAGACATAGTCTACTTAGAAAGTTAAAATGTATTAATGATGTGTGCTTGTAAGTTTTATTTGTAAGGGTTTGTAAGATTTTATTTGTTATAAAAAAAAATACATTTTCATTCAGCAAGGATGCATTAAATTAATTAAAAGTAACAGTAAAGACTTTTGTGATATTACAAAATATTTTTCTTTCTAATAAATGCTATTCTTTTGAACTTTCTGTTCATAAAATCCTGAATCCTGAAAAAAGAAGCAGCACAGCTGTTTTCAACATTGATAATAATAATTAATGTTTCTTTAGCTGCAAATCATCATATTATAATGATTTCTGAAGGATCGTGTGGCACTGAAGACTGGAGTAATGATGCTGAAAATTCAGCTTTGATCACAGAAATATATTACAGTTTACAATATATTCAAATATAAAACAGTTAATTTAAATTGCAGTATGATTTCACAATATTACTGTTTTGCTTTATAAATAAATGCAAATGATCAAATAAATGCAGCCTTTAATGGATATACGATACTTCTTTAAAAAATCTAAATATAGTAATAAATAAATATATAATACATGTGCTTCTTTAATCCTTTTGATCTTTTATTTTTTTAAATCACATAAATCTAAGCTTTCATTGGAAAATAAGAATTTTAAATGGAGGGAAATATCATTATGAAATAAATGTAAGAGTAAAATATCTCTGAAATATATTTCCATTCATATTCACAATTTTGAGCACTCGAGGGTGATTATGAACATGAAATTATCTAGCCATGGCTTCCTGTTTCACAGAAATATAAATAGGAGGGAAAACAAAACCCAAATTCCCTTAATCATCCATCACGATGAGAAAAACACAAATAATATATTTCTGATGTAAATCAAAAGATAATTGAGCTTCACAAATTAGTGAAGTGGCTTTAAGAAAAGAGCTATTATTAAGAATTTCCAATCAACATAAAATGTTACGAAACTGCTTGGAAGAGGACGTGTGTCTATATCATCCTAATGCACAGTGAGAAGGAGAGTTTGAGTGGCTAAAGATTCTCCAAGGACCACAGCTGGAGAATTGCAGACAATAGTTTAGTCTCAGGGTCAGAAAACCTTAAAAAAATGGTCAAACAGCACCTACATCACCACATGTTGTTTGGGAGGGTTTCAAGAAAAAATATCCTAGCTCATTCAAAAACAAACTCCAGCATATTCAGTTGTCAGACACAACTGGAAGCTTCAAATGGAACTGGCTTCTATCGTCAGATGAAACTTAAAAATGAAGCAAACACTCAAGATGGGTTTGGTGAACACAGGGATAAAAAGGTACCCCATGTGTACAATGAAATATACTGCTGTATTTTGATGTTATGGGCCTATAGTTCTGCTGGAGGTCCTGGACATCTTGTTTAGACACATGGCATCATGGATTCTAACAAATACCAACAGATACAAAATCAAAAAGTGACTGACTCTGTTAGAAATCTTATAATGGGCCATGTTTGGATCTTCCAACCGTACAATAATCCAAACACAAACCTCAAAAACAACACAAAAATGGGTCACTGAGCACAAAACCAAGCTTCTGCTATGGCCATTCCAGTCCTGACCTGAACCCCCCCCAATGAGCACCGTCATAGAGCTGTGAATCTAAAGGGTCTGGAGTGATTCTGGATGAAGGAATGGTCTCTGATCTCTTGTCAGGTGTTCTCTAACCTCATCAGGCATTATAGGAGAACATTTAGAGCTGTTAAACTGGCAAATGGAGGTTTCAAAAAGTATTGAAGTGCCGTTAATTGTGGCCAATGTGTATTAGAGAAAAACATAAATTTCATAATGATATTTCCCCCCATTTTAAATTCTTATTATCCAATGAAAGGTTAGATTTTGTGATTTTTTTAAATATTAGATCAAAAGGATTAATAATGCAGATTACTTTCCACAGCCTTCTTTGATCATATTTAGCAAGGTGCCAATAATTCTGACCACGTGTATAAATAAATGTGTGTGTGTGTGTGTGTGTGTGTGTGTGTGTGTGTGTGTGTGTAAAATTGTGTAAAAAATTATATAAAAATAAAAGCTAATTCACAATATTTAATAATTACTAAAAAAATAATTTGTCATTCTGCAACAATGTGGAAGTTTGAATCTTATTAATTATATACTAAAGCTAAACTTAGATGAAAACAGATGGAAAAAAGGCATTTCCTTAAGCTTAAAGAAAATAACACAATGAAAAAAACACCTTAAACTACACAAGGTTAAATAACAAAAATATATATTTCTGAATCATTCAGGAACAGGATTGTAATGGCTTCTCAGGGGACCAGCTTTCAAGCTTTTTATAGCTCAGAAGACAGAGTAAAAGTCATGTGGATGGCTTTTAATGGCATCTATCTGCATTTACTTTTATTGTTTGAAAAAGTGCAGCTTGAACACTGTACTAAACATCTCCATTTTAAGGTCCACTGAAGAATGAAAGTTATACAGGTTTGGAATGACAGAAAATTGAGTAAACAATGACCAAAGTTTCATTTGGCAGAGCTATTTCTTAAAATGAAGCATTGGTGAGCATAAAAGACTTCTTTCAAAAACATAGTCTTACAACCCCAAACTTTTGAACAGCAGTATATCTTGGGAGTTCAAAAGAAAGCAAACATTATAGAAAGTCGTTTAGATTCCCTTTGAGGTGTAGCACGTCAACTGATTTTCTTCCAGCTCCCCGCCCAGGCCATTTCACTGTGACCACATATGTTTTACTCTAAACACGGTTTATTTCAGGCCAACGTTTACCTTCCTGAGGTCAGCAACCCTCTTTTCCTGCGTCCTCCACTCCCTGGTGGCCATCGAGAGTCACTACATCCCTCCACGCTCAGATTTGATCATAATCTCCACTGTGATACTATTTTTACCCCAGACACACTGAAAACTGTACTGCATCCGTGAGTGCCAATGTTTGCATCAGTGTAAATACAGATGAAAGTTTTCGACACTAAATTGAGGCGACAGCACTGAAATCACAGCACACAGTGTGTGTGTGTGTGTGTGTGTGTGTGTGTGTGTGTGTGTGTGTGTGTGTGTGTGTGTGTGTGTGTGTGTGTGTGTGTGTGTGTGTCGTGTCCTCAGTGTGGCATGGATTACTAAAATTGATGGTGTGTGTGTGTGTGTGTGTGTGTGTGTGTGTGTGTGTGTGTGTGTGTGTGTGTGTGTGTGTGTGTGTGTGTGTGTGTGTGTGTGTGTGTGTGTGTGTGTGTGTGTGTGTGTGTGTGTGTGTGTGTGTGTGTGTGTGTGTGTGTGTGTGTGTGTGTGTGTGTGTGTGTGTGTGTGTGTGTGTGTGTGTGTGTGTGTGTGTGTGTGTGTGTTTGATGTGTGTACATAGTAAATGTATAGATTAGACATTGGCTGTTATCCTCTGAGAGCGGCAGACTGTGTCTATCCGTGCCAGCTGCTTGGTTACATCTCTCTAATCAGACGAGAAGAGGACAGAACATGAAAGAGATGGGCAGCACGCCAACTTTCTCTCTGTCTGTTTTCTCTCTCTCTTTTATTACATTTTTTCCCAATCCAGTTTTTCATTTCTCACCCATACCGTGTGTCCGCGTTTCTTTTACATTAAAGCTGCTGTTGCGAACGTCTCTGTTCCACCTCCCCGCTCTGCTTCTCGCAGTCTTTCTGTGCTTTGCCGGGTGTGTAGTTGGCACAGAGCGGGCACAGACGGGCACACAGATGGGCAGCGGACGATGCAGGGCAGATCCCTACACACCTGCTCCTCTTTGGCATGACCCAGGCCAGACACACACATGCATACATGCGTAAACAGAAACATAGAGAATCTACATTTGTGTGTCGTAAACACAACACACGCAAGGGCCTTAAAGGGACAGTTCACCCAAAAAGAAAAACTGTCATCATTTACTCAAAAATCACTTGCTTCCTTTTTAAAAAGTTGAATCAAATAAGCTGAAAATGTAAGTCTTTTCAGCTTAAATTATATTCAAATTGTGTTGAATCTCATATCACTTAATTTAAGTTGAAACTGGTTAGATTTTTTTATTAAGTTAAAATAATGCAAAAACGTATTATGATGTATTAATCATATACTTTTCATAGTGTGTTGTTATTAAATAAAATCATTACAAATCGTTTTCAGAAATTAAAATAAATCTGACATTTATCAAATATAAATATTAGATGAAAACTTAAAACGTACTTTGGAACTAACTGAAATACAATAAGTTTAAGGTGAAGTCCTAAAATTATTCCAATTGAAACTGAATTAAAAATAAAGGCAAATATATTAACAAATACTAATAAAAGTAACAAAAACAAGTACTAAAACTTAAATTAAAATGAAAAAGGCTAATAAAAATAGGACAAAATATAAAAATAAAAGCTAATTCACAATACTAATAAGTACTATAATAGTATATAAATAATACTAAAATAACACTGCTTTTAATTTGTTTATTTGCAACATTGATGGTAAAGTTTGTATCAGCTACAATTAAGATTAAATTAAATCACAGACATTTTTTTCTTAAGTTTAATTAAAATAGCAAAGTAAACGAGAAACAAATAAATACATTAATAAATAAAAATAAACGGGGTTAAATAACAAAAATATATAGTTATTTTTAAAAGTCATTAATAAACAGGAATCTGATAGCTGATTTTTTCTCTGGTAACTATCTGTCAAGCTCCAAAAATTGATTAAAACACCATAAAAATAGTCCATGCATGGTATATGACCATATATGATCAAAATAAGTTTTTTTTATGGCTTAGAAGAGTATAAAAGTTATGTGGATGGCTTTTAATTACCATTGACTTTCATTGTGTGTAAAAGTGCAGCTTGAACACTGTACTAAACGTCTCTTTTTGAGGTCCACTGAAGAAAATATGTCATACTGGTTTGTAATGATATGAGGGTGAGTAAACAATGACCAAGTTTTTATTTTTGGGCAATTCTTTTAATAATCCTCAACTAGCATGGATTTGCATATTGTAATGATGTACATGATGTTTAATATGCAATGTGTGTGGCTAGCGATTGCATCAACAGCACGCTCAACCAAACGCATACAAATGCACATACACGCTCACAGACATATGTGCCAGAGGAAACACAAATCTGTGCCCAGTTTCCCACTGTAATACCCATGTGCATATGCACACGCATACACACTCGCACACGCGCTTACATGCAAACTCCAAACACACCTGCCGCGTTACACGTTCATATTTCATATCTGCCCCCCACGAGCATCCACATACATATTAATCTACAAGCGCGTGGCCGGGGGGGTCCGGAGCAGGTATAGACCCCTTTTAAAAGCGCAAGCTGCCTGATTTCACTCGCTGCAGGGGCTGCTGGGAAACGCAGGGCTGAGGGGGCGCGGGCACAGGATGGAGTGTGCTTTCATAAGATAGGAAATGAATAAATAAGTGCTGGTGGAGGGGGGCAAATACTCAAATAAAGTCCAATAAAAGAGCTCAGAGAACATCTGTGTGGGATCGCCGTGGGGATTAGGAGGGTTTGGAACATTTTAAGCGCATTACGGATTAAAAAAAAAGGTCAGAATGTTTAGCAACATACCGATAAACCTCTTAAGCAAAACCCAATTGGAAAAGCTGTGCTGCCTCTTCATTCTGCACCGTGTGTGTGTGCGTGTACCTAAGGTGTGGAGGCGTGCATTGGGTTTTTGTATCTTTTTTTCAGGGAAATGCATTGCACATTTTCATGCGGTATACATTTTCCATATATTTGTCATCATAAGCCATGACGTTTGATTCCAGGGGATCTAACATGCCTATCCAACTACACACACACACACACACACACACACACACACACAGAGAAGTAATGTTTTCTCTTTAGGGCAAGGATACATTTGGGTCGATTTCATTTGAAGTTAATATAATTCAAAATTGACCCTTTTTAGTTTCTTATTTTACTTTCCACATACACAATCTTTCAAAGTTTGAGAGTTAAAAAAGTGCAGTGAAAGAACTTGAAAAAAAGCCTCTTCTGCTCACCAAGGATGCATTTATTTGATAAAAATACAGTAAAAATAGTAATATTGTGAAATAATATTATAATTTAAAATAACTGTTTTCTGTTTAAATTTGTTTTAAAGTGTAATTTATTTCTGTGATGAAAGCTGTATTTTCAGCAGCATTACTCCAGTCTTCAGTGTCACATGATCCTTCAGAAATCATATGCTGTTTTTGTTCATGGAAATCATTAGATTATTTTATTTTTTTATGAATAGAAAATTTTAAAATAGTATTTTATCTGGATATTATTTGAAATCTTTTGTAACATAAACATCTGTACTGATAACTTTAATCAATTTAATGTATCCTTGTTGAATAAAAGTATTAATTTCCTTAATGTTTATATTTTAAAAAGATCATACAGTTATTAGTTATTCCTGAATAAAAAAAAGTTCACAAGTTTATTTAACATTGCTTTTTGGTTGATGTCATGTTGTTTTGGTTATGTTGTAGATTGTTATACAGTTTTTGGCAGAGGTTCAATTGAATCCCAACACTCTCAAAAAGTAACAAATTATGCTTAACCCTCTTGCAATTTATAAATGTATTTGCTAGAAACACAGTAATACTCAGTAAACTGATGTTTATTTGTGAAGTGTTATGTCGCAGGAAGATCTTTAGTGTGTTTCTATTAGGAGTTTTTTGTGGTTATTGAGTGGTTAAGACTTCAGAAATCTCATTGCTTAGTAAAAATCACATCACAAATGGTACAGGGCAAGTTTTTGCCAAAGTTGAGTGTTCAGGATTTGGAGTTTGTTCAGCTCACTAACACAAAGTGTGAGCAATAAAGTGAAGAATGCCTAAGTGAAAACCTTTCAGAGACCCTATAGGTCAAGCCTATTGAGTTTAACTATACAAAGAAAATCTTGATTGTAATAGCAAATTGGTCTTTGCTCTAACAAGCGCAGTCGCTTATGAATATTTGCATGCTAAATGAGTCATTAGATGGCGCCTATTAAGAAATGGATCAGCACTTGCTGTTTAGGGAAGGTAATAGTTTTAAATACCCTGTCAAACAATGGTTTTCCATTTGAAACTTACTCAAGAAGTCTTCTAGCATTGTAAAGACACTTTTCTCATGTTAAAAACACAGTGTGTGTGTGTGCATGTGTGTCGCCCAGTATCTTTGGCATGGTGTGTTCAGGGGTCCTTTGACTGTGTGTGCTGGGAAGATAAGGATTAGCATGAACATTGTTGGACGCAGTAGCTGTGTGTGTGTGTGTGTGTGTGTGTGTGTGTGTGTGTGTGTGTGTGTGTGTGTGTGTGTGTGTGTGTGTGTGTGTGTGTGTGTGTGTGTGTGTGTGTGTGTGTGTGTGTGTGTGTGTGTGTGTGTGTGTGTGTGTGTGTGTGTGTGTGTGTGTGTGTGGTTGCATGCTGATAACAGTGTTGATTGGACTCCATAGGCTGGAGTCTGTGCTCTAATAATGGACAGTCTCTCCTTTGTGTGTTTGAGTTTTGATGATCTGGCCCCCTGCTCATCTGCGCTTTGTCTGTTCCCAATAGCGCGGCCTCTCTCATTCACTCATGTCCAGTTCTGCATAGTGAGCTTCACTAATGTGCCATGTAATTGGATTGGAGGTCACCCGAGACGTCTCCTTAAGCTGCGCTTCATACTTCCACACCACCGGAGGGCGCTAATCAATACGCATTGTAGCCATTTTGAATTCACAGAATTCATCGGTAGCCCGGCTATTAAAATGCACTAAACTGATTAGTGATTCTGATTAGAATTATATTTAGTCTAGAATGCAATAAAACTCGATCAATAGTGGCCTGCATGTGGCTGCCAGATTGCAATTTGAAGAGTTTACTTGTCGCATAATTCGTCTTAGAATAACTTTTCTCCTTTAATCTAATTCAATTGCAGGTATCTATAACTTTAAAAAAAATTACGTGGTAATGCCAGGGTTATTATAGGTAACTAAATCGAAATACTTTAATTAAAGTCATATTTCATTTTTTTAAATAAAATGAAAAAAAAGTACATTAAGTGAAAAAAATTAATGTGTGTGTGTATATATATATATATATATTACTAAAAATTCAACTAAAATAAAATTGCAATTGGATTAATTTATTGGAAAAAATTACATTTAAAAATAAATAGAATTAATTAAATAAAATAAATACAATTTTAAAATAAATTAATGTTTTTCTTTACAAATATACAAATAAAAATGATTTATTTATTTGTATTATTTCTGTATTATTATCCATTTATTATTTTTATTATTTATTTATTTATTCATAATACCGATTTTTAGGAGTGAATCATATTTTTAGGTGGACTGAGGTGAAAGACCAGGACCGAAGGCCCTTTAAATGATTAAACAATGTGTTACCATCACTGCATCATGGTACCACTATAGTAGTTTTTGTAAGGAATATAATATATAACACTTAGAATGAGATTGCATGAGTTGATTATAGTGTCTTACGTCCAGTTGAGGCAATTAAAGCACATTTACTTACATATCAACTCACAGTATCAGTAAGCGTGCGGCGGCAGTCTATACCCCCCCCCCCCCAATTAGCGTTTAGCACAAGTAGCTGAAAATAACCTTCATTTGCGAGGCTTTTAGCGTATAGCGCGTTGGTGGAGAGGTTTTCTCTCTCTGAGAGGAGTGCGTCTGTGTGTGGGTGCTTTTGTAAGCTAGCTGGAATGCTCTGGTACCGCCAATGCTAAGATGGCTGCCAAGCGCTAAGATGGCTGCCAGGATTCCATAGAAAAACAGCAGCAAGCGAACGAAGGGTGCGAGAGAGAGAGAGAGAAAAGAAGGAAAGAGGGGGCTGTCGTGTTCATTTTTTCCTTCAAAACATATAGTGTTGGTTTTTAAACCACATTCTGTTGCTGCACATAATTAGCGGTGCATGCTAAGGCCAAACACCACTAGTGCTAAATTTCGAGGCAGATCTACAGACGAGAATATCATAGAAGGGTAGGCTTTTTTGACTTGGGCTAGCAAGCGACTATCCAGAATCCTCCTAGCAACTAGCAAACATGCTAAAAACACTGAGTATGATTGGCTAAAGAGGTCAAACATTCATCAATACTCACAGCAGACTAAACGGAAAGGCCAAAGTAACCAAGTGACATCCTTCTTAAGGTCTATAGTTAGTCAGCGCATATAGAAAAAAGTGGGTAGTGAGTCTCGGCCAATTCAAACAGCCGCAGGGGTCTGGTCTCGCTCCAAGATCGCTATACTTTCTAAGATAAAAAGCCTACGGAGACATTGTCCAAACAACTCGATGGCTGCGCACCAGCCTTTGTCTGCATCTTATGAGCTATACAGCAGAGTTGGGTTTCACCAGGCTGCTCTCGGATGTATATTTTACAGATTTATAGATTTTAGATTAGCAGCGCAACTTCAAGCCTAAAAAGGACAGCGGTGTGGGTAGATTGTTGCGGCTGTGTTTTTCATTGAACCTGACTGACCGGGTCCAGTTGTGTTTTTTAACACACCTGGGGTCTACATTGCCGGACTAAAGATCTTGTTTCATGTTTTGTGGTTTTATATCTAGATATTGATATTGTTATATTAAAATCATTGAATATAA
Source organism: Ptychobarbus kaznakovi (assembly GCA_027422405.1). Classification (NCBI taxonomy): domain Eukaryota; kingdom Metazoa; phylum Chordata; class Actinopteri; order Cypriniformes; family Cyprinidae; genus Ptychobarbus; species Ptychobarbus kaznakovi. The sequence goes on from CM049807.1 coordinate 19,451,328, forward strand.
TCTTTGTTTATTGACCTAGGCAGAATTAGATTCTGAAATCCATGTAATTTGAGGAGTTACTCAAGTCTGTGGTGTTTAATACTTAAGGCTACAGATTTGAAGTATGAGCGATAGTAATGGTAATCTGTGTTATCAAACCCACACTTTTTTAAAAGAAATGAATACTTTCAAATTCAAGGATGCATGAATTTGATCAAGTTGCAGCAAAGACATTCATAATAATATAAAATATTTATATTCCAAATGAATGCTGTTCTTTTGAACTTTCAATATATCAAAGACTCCTAAAAAACTGTATCAGAGTTTCCACAAAATTATTAAGCACCACAACCGTTTTCAGCATTGATGATCTTTTTTTTCTTCTCGATTTTCTGACACTATAGATTAATGATGCTGAGAATTCAGCTTTCCATCAGAGGAATAAATTAAATTTGAAATGTATTAAAATAGACAACATTTATTTGAAGTTGTACAAAAACATGAAAAAAATCCTTCTATTGCCAGACTTTTGAACGGTAATGGATAACAAGTCAAATAACAACTAACAAGACAGAACATCAGATTTCACGTCTAAAGATCCAGAATTTGCCTGAATATCATGTAATCCAGAACCGGAGCACATTTTGCATGTCTCATTTCCAGCTGTGTCGTCTCAGCGCTACATTGAATATGTGCTGGCAGAGAATATATAGAATGTTCTACATCTGCTAATTGATTCAGGCACCTTTGGACTGAACCCAGCCGTCCCATGTTTAATCTGCTCTCTTTTTTTCCCCTTTCTCTCTCTCTTTCTGTCGGTCTTGCAGAATCTGGACAATCGGATAACTCCAACCAACAAGGAGAAGCAGACATCAAGCCTCCGCCCAATGGTGGGTCAAGCATAACGAAAACCGCACGCACACACACTCACAAACAACTACACATCAACCCAGAAATTAAAGTCTTCATTTACTCCAATACAATTGAATTTAATATAAAGGTGCCTGGAGGAACCAAAAAAGAGTTCTTGGTTCCTAAAGAACTGTTAGGTTAAAGATTCTTAAAAGAACCACACTATAAAAATTCAACTTCCATTTTGTCAGACAAACTCTGTTTTAGAAGTATCTGTATGTAACCATTATCGTTTTGAGTTGGTAGAACTTTAAATTACATTTGTTGAAAGTACAGTCCAACTTTAACTTTAAGTCCTTAAGTTTTTGAGTTTACCGTTTACTGTCTTTTTCCACTCCAAAGAGGGTTTTCTCAAATGGAAAAGTTCTTTATGGAACCTAGTGGAAATAAAGAAACATTAATTTTTAGAGTTTACATTAATATTAATTGTAAGACTTTCTTTTTTGGAACACAAAAGAAATGGAGAAAGTTTTCACCATGTACTTTATAAGAAGTAATGTTAACCTTCTGCTAAACTACGTTTGTTTAGCAGGTTAGATAGGCAGTCATACAGGTTTAGAATAACATGATTCTATGGTTCCATGAAGAACCTTAAAAATCCATGGAACCATTTTGTTCCACAAAAGCTTCTTCAGATTATTCAAATATTTTTCACATTAAGGAAAGAATGGCTCTTTTAAGAACTTTTAACTGAAAGCTGTTCTTTGGGGAACTAAAAATGGACCTTTTGGATCCTTTATTTTTTAAGAATGTTGTTTATTGGCATTAAGAACCATTGCACACAAGATTCTTTATAGTATATTAAGTAATTATTTATACATTCTGGCACCCAAAACTGATTCTTCTACAAGGTTTTTATTTTTTGTAGATTTTTTGCTGAGCCTTAAAATTCTGCAAAAATTATTGAGAAGCCTTGATTGTTCAAGAAGCAGTCCGCTTAAACTCAATAGAATCACATCTGAAGTTGTCATTAAATGCGAGCCAGCTCTGGTTAGTAATAGTGGAAACGGCGTGATGAAATCCCAACGCTACACAATCAATGCGTCAGCCACCATTTTCCACTCCGCCTGCCAGTCAGCAGATGGGTCTGTGGGTGAGCCGCGCTCTCCTTGGACCTCCATATGCACAAATACGGGCCGCTTTATTTACGTTAATAAGGTCACATGCACGCCCGACTCTCGCACAAAAACACGGAGTGTGAGCGAAAGAGATTTCCATCCAAGCTTATTATAGTGAAGTGTTGCTAGGCCGGCTGTGACGGAGAATGGCGGAACGCTCATAAATCACTCCGTGATTGGCTGATGGGAACCACATGGCTACGGCGCGGGCGACACTGAGCTCATGCGCGGGCCTCGCTGCGGTTAACCGGCACACACACACACACACACACACACACACACACACACACACACACACACACACACACACACACACACACACACACGCACACACGCTGACCTCAGCCAGCACTACAGATGGGTGTGGAAGCATGGCTCATTCACCCGTTTTTGCCCACACGCACATAAGTACATATTGAAAGCCCATATGACAGCGAAAGCAAATACGTTTGTATATTTGTATGCAGCTTCGCACACTCAAGTGTGACATAAAGCATTTTTAGTGTCCTCGTTAAGCTTTAGCAGCGATTGGAGCGCTGGGTTGGAGTTAACCATAAGTACGGGGTTGCCTGTTATTCCTTAGAGACGGAGAACATATGCCAACCGATGACTGTAATTACATGCTCCCGACCTTTTTTATGACAATTGAGCCCAGTTTATTTTGTGTATGCGTGTGTTTGACAGGTGCAGATGAGTAAATATGGGAATGTTTTTTCAGTATAATTTGTCGGTGTGGTGTTTTCACTTCAGGCCTCTCTCTCTTTCTCTGCAGGGCACTTGAGTTTCCAGGACTGCTTCGTGACGTCAGGCGTATGGAACGTGGCGGAGTTGGTCCGTGTGACACAGAGTAAGTCACATGAGCCGCATCTTTCTGATCAGCAGCCGTAAATATCAACATTTTATTGAAACGAAAAAGGCTCTTATTATAAATCCTTCAAATCATCCTAACAGTTACATACAAATAAAAAGTCCAAAAAACCTACAAATAACACAATATATTAATATTGCTGAATTCTCAGCATCATTACTCGAGTCTTCAGTGCCACATAATCCTTCAGAAATCATTCTAATATGCTGATTTGCTGCTCAAGAATCTTTTATTGTTATTATCAATGTTGAAAACAGTTTTTCTGCTTCATATTGTTGTGGAAACCACGATAGAGTTTGTTTCTGACTTTTTTAAGCTTTTGCAACTTCTGTGATTTCTATTATTCTTAAATCTGACATGGAAGAAAAGTTTTATTATGTTGTCATGAGAACAAAGTTGAATGATGTCATTGATTAATCAGACTTATCTCTGTCTGTATCTAATTCAGCACCAGTTGCCACAGCATCCGGACCCAACTTCTCTCTGGCCGACCTTGACAGTCCAGGATATTACAACATCAACCTGGGTCGCCGCTCCATTACGTCCACGCCATCGACCAGGTACACGCACACACACACACACACACACACGCACACGCACGCACATGCACGCACGCACACACACGCACGCACACACACACACACACACACACACACACACACACGCACGCACGCACGCACACACACGCACACAACACACACACACACACACACACACACACACACACACACAACACACACACACACACACACACACACACACACACACACACACACACACACACACACACACACACCACACACACACACACACACACACACACACACACACACACACACACACACACACACACACACACACACACACACACACACACACACACACACACACACACACACACACACACACACACACACACACAGAGCTCACTTTCCTTTCATTCTATGCCAGGATTTATTTTTATATTTTTGATGCCAGAAATTTAGTGGGCTCCCTTCAAATATATAAATTCTGATCAATTTCGAAAGCAAAGAAATATTAGAAAGCAAAATGAATCAACAACTATATATATATATATATATAAATTAATTTAATTTAAAAATTGTACAAAATTTCTTCCGACCCCCTTGCACTCTTTTGCAACTCTAGATTAAAAACAACTATTCTCAGACATTTTTAACAAAATGTGTTGTAACATTTTTTGTTGCTTCCTGAAGATTATTTTTTGTTTGTTTGTTTGTTTTTCAAAACATTTAAATTGCACTGTGTATCTTACATTTATGATAAAAATATTTAATTTAATTACTAAATAAACAAAAAAAAATGTAATAAGTTTTAATAAATTTGCATATGAATAATTAGACTAACTAGGCTTAGAATATAATTTGTATAACTCAATGAGATATTATGCATGTAAAATAAAGAAAAAAACATTCAGTGACATTGTGACTAAGCTTTGCTACATTTCGGACTATATACTAATCAATCTCTCTGTAGTTTAATGCATGTTGGTAGCACTCACACGTTCTTGCTTTCCTCTTTGTCTGTATATATTTCTGTCTATCGTTTATTCTACTATTTTCTCTGCCTTTCACCTTTGTCTGTTTGATTGCTGTCATTTTTGTCTCTTTCTCTTTCTCTTCTCCTGTCCCTTCTCTCTCTCGCCTTGTCGTCATGTTTCGAACGCTGCAGGACTGAGATGGAGTTGTATGCCAGTCTCCCGCGGAGGTACTCCACACTTCCTGTCGTCTGATTCACTTCAAGCTCTGCTGTCTTGCTCATCTAACGTCTCATTCTGCTAAGATAACCTGTGCTCTTGAAACAGTGATGATTTTGAGTGGACTGTTTTTAAGCTTACACATTTCTGTTGTAATGTTTTTATAGTGTAATCATTTGTATTTAAAGCAATACTTCACCCAAAAAGGAAAATTGACTGAAAAATCAGATCATCCAAGATGTAGATGAGTTTGTTTCTTCATCAGAACAGATTTGGAGAAATGTAGCATTTCATCACTTGCTCATCAATGGATGCCCTGCAGTGAATGGGTGCCGTCAGAATGAGAGTCCAAACAGCTGATAAAAACATCACAATAATCCACAAGTAATCCGCACCACTCCAGCCCATTCAAACATGTCTCGTGAAGTGAAAAGATGTGTGTTCCTAAGAAACAAATCCATCATTGAGATTCTTTAAGATCAAACTGTTGCTTCCAGCTTAAATATGAGACAAAACTCCATATTATTGCTTTCTCTAAGAAAAGAGTCCAGAATCAGGAGAGAAATAAAGCAGTCTAGGACAGATCTAAACCAATATCAATGAATTTTGATATTATTGATTATGGACTGGTATTTTGGTCAGAAGTGATGGTTTAAAGTTAAACCACCTTGAAACCAATGATGAATTTGTTTCTTACAAAAATGCAGCTTTTCACTTCACAAGACATTAATTGATGGACTGGACTGGAGTGGTGTGGATTTCTTGAAGATTATTGTGATGTTTTTATCAGCTGTTTTGACTCTCATTCTGACGGCACCCATTCACTGCAGATGATCCATTGCTGAACAAGTGATGAAATGCTAAATTTCTCCAAATCTGTTCCGATGAAGAAACAAACTCATCTACATCTTGGCTTGGGTGTGAGTAAATACTCAGCAAAGGTTTTTTTTGGGGTGAACTATTCCTTTGAAACATTCCCATTTTTGAGGTCAAGAAAAGTTAAAAACCTTTAAATGCAAATTTAAAAAATCTTTAGATGTAATTAATGTTAATCTAAATGATGTTGCTTCATTACTATTCAGGAATTTTCAGAGGTTTCACAAAACAACAACATGCAAACCTTCCAGATGTCCAAACCTCTTCAAAAAATCCCCCCTCATCTTCTCTCTTTCTTTTCTCTTTCAGCTCCAACAAGCGTAAATCCATTGATGACAGTGAGATGGAGAGCCCGGTGGATGAAGTCTTCTATTCGGGCCGTTCTCCTGCCCCGGGAGTGTCCCAGCCCAGCGGCTGGCCCAATGATGTTGATGCAGGTACGGCCGCTTTACCCAGCAGCCCTCTGGCTCTTCACAAGCTCTGCTTGACCTCCACTCATCTGTTGAAAAAATTGAGCTGCACCAATCAAAGTTTACATAGAGTAGTCAGAATAGATGCCATACTTGTGCTGACAAAGAGATTTTGAAGAATAGACGTTTCCTCGAAGCCTTGTTTTTTTGTTTTTGTCAAAAGAAATATGTCATCTACTCTGACTAACCTCTGAATCTATAATTAAATCCAATTAGACTCCTGTTTGAGTCATTTATGCACTGAATACGTGGACACAAGGGCTGTGTGAAGGGCCAGACTTTTCCTTCCTTTTATCCATCTACCCATTAATCTCTCTCTTTTGCTCCCTCTCTCTCTTTCTTCTCCTTCTTGCCCACCATCTTCTCATACCTCTGTAGACTGTGAGAATAATAAGACGGGGAATAGTTTTTTTAGGAGTTTTACATTCTTCTTTATAGTGCTGCTTTTTATTAATTAAGACCTTTATTTGTATTATTCTGTACCAGTTTCTTTTTTATTATTTTTTTTGACTGTCCATTAGAAATATTTACTATGTTAACCATATTGTCTGCTTCATTTTTTGTGGAAACTATGGTTACCATGGTATCTTTTTGTGTGAAAAGGCAGTTTTGTTGTTGCTGCATGGGCAGAATGTGGTGATGAAATCCATTTTAACTTGAGCAGTGCTGCGGTCACATGACTTGTATCCTCACACCAGACCCTTTAACACGCACCATTCCCTCAACAAATCAAAGCAATCAATAGTTACAATTATCCTGGGCTCACGCCACAAATTCAGAACTCTACAATGTTGGATTTGACACCCAAAATACATTGGCTGCACCCCATTTTGCATTCATGTCTACAAAATGATCTGAGAAAGCTTTCTGAAACCCATACTTCAAAAATGAACCTGACATATACAATTTAGACATTATGTATTTGAAATGCATTTACTTTTAGATTGCATACTACTTTGTATGGATAGTATACCAATAGATACTCGTATTTGTTCTGCATACTATATATGGATAGTATGTGAATTTTGACTCTCATTTTTATATTCCATACTACTAATAAAACATGAGTGTTACAATTCACATACTACACATATTACTGTAATATTTGTAGTATGTGAATTGTAACATTCCTTTTTAGCTTGCATACTTATAGATAGTATGCAAACTGGCATTTGTTTTCAGGTTGCATATTTACTAAAGTTGGATAGTATGCAAATTGACACTCACTTTTAGCTTGCATACTACTTAAAGGGAATAGTATATAAATTGTGACAGTCCTTTTTAGCTTGCATACTACTTAATATAGATAATATGCTAATTGCGACACTTGTTAGCTTGCATACTACTTTGTATGGATAGTATGTTAATTGTTACACTTATCTTGCGTTAATATGAATAGTATGCGAATTGACACTCATTTTATCTTGCATACTACTTAGTATAGATAGTATGTGAATTGACAATAATTTTTCGTTTGTATACTACTTATGGATAGTATGCAGGTTGACACTCGTTTTTAGCTTGCGTACTAAGTATGCATAGAATATGAATTTTAACATTTGCTTTTAGCTTGCATAGTACTTAGTATGGATAGTGTTGATTAACACTCATTTTTCACTTGCATACTGCTTAACATGGATGGTATGCCAGTTGTGACATGCTCATTTTTATATTGCATAGTACTTAGTATGTATAGTATGTGAATTGTGACGCAGCCAATGCTCGTTTGCTATTCTGCCCCACCCCTCATAGTTTAGCTGCTGATTAGAGGGTTTGTGGGACGAGTGTGTCTTACACCTCTACTGTTTTGGTGCAGTTAGAATGGGTTGATTCTGGTAGATAGTGAGCAATACTGTCTTTGACCTCCTGTATATGATGTTTTTTTTAAGTGTGTATATAGTGATGATGTATTGATAATGATTCAACAGTGTTCCCAAATTTCCCCATCTCTCCAATTTATCTCGATCTCTCCCTCTCTCTGTGATTGTTAACTCTATTCTTTTCCCCTGTTTGGGTTTTTCAGTGCAACACCATTTGGCCAGTATGCAGGAGAGGAAGATAAAACACGAAAACGATGGCGTGCAGTTTCCTTACCATGGTTAGACCACATTACCCTCATATTATATTGCACACAAGTGTACTGAAATGTGTCTCTTGTCTCTGTCTGTCTTTCGACCTCTCTGCTGCATCACACACCTCAGCTCTTCTCTCTGATTTGCTGTTTTTTCCCGGTGCTCGGAGGTGGCGGGTGTTTTGTGGCCTGTGAATGTGCTTTCATTTTGTTTTGTGCCTCAGAAGTCTCTCCGTACATCCATTGTTTGTGTTAGATTGTGATATGGGATCCCTGTGGACAGAAGCAGAAGTCCAAATCCTGATTTCCACAGCATTCCCAAACATGAACATTTAGAAACGTGGCTATTGTGTTGCGTACAGCAGCAGGCCTTTCCAGATATTTACTTAGCGCTTTTGTTTGTTTCTTCTCCATGCAGGATTTATTGTAATTAGTGTGTGTGTGTGTGTGTGTGTGTGTGTGTGTGTGTGTGTGTGTGTGTGTGTGTGTGTGTGTGTGTGTGTGTGTGTGTGTGTGTGTGTGTGTGTGTGTGTGTGTGTGTGTGTGTGTGTGTGTGTGTGTGCGTGTGTGTGTGTGTGTGTGTGTGCATAAAGGGGTTTACATGCTATAAGCAATATCTCAGCTGTTTATTCAGCGCGCCTATGAGATCTCAAGCCTGTATATGCTGTAACGTCTGAAATATACTCTACACAAGTATGCGAATGCAAACACAAGCTCGGTTTCATGCCTCACTGTGATCCACAAATAGTTTGAATGCAATTCATAACATGACACCACAAATACAGTTTTCTCTTTTAGCTCAACTGTTGTCACACCACAGCAATGGTTAAAACAATCTTTCTGCGCAGGTTAAAGTTAGTTTAACTATTGACATGATCACTTTTATTTACTTTCCCAATAGACTTTCCTAGACTTTTTGTACAAAATTGGTCAGTGCACAATATTTTTAAGAAAAAAAAGGAATAAAACAAAGTATTAAACATGTTTGAATATAGTATGTACTGTATACATTGTATGCATTAATTTTATATAATATTTTTACAATTAGTTTTATTATTACTATATATTATTACTATTACTGTACTGTTTATATTTTATTACATTTATATATTGTTTTCATTATGATGTGAATAATTATTATTAATTATTATTAAATATTCATATTTTATATACATTTGATTTTTTTATAATATATTCTATTATATATAATGTAATATATACATATTACATACAATGTATAATATAAATAATATATACAAATATTTTTAAAAATCATATTAAATAGTATCATGTGACATTAATATTAATAATGATAGAAATATAATAATGGTGTATTTATAATATGTTGTATTATTTTATGCAATTATTATATGTGAAAATGTTATTAGTAGTATATAATATTTATATTTTATATAAAATTATTTTATTATATTCTATAGTAACTCTGTTATTTTTTATATTACTATAATATATTTATTACATATTTGTATGTATTATATGATATTTATACATTTATTATTTATTATATTTATGCATTTATTTACACTTAAATTTGTTTTTTAAAGTGTTATTATTATTATTATTATTATTTTTGTCATACAGAGAAAAGACGATATTTCATTGTCCAATCAATTACCACTGGATAAAAAAGGACCCGCTTACATTTGTTTTCTTGCTGAATATCCTGTTTCACTCTGAAATCCATCAGACCGGGCGTTTCACATTGACTGTAATGGCACAGACATTTGAAGGTAACTCTATCAGCCCCTCGAGTACGCCAAAATAGATTACGCAAGAATAGTGACAGTAATGTAAGAATGCATGCTGTGTATGAACAACGGCAACTTGTGTACTTGCACAGGGTACGTTTCTGGCCCGAGGGTCCACCTACATCTAATCACATTCACTGCCGCCCACGTCATGATCAACACACAGTCACACAGATCTTAATCTAGGGAAACATGGGTAAATCCCACCAAAAAAAAGCCAGCATGCTCAGGTGCTCCTGATGTCATGGGAATACACAACACATACACATATTTACCCACCCACCCACCCCACCCCTGAACACTCGCACACACACACACACACACACACACACACACACACACACACACACACACACACACACACACACACACACACACACACACACACACACACACACACAGTCTGTGGAGCACCAGAGCTCTGGTCCAGATGGCTCCTCCATGTGTCGACAGCGTTGGGAGCTACTGGGTTACAGAAGACATCTGTTACGCCGATGAAGGCGGCGGTGGTGGCGCTCCGAGCGTGCGTGTGTGTGAGTGTGTGTGTGAGAGTGTGAACCGCGCTACGCTCCAAAGGTGATTCACTACCTGAATGAGGCTCTGGCAACACTGCAAGGTGACGGTGTCATTTATCATTAAATCTGGTGTCGCCCGGCCGGCATACACCGGCAGCCGCTTCATTCATCAGTTGCTCTCGCCCTGGGCCAACACGGATATCATCCCATCTATTTTTCATTCTCCTGCACTCTCATTCACCTTGTTAGACTGTGCCACTGTGTCTGTAAACATCTGTTTGTGACGGTTTGTTGATGTTGAGAAGGTCAGACAGTGAAAGGGGTTTCCGCAGGCATGGGAAACCATGACATTTATGAAAAATGTGAGGCTTTAGAAGAGTTAGGCAGAGACTTTGAATTAGTTTAATACTTTGTTTGAATGTGTAAAATTTTGCCAAGTAATTTGTCTTTTTGAGTGTAAAACTGACAAAAAAAAGTAATTCATTGATTTAAAAAAGTAATGAAAGTTTACATTGTGAATATGACTTTTGAAACTTATTGGTCTTTTTGATTGTAAAATGCATGGAATTAATAATAAAAAAAATTATAATTATAACTTTTTACCAATCCAAACTGTATGATAATTGTCAGTCATCTTTGGCGATAGTGGTCCTGACAGAAATACGTTTTTTAACGTTCATTTGGCAAGCAATTGGTCTTTTTGAGAGTAAAGTGACTGAAATTATTTTAAGAAAATTTGTTTCTTTTTTTTAATATATTTAATTGGCAAGTAATTGGTCTTTTTAGTATGAAATAAATTATTTTTTAATTAATTAACTGAAAAAGCCACAATTTCCATAGTGAATCTACAATTATTTTTTAAATGCTTTAAACTATTTAATTGGCATCAATCAACTGAAAAAAATAATTAGTCAAAGGGCTTGGGAACTCATGTATATTAATACTGTAAGTTCATGGCAGAAGCGATTTGTACTTGGATTTGTGACTTTCTGATGGTTGCATGGTAAATGTGTGTCTGTTTAAGAGTGTGTGTGTCGTGTGAGGAGGCGTTATTTATGGCATTTTTGACAGGTCAAGGTTTGTTTGGCGGCCAGCTTGTTAGCGTGGCGAGACTGGAAGGTCACGGGAGCGTTTGATTGGCTGCCAGTCTGCCTGAGTGTCGGGGCTGGCACAAGACACAGAGAAATAACACACAACCCATGATTTTACCACACACACACAAATACACAGGCCAATGTGCATGTAAGATCATGGAAACTGTCAGCTGCAACTCTGGAGGTGTGTGATTAGTGGATATAAATGTTAAAATTAATATGAAAACCTTAAAACCTTTTTGTTTGTTGCTATTGTCTTCTTTACAGGAAACAACGTTTGTTTAGTTCTCCCACAGTAATTGCACATATATACCATAGTAATGATCTGTCGTGCGGTTTGTTTGTTTAAAACTAAATGAATTCTCAGTGATCTTGTGTAAATATCACACTTTGTTGGATTGCACAACACAAATTGGCCAATCCTTGCACTTTGAAGTACACTAAGAAGTTTCGAACCACAATTTCCCCCCATTTATCTATAGTCTGCCATTCATTTGTCAAATATATATATATTTTTCTTTCTCAGACTTTTGACAGTAACATTTTTGGTATTTAACTCTTTCAGGGAGACAGATATTTGCCTCCCTTATAATCAGCAGATTTGTGGTTTCCTCACGCGTCTCATTAACATCTTAAATTGGGTTTTTAAATCACCACTTAGGATAATTGTTTCACCCAAAACCAGCCACAGGATATGATGGTAAACTCCTTTTCCTTTCCTTCCCGAGTCCTGACATGTTTGGCCGTGTTTCTGGGTCACTGGGTGAGCCCGGCGTATATTCAGCCCTCACGTTTCTGCCAAACTCAGGACAGCTGAAGCTAGCCTCAATTTGACATTTATAGGATCGAGACGACACATTAATACGGCGTTATATACGAGAAGACCAAACCATCACATACTTTCTGCTTTCATTTCCCTCATCATTCTCACATCACGCTTCCCGCCTGTCCTCCTGTTTTTGGCTCGAGCGTTCGGACCTGCCGCTGGAACAGAAGCGCTTGTGTTTGACTTTTTCCCTCTGCGCTGAAAAGTCAAGTGAAAGCCTCTGATTTGGTTCCCCAGGCGAAGTTTAAGAGTGTTTGTGTGTCAGAGTCTGTACACAGCTAGCATTTACGTTTATTTACTCATTTGCATTTGGTTTGTGAAGACGTGTCGTCCGGTTCGGTTGGCATTAGTAATGCGGTTGCTCGAGTATATTGAAATTTGGAGTCAGTCTGAACACACATTCACATAAACCAGACAAGTTATTAAACTAAATGTGTTTACTCTAAGATGTTCGGTTTCAGCAGACTTTATTTAGTTCGTTTTGCTCAAGTGTTTGTATAGTATGTTTGGTTTATTATTAGCTTGTCATCTGTAATCTGATCAACTTTGCTGACTAGTAGACGCTTGTTAAAGAGGTGTAGTGCCGATAAACCCGTTGTTTCAAACACATGTAAGCTAAATCATCTGGAAAGAAAGAGAATTTTGTCTATTCTTGCTTTTATATGGCTAAAAAAAGATGTTTAAATTGCAGATTGTGATCTCTTTTTCACCTCATGTATTTTGTTATGGATTAGAAAACATGTAATAATTTGTGTAATATTTTTGACTTTTTTTTATAATGGGTAGAGGAAGACCAGTAGTGTTTATATATATAGCCAATGCTGATATCTATTAAGCAGGGTGACCCATGGTTGAAATAATACTTGTTTTTGTTGTTAAAGTAAGTGGGGTACACATAAAATGTTAACATTATTAAACTTATAAAACATTTTACACTACTCTATATATAAATATTGAGATTTTGGAAGAGAAACCAGGGAATTAAGCAGTAAAATAAGACCCATTATTCAAATGTATACACTACCTTTCAAAGGTTTGTGGTCAGTGAGATTTTTGTATACTTTTAAACGATTCAATTAAATTTGATCTAAAGTGACAGTAAATACATGTATAATTTTATAAAAAAAAACTATTCCAAATACGTTTTTTTAATATATATGTTCTATTTTGTTTCCACAAAAATATTAAGCAGCAAACCTGTTTTCAGCATTGATAATATTTAGAAATGTTTCTTGAGCATCAAAGCAGCATATTATAATGCTTTCTGAAGGATCATGAGACACTGAAGACTAGTATTTTAAAATATAGCCTATTAAAATAGAAATCAGTTATTTTAGATTATAATAATATTTAACAATATTACTGTATCAAATCAATGCAGCCTTGGTGAGCATAAGAGACATTATGTACATTGAAAATTGTACTGACCCCAAACGTTTTGGTGGTAGTGTATGTATTGATATATATCTAGTAGTTTTTTTTGTGTGTGTCCTTGAATACGTCACTGTAAAAACTGAGAGAAATAGTGGCAAAATCCTGAAATCTATGCTTTGATACTGTACTCTTTCCTTTGAGATTTGGTGAATTGAAAGAGACAGACAGACTAACATGAGGTATTATGGGATCTGCTGTCGTGGCATCTTTTTTCCCCACTTACAGCTGCATAGAGATCCTTCCCGGCCCTGTCCCGACCCCTATCCCTCTCTTTCCTGCACTCCACTGCTTCAAAGCAAAGCTCGCGCCCTGGAACTGTCAGCACTGCAAAAGCACCGTTCTTAAGCAGTGTTTCACCTTATTTCCCAGTATAATTATATTAACATCCTTAAAACAAGATGCATTTACTTGAGTCAAAATCTTATTTACATTTAGTGAAGTTTATGCTTAATATATATTTTTAACATCCTTAAGATAAAGCAATTTGACAGTGGGGTAAGAAAAATACATTCAAATACAAGTTTATTTTTCTACCTCATTGGCAAATACTTTTATTTTTATTTTTTTGTTAAAGATGTTTTTACTGGAAAATGGTACAAAATACTAATTAATATTTTTTGCAGTGTGATTGGCTTCTCTGTACTTCACAGCAAACTAAAAAACCTAGCAATGACTTATCTTTAGATTAAAAGAAGTGACGCAAAACGATTAATCGTGATTAATCGCATCCAAAATAAAAGTTTTTGTTTACATAACATATGTGTCTGTACTGTGTATATTTATTATGTTAATATATACATACACTCACATACAGCATGTATTGTGGAAATATTTACATGCATATACATTTATATATTTATATTATTATATATAAATATATTTAATATATAAACACAACTTATTTTTCTTAAATATATACATGCTTGTGTTTGTATTTATATATACATAATCAATATACACAGCACCCACACATATGTTATGTTAAACAAAAACTTTTATTTTGGATGCGATTAATCGCGATTAATTGTTTGACAGCACTAATTAAAAGATCATTTTTAGTATTATTATCAGCAAATTTGTCGTTTTTTTAGAAGCTGAGATGGATAAGATCATTTTTTAGATGAAGATCAAGAAGCAAAAACCCTGTTTGATTAAATCCACATCTCTGTTCTGCCATTTTGTTGATCCCATTTTTACCAGGACTCTCGTCGCCCGGTTCTCTTAAGAAGTCGGGGAAATTCGATTTCAGCGCTCTGTCCGGCCATACGAGGTCTGCACGCATGCCGTTCACCCATCACCCGCTGCCCATGCTGGCAGGTGTAAGACCAGGTGAGAGTTCAGAGCCCCC